>CM023452.1:196801871-196886648 GCA_013339765.2 Haemaphysalis longicornis | reverse complement strand
TTCGCATTGCTTGCTTATCAATGACGGCTGTGTCATCTAGCTTTGATTTACACTTTCTTATGCGCTGGTCACAGTGCATAGCTAGATGAGTATGGTGCCCCTTTCAAAGAACTATGATGTTCGCAACGGCGAACGTTGAGGCAACGATCCGTCTGGCAAACGTACTCCTTCCCACATGTTAACGGAACCCTGTAGATACCATCTTTCCTGCACTCAACAAACTTCGTGCCATGTTTAATGCCACAGCCATCTCTCTTTGCGCCTTCGTTTTCTATCGCCCTTTGCACTGCGGGGCAAATGTTTGCCAACTTGTTTCTTGCCGACATCAGCACATGCACTCCATATAGTAACGCCACTTTCTTTATTTGATGTGAAATGTTATGTAAGTACGGTGTGACTGCTATACTGTCAGCCCCCTTTCCTTCGTTTTTCTGCATAGTCAGTCCTGCTTTCTGCTTTTAAGTGCGAATGCACTTTATAAGCGACCCTGAATTCCGTTGACCGCCGTCCGTCCACATAGCAACAGCTGCGGGTGCGCGCGCTCCTCGTCTTCCTTGGCAACGGGGGGGAGATGGCACATACCCACGTGGGGGATTGGCCAGGAATCTCCTCGTCTTCCTTGGCAACGGGGGGAGATGGGCGCGCGCTGCCTGGCCGCTGACATGGCACATACCCACGTGGCGGATTGGCCAGGAATCGGGCGTGAGAAGGGCTAATGCACCCGCTTAAAGGAGTACTGACACGAAATTTCAAAGCTGAGATCCGCTCTAGCAATCAAGTACAACGACAACACAAATAGGTGTCTGTGAATAAATGCATCTTTCTTTCTTTGTAGTTGTGTGTGTGTGTGTGATCTCTCTTTCGCGACCATTACCGAACCGCGCAAATTCAACTCGTGCATTCGCACTTTCACATTCTTCCCCTCGGGGAAATGCGGGGAATTCTTATTTCCCGCCTATTCTCTCACACGCCAAAAGGACACACTCATCTGGATAAGCGCCTGCACTTAGACGGTCTATCGCAGCGGCTACGCTTTGCTCAATTTAATGTTTGCACGATTTTCTCAAGGCCTATTTGAAGGAAGGTGTGGCGGTAAACTGATGGTGAAAAGTGTCCAGATAAAGGCTTAACAGAAAAGAGAAGAAAACAGGCCAATGACTTCCCGGTTGCTTTAGCGGCCAGCCGTTGAGCTCAGTTTGTAGTCTAAATATTTTCTTTTCGAGTGGACATATGTAAACTACACGCACGAATTTCCGGCCTATTTCACACGCCACATAATGCTAGAGTATGTCTCAGTCATTACTGTACGCCCCATAGAAACGCAATGATCTAGAATGCGCGGTGCGGGGTGTCGCAAGCAGAGTGAACAGGTGGTTTAACAAATCGTGGCAATATAACGGGATGTCAGTGTACGGTAGACTCTCGATAAATGGAACTTCAAGGGACCGAAAAAAATGCTTCCGTTTAACAGGTTCTCTATTTACTGAGATAGATGTGTGAAAGTGAAAATTTATGTCCATACACAATCCTAATACCATTTCATGAAACTCTAAGCACTAGTAGGTGATTGTAGCTGATAGTTTTTTCGGAAAGCAGACTGATTTTGCAGCAATGAGTCACTGTGCACTACAACACGCATAAATTATTTTTGTTTGAGACCTTATTGTTGTATATTTGTCTATTTGGTTTCGTTTCAGCGATCACTGCCACAGGTGGCGCCAGTGTTGTTTAGGTATATAAGCATGCACAAGTTGTAATAAAGGGTCTTTTGTTCCGATGTGCACTGAAGTTGTCTAGTCGTTCATTCATCGGCGGCACACGCCGCCTCTACATTGGCGACGAGGATGCTCGTTTAGGAGGGGGCGTGATTTTCGTGATTTTCGCCAACTGTTTTCTCCGCCATGAGTGTTTCCGGACTGGCCCCACCGCCCCCGTTACTGCCCACGCCTGGCCGTCCTGCTGTACCCTGGCCGCAATGGATCCGCATCTTCGAGAATTTTCTGCTCGCATCGGGTGCTTAGGAGTGCTCGCCGGACCGTCGCAAGGCTCTTCTACTCCACAGCCTCGGTGTCGAAGGCCAGCGCATATTTCACACTCTGCCGCTTCCATCCTCGGCCAACGCTAAGCCCGGTGAGCAATCAAATACTGATACAGAATCGGGAGTTATCAAGGACACTACTCAGACAAAGCATGAAGCGTCGTCGTACGATATCGCTGTCGCAGCGCTGCATGCGCACTTCACGACAGCAATCAATGTTGTGGTCGAACGGCACCGTTTCGGTATGCGCGTGCAGCTAGTCGGTGAAGCAATCAATGAGTACGTTACCGCGTACGTGAGCTTTCAGCTACGTGCTCTTTTCCTTCTCAAGAAGATTCCTTGCGTGACCAGTTCGTTGCGGGTGTACCATCTCGGAATTTGCGCGAGCGGTTGCTTTTTGAAGGGTCGTCTCTCTCGTTCGCTCGAGCTGTACTTATAGCGACGCAGTTCGAACAGGCAACCAATGACCTCCAAGAATTTTCCACTGCAGATGTTCAGGGCATAAATGCTCGTGAAAACACTCCGCCATCCGCACCTTCTTCCGCCAGCCCCTCGAAGCGTTCACGCAGCCAGCAGGCACATTGTTACCGCTGCGGTTCACCTCGGCACAACGCTGCTTCATTCCGCTGCCCCGCCAAAAACAAGCGGTGTCATGGGTGCGGTATTATGGGTCGTTTTCGCTCGGTCTGCAACAGAGACGCCGCTCCGGTTCGTGAACTTGACGGAGAAAATTCGCCAACTGAACTATTAAGCATTCTGGCTGTGACGACATCCACTCGTCCAGCAATCTACATATCAGTAGCAGTTGGTCGAACGAAGTTAACTTTCCTCGTGGATTCTGGGTCATCAGTTTCAATTTTGACGCATGACCTGTTTCGGCAGCATTTTGAAGGACGGGCACTTTCAGCTCCTCGAATTAGGTTACTGGATTATTCGAAGAAGTCAATTCCAGTGTGTGGTTGCTTCTTTGCAGATGACACGTACAATAACTGCACAGCTGTTCTTCATTTTTATGTCGTTGAACAAGGCACCTCGCTTTTGGGTATTGATGCAATCAAGGCGCTCAATCTGCAGATTGATGGGTCGTCACTACAGTGCCTTGAAACCGACAGCGATGCGTACTAGCGCTCGAACTGAGCACTCCTTCGTCAAGACAGAAGGGGAGCAGCCCATTCACCTTCCAGGAGAATTAGTTGAGGAATTCGGGGATATTTCAATCCAGGACTTGGCATCGCGAAAGGTTTCGTGCACCGCGTCAAAACGCGATCGACAGTACAACCAGTGGCTTCAAAACTGAGGCGCCTTCCGCTCTCACTGCGGCCACGAGTTTCGGAAGAACTCCTCCGCTTAGAAAAATGGACGCGATAGAGCGAGTTGAGGCATCGGAATGGCTCTCCCCCATTGTCGTGGTTGAAAAGGATGGAGGTATCCGCCTATGCGTAGATCTTCGGCAAGTAAACAAATCCGTCGTAGCAGATAGCTTTCCCCTCCCTCGCCTATGCGTAGATCTTCATCAAGTAAACAAATCCGTCGTAGCAGATAGCTTTCCCATCCCTCATACAGAAGAGCTACTGCACAGTCTAGTGGGGGCAACGCACTTTTCCAAGCTGGACCTCGCATCCGCTTATCATCAGGTCATACTTCACTCCGAGAGCCGCGATTTAACGGCTTTTATAACACACGACGGCCTGTTTCGTTTTAAGCGCATGTGTTTTGGGCTCGCTTCAGCACCATCTGCTTTTCAAAGTATGATGCCGAAAATTATGCAGGGTTGCAGCGGCGTCGGGAAGGGCAGAGAGGAGCACATGACGAATCTTACCGCAGTGCTGAGGCGCATAAAAGAGTCGGGTCTCAAACTGAACACAAAATGAGTCATCGATGCGCCGGAGCTTGCGTTTTTGGGCCACAGGATAACCGCAAACGGTATTGAGCTGTTGAGGGAAAAGTTTGCTTCCATTCGAGACACGCCAGCGCCCACTGACCCAGCCAGCCTTCGATCATTTCTGGGATTGGTCGAATATTATGCTAGGTTTATTCCCAACTTCGCTGACATTGTCGAACCAATGCGAGTTCTTCTAAGAAAGGGGCAGCGATTCGTTTGGTCTGACGAGCCAGACGCTAGTTTCAGAAGGGCCAAAGACGAGCTGGCATCTAGCACAATACTGAGAATGTTCGATGCATCTCTTCCAGTTGTAGTGTCCACTGACGCATCAGAGTGCGGTCTCGGAGCGGTCCTACAGCAGGTGGACGGACATGAACTGCGCACTGTCGCTTTCGCGTCCCGAGTTCTTTCGCCAGCGGAGAGGAAATATTCGGTAGGAGAAAGGGAAGCGCTTGCCTGTGTTTGGGCGTGCGAGCGATGGCACGTGTACCTGTGGGGACGCCACTTCACGTTGCTCTCTGACCATCAAGCCTTGCTGGCATTGCTTTCAACTCAAGGAACGAGAAGGCGCCCGGGCAGAACGCCTGCTACGGTACAACTAAACAGTTGAGTACCGCTAGGGGTCGCAAAATCAAGTGGCGGACGCACTCTCACGCTGGCCCGCGTCGTCTTTCCAGGAAGAAGAAACGCTGTTAGAGGAGGTGGTATCGGTTCTCGAAATTCCTTCTTGCATTACCAGAGAACAGTTTGAGCAGGCACAATTGCAAGATAGCGCATTGCAACGAAGCAAAATCTATGTGCAATCGTCGTGGCCGGCGCACAATTCCTTGTCTGCTGATATTCAGCCGTTCTTCAAAGTACGTGACGAACTTTGGATGGCAGACAATCTGATTTTGCGTGGCGAACGGCTTGTGGTTGCCACATCACTCACGCAGCAGGTAATTGCGGCAGCTCATGAGGCGCATCCCGGCGTGGTGCGAACAAAAGCGCGACTTCGAGAAAAATATTGGTGGCCAGCCATGGACCGCCAAGTCGAGCTAGCTATTCAGAGGTGTAGCATGTGCCAGGAAGCAGACAAAAGTACGAAAGTGATAGAGCTGCACCATTGCAACCGGTCCCCGTTCCACATCAGCCGTGGAAGAAGCTGGGCATGGACATTGTCGGTCCATTTGAGCGGGCGCCTTACGATTGCAGATATGCAATCACGCTCGTCGACTATCATTCTAAGTGGCCCGAAGTACACTTCTGTGGTGACACAACAACTAGCGCAGTAACGCGTTTTTTAGTGTCTGTGTTCGCGCGCGAAGGCTACCCAGATCAGATTATTTGCGATAACGGTCCACTGTTTGCATCCCGGGAATTCGAGGCGTTTCTCCAAGGTCGTGGCATTCGCTTGCAGCATTCGTCCGTGTACCACCCACAAGCAAACGGCCAAGTGGAGCGATTTAATAGAGTACTATTAAAAAGCTCCATTCAAGTGGCGGTTCTTGAGCAGCGACCCTTGCGCCAGGCGGTAACAGAGTACCTGGGTGTCTACCGATGCACACCGCATGCTACAACGGCAAAAGCTCCAGCGCTTCTGCTACACGGACGGCTGCCAAGAACTCGGTTGGATGTCGTCGGGCATCCGTCGGGCACCTTTGACGATCCTGAGTTGGAACTCCGGCCTTTACGTGAGCGGGTCAAGCAAAAGCAACAGGACTGCAAACGATACACGGATGCTCGGAGGGCTGCAAGAGGAAACCAGAGTTGACGTTGGTAACTTCGTCAGAGTGAAGAAACCCACAATTAGATTAAGGCGACCTGGAATTCAGCCGCCCAAGAGAGGTGATCAGCAGGAAGGGACCAGCCTCTTTCCGCCTGGATGACGTAAAACGTGGAATGCGTCGAAGTTCTCAAAGGTTCCGCGAGCCTGGGGAAGAAACTACAGCTCTTTATACGTGGACTCCGTACAGCTAGTGAAAGGGTCTCCGCCTACACGTGAGGGCCCTACCCCAGAGTTAACCACGCTGCTTCGGCAGTCGGCCAAGTCTTCGGCTGCGCAGGCGTGCAGGCGCAAAGAGACTACGCAGTCGGCTACAACTAGTGCCCTCACACAGCAACGCAGGGTGCAACCACCAAGAAATGATGTGCATTATGGCTTTACTAACTAGTTCAAGTTGTGCTAATAGCACTGACATGTCCATTGTGGTGGATTTCTTTAGTAAATGATGTGACCTTGTATTAGCTTTCGCATTGTACCAGAAAACACGTACAACCTAACCGGGAATCGAACCTGGAACTAATAGCAAAGCTTTTACCTCTACCCCCAAGAGAGCCCGTTGGTGTCTTACCAGAAAACTTTAGCTAATAAAAGAGCCCACGCGAACACGGGAAGACAAATTGTACCACCAAGCAGATCACCGCCGGGAATCGACGGGTTTACTAATAGCCACGTGAAAGCGTCACACGACCACTCACCCCGTCTAATGCCACGAAGAGTGGTGTACACCAAATTAAAGCAGATCTACGCTCACACTAATCCATGCACGTGAAAGCGTCACTAAAGTACCATGTTCACGCCCGTCTACACAGCTGTCGTCGCACCTCACGCCAAATCAAGGAATACATTCAAATACTCCTTGATGACCAGGCCATCACTCCAAACCCCAGCATCAAGATCCTGGGCCTACATTTCCAGGCCAAACAAAGAGTGACGTCTCCTTGCAGCGCCTCAAAAACAGCATAATCTAATCATACACATGATCAGACCAGGCCAAGAAGCGAGCCTAAAAGAATCCTGGTACCTTTCGATTAATTGAAGCTTTTGTCCTCTCGAGAGTTACTTACGAAACCCCTATCTTCTTCTCGACGAGGAAGACAGAGATGCCGGTTGATTGGTCTTCTCACCTTGATTAATTGAAGCTCCACAACACGGTCTGAGAGTTACTCTTTCTACACCCCTAGACGGGACTAGAGATGCGATTAGAAAGGCTTCACCAGATTGGCTGGGCAGCCCAGAATGTCGGTGGGTAACTCCCTTGATGAGTGCTCCCAGACACTCTTGGCTGGGCTTAGCACGGGCTACAACACGATGCTCCCTTTGCTTAGTAGAACCTCTTTCTAACCAGAAGGTCGAGGGTCAACGAAAAGCACGGGCTCAAGCGGTGGGTAACCGCATTTCACCACACAGAGGGTTGGCTGGGCACCCAGAATGGGCAGCACACGCCATCAAGCGCTCCGCTTGGTACCTCCAGAACCAACCTCTTGGCGACTAAAACTAAAGACTCCCTCATCGCTTAGAAATATGAACCCAACAAATGACGGCAGCAGAAGAGGCAGCCATCAACGAAAAGCACGGGCTCTCACTCAACCAGCGGAGGGTAGTCAACAGCAAGCCATGCAGTTATCTACCACCTGCACTTCTCCAAAAAACCACTCCCCAAACGGTTCCATTCAGCCCAGCAAGCATCGCTTAGGACCCAACAAATTACGGCAGCAGAAGAGGCAGCCATCACCTTGGACACCGGAGGGTAGTCCTCACCTAGCAAGCCTTGAATTACCAGGTTGGTGTCCTGACCTGGGCAACACTCCCCAAACGGTACGCCCACCCACGCTTGAATGGAGGGCAACAAATACGCCCAACAAGCCTGCGCTTTTACCTCCCGTGCTATGGAGCTGCACGAGGACAGTCACCCGCTTGTCACGTCCAGGGAGATAATCCAGCATTATCGCCTTCTGAGACAGACCGTACACCTTCGCCTTACCCTGACCTTTCCAGAGAACAACAAACTACCCTGCGGCTCATACAATCCGGGCTCCTTCCCACAGCCTACGCGTCTTCACGTAATGCATCCGAATCGCTACGACGCTGAATGTAAATTTTCTCAGAAGTAGGAATACTCCGCCCCGTAATCGGGGTGTGCGACTTTAGCCCTGAGCACCCTCCTCTCTTTCCGTCAACTACCCAACAAGAGCAATGGGAGATGGTGCTGTCCCGCCCTCTCTACCTACCCAGCTTCAGCGGGTGGACAGTACACAGGCCGCGCGGACTGCATATGGGCCCCACAGAAGAAGGAATCACTCCCCAGGGCTGCACTCTGGGCCGTTCAGAAATATGAACAGAAGTATTTCTTCCTCCTCCATCTCAGCCGCAAGTCTCGTCGCCTCCGTCCGCGGCGCAGAGACGGAGAAGTCAGATCGTCTAACACCGGGTTGGAGCTTACTTTGATTTTATAAAAAAAAGTTTCCACTCTTGTGCTACACCAATACAACTCAACCAAACACCGTTCATGCATCATGCATTGATTTAACCTTACCAAGAATATCTCTTTGAAGTAATAAATGGTGTGGTTAAGTGCATTTCACATCTCTCTGGGTCTACTATTTGTAGAGCGATGTGAGTGATTTTAAGTGACGTCGCATGAGTAATCGTTATGGGTGCCGGTTACAGCTTTACTTTCCAACCACATTCACGGGGTGGATTGGCGCGATTTTTTTTAAGGAAGGGAATGTGTTGTATATTTGTCTATTTGGTTTCGGTTCAGCGATCACTGCCGCAGGTGGCGCCAGTGTTGTTTAGGTATATAAGCATGCGCAAGTTGGAATAAAGGGTCTTTTGTTCCGATGTGCACCGAAGTTGTCTAGTCGTTCATTCATCGGCGGCATACGCCGCCACTACACTTATAACTTCATCTTCACGGAGGCCAGAGGCCGCAACTTCGGGAGTGCTTACCAGTCACCGAGTTTGGAAAACGGCCACGCGGTTATAAATCGCGAATAGCAAGCACCACGATGACACGAATGAGGCGGCAGGAGCTGAGCCCCGTAACCTCGGCGTTTTTAATCGAGACCGAACGACTGGAACAAGAACTGCGATGTTGCATTCGCTGCTCTAACACGGGTGATCACTAACGAGACGAGGCTTACGAGGCCATCGAGGGTAAAAAAATATGGAGGAAGAAAATACGAAAACGAAACAGCTGAACTGTAGTATGCTGATTCTCATGCCAATGGTTTTCACGAGAAGCTCCATTTCTGGTTCCGTTTACACGGCGGCACCGAAAGTTTAGTTCCGATTACCGAGAGTTTTTTAACGTTATCTGAATACAAAACCAACCAACGCACAAGCAACTGTTCCGTTTAAGCGGCAATTCGTTTAATCGATTTCCGTTTATCGACATTCTACTGTATTCGCTGCTTAGGCTCCACAAATATATTTTAAAACAACGGTAACGCCCTCTTCCATTTACAAACGCGAGTTGTCATCCGCCTCCCCGCCACCCCCTTCGACAGAGAAATTAATAACGTGTAAAACGTTTTAACGTTAATTTTTATCTCTAAGAGAGCGCTGGGAACAAATAATGAAGGTTTACACGTGGTAAGTGTCTAAGCAAGATATGCGGGCTCTTTTAGATGCGACGCTGACAGGAGCATCTCTTGCCGGCGGCCCTGTCCTGCGTGCGTCCGTCCGCGTCCGCACAGCTGCGTCTCTCCTCCGCTCGCCTCCTCTGCTCTCTCCGATAGCGAACACTCTCTCCTAACATCTGCGGGCGCGCTGCGCGCGGCTGCACGCAGTGCGCATGTGCAGTACTCCCTCTTTCCGCGGTCTCCTGTCCTTCGGGCGCGCTACGCCCACCTCCCCTCACGGGAACCCAACGATGTGATTGAAACGAAATTCACGTTCATACGCGTTTCACGCAATTCGACTAATCGACCCAACGGTAACGCCAATGGAACCCCCTTCAGCGTCGCATCACACCAGGGTTCCCGCGAGGGGAGGTGGGCGTAATTTTTATTCTCTAGAATGCACCCGTGAGTCTCGTTATCACGGTTTTTAAACGGACGAGGCGGAGTAGTAGTGCTACAATGTACAGTTTCTGGATGCCCAGGACACCTGAATGACAGTATAGGACCCGCCAAGAGGCCCATGTCAAAAAAAAAAAAACGTTCCCTAGAAAAAGAAAGCAAAATAAATGAAAGCGGGAACAACGTGCACCAGCAAATGCTATCACAGGTTAAAGCCAATCAGAAAAATAAATAAAAAGGGAGACATGCTCCAAAGATAAATTGGAGAATAAAGCCAATAAAGTTTAAAAAAAAATAATAATAAAAAAAGGAGGTTCTTGCTTCGGTCGGCAGCCAAACAGCACAACACAGAACCAACACATTTATTTGACGAATGAAAAAAAAACCGCGATCCCAAGACGATGCCAACCTCCTTTTTGTTATCCCCCCACCACTCCCCCCATCCCCACGTCCCATCCACTAATTCACCCCCACGACCGCACCGCACCCACCAACCCAGCACATCCAACCCGCCCACCCCATATCCCACATTCCCAGTCTTCCGAAAGTCCCCACCAGAGTCAAGAGTCCCCCCAAATCCACACCCAGTCCTAAGCACACCCCGAAGTCCCCGCCTAAGCCGACCAGACCCAACACGAGATCAGAGCAACGGTCCCCGAACACCCTAGAGTTTGCGCAACAGCAATAGTCAGTAGAATAGTTCGGTACAGCACAGGTGCAAAGCCCCCCACCCCCCAGACAGCTGTTCTTAAAAAGAAAGAAAAAAATCGCGCCAATCCACCCCGTGAATGTGGTTGGAAAGCAAAGCTGTAACCGGCACCCATAACGATTACTCATGCGACGTCACTTAAAATCACTCACATCGCTCTACAAATAGTAAACCCAGAGAGATGTGAAATGCACTTAACCACACCATTTATTACTTCAAAGAGATATTCTTGGTACGGTTAAATCAATGCATGATGCATGAACGGTGTTTGGTTGAGTTGTATTGGTGTAGCACAAGAGTGGAAACTTTTTTTTATAAAATCAAAGTAAGCTCCAACCCGGTGTTAGACGATCTGACTTCTCCGTCTCTGCGCCGCGGACGGAGGCGACGAGACTTGCGGCTGAGAAGGAGGAGGAAGAAATACTTCTGTTCATATTTCTGAACGGCCCAGAGTGCAGCCCTGGGGAGTGATTCCTTCTTCTGTGGGGCCCATATGCAGTCCCGCGCGGCCTGTGTCTGTCCACCCGCTGAAGCTTGGGTAGGTAGAGAGGGCGGGGACAGCAACCATCTCCCATTGCTCTTGTTGGGTAGTTGACAGAAAGAGAGGAGGGTGCTCAGGGCTAAAGTCGCACACCCCGATTACGGGGCGGAGTATTCCTACTTCTGAGAAAAATTTACATTCAGCGTCGTAGCGATTCGGATGCATTACGTGAAGACGCGTAGGCTGTGGAAGGAGCCCGGATTGTATGAGCCGCAGGGTAGTTTGTTGTTCTCTGGAAAGGTCAGGGTAAGGCGAAGGTGCGGTCTGTCTCAGAAGGCAATAATGCTGGATTATCTCCCTGGACGTGACAAGCGGGTGACTGTCCTCGTGCAGCTCCATAGCACGGGAGGTAAAAGCGCAGGCTTGTTGGGTGGGCGTATTTGTTGCCCTCCATTCAAGCGTGAGGCGGTGTCCAGATGAGCTGAATGGAACCGTTTGGGGAGTGGTTTTTTAGCACGCGCAGTGCAGGTCAGGACACCCAACGGTACTGGTAATTCAAGCAGGCTTGCTAGGCATCGATGACTACCCTCCGAACCCCTGGTTGAGTGAGAGCCAAGGTGATGGTGCCTCTTCTGCTGCCGTCATTTGTTGGGTCCTAAGCGAGGTACACGTAAGGAGGTTGGTTCTGGAGGTAGCCACGATGATGGCGTGTTGCTGCCCCTTGATGGTTGGAGAAGTCTGTGTAGATAACTGCATGAGTCCCACCGAGGGTGGTGTTTAGCGCTTGAGCCCGTGCTTTTCGTTGACCCTCGTCATGTGAGGGGTTCATATTTCTAAGCAAAGGGAGCATCTTTAGTTTTAGTCGCCAAGAGTCTGGGAGTACGTCAAGCGGAGTGACATTCTGGGCTGCCCAGCCAATCTGGTGAAGCATGCGGTTACCCACCGCAGTTCTGAGTCGGACCTTCTGGTTAGAAAGATGGCCTTCTGTCAGCTTTTCCACCGTGTTGTGGAGCCCGTGCTAAGCAGCCTCAGTGTGAACGCACTCATGAGAAGACCAATGGCCTGCTCAATTCCCGCCTTTCTAATCATTATATAAAGCATCTCTATGTCTTCCTCGTCGAAAGAAGATAGGGGTTATGTCGTAAGTAACTCTCGAGAGGACAAAAGCTTCAATTAATTCGAAAGGTACCGGATTCTTTAGGCCTCGCTTCTGGGTGGCAACTCGCCTGATCATGTGTATGATTAGATTAATGCTGTTTTTGAGGCGCTGCAAGGAGACGTCACTCTTTGTTTTGGCCTGGAAATGTAGGCCCAGGATCTTGATGCTGGGGTTTGGAGTGATGGCCTGGTCATCAAGGAGTATTTGAATTATTCCTTGATTTGGCGTGAGGGCGGACGACAAGGAGCTGTGATTTTTTTACGTGAACACTGAGGCCAAACTTTAGCACATTACATACTAAAAGTGAAAGTTCCATGGGATTAGTGTGAGCTTCCTTAATTTTTGTAACTCTTAGCTCATGAGCAAGGTGCGCACAGGGCCGCTAGACGGGCGTGAGTGGTCGTGTGACGCTTTCACGTGGCATTCAGCGAGGAAGGCAGGGGGTAAACCCGTAGGATCTGCTTGGTGAGTACACCATTTGTCTTCCCGTGTTCTGTGGGCTCGTGGCTAAATCGGTAAGGCAACGGGCTCTCGCTTTGTTAGTCTATTAGTTCCAGGTTCGATTCCCGGCGGTGCCAGTGAATTCTTTTATTTGTTCGTTGGAGTTTTCTGGTGACACCAACGGTCGCGAAAGAACCCTTGGGGGGTAGAGGTAGAAAGCTTTGCTTTAAAACTCATGAAAGTTCACATTAATGTCCTTGATGAGCAACTAAGCTATCCAATCATAAGCCAGTCCTACAACAGTCCCGGGGCACACAGCACACCAAGTTCCGTAATCTTCAATAGTCTCCATTGCGAGGATTGCAAGGCACCACTGCCGCAAACTGTTGCACCAATTCCGTGGAGGTAGCTGCGGACGCTGATGGGATTGACGTAGACGCATGGGTCCGAAAACCATTGTGCTGCGGGCGACGTCGAGTGGAGGCCCCGCAACGCCGATCGCAATCAAGGGCTCCCATTCGAAAACCCGGTGTGGAAGTTTTCGTTAAGCATGCAAAATTCCATTACAGGTAGGAGATCACACGAGAGGAGGATGGAGCTGGGAGAGCCCAGCCGAAAGGCAGCACCCAGAAAGCGCCAACTTCGCCTTCCGGAGCAGCACCGCCCGCAGCATGAAAAGGACTCGTCGCCAATGAACAGATGAAAGACTAAAAAGAATGAAACGCAGCCCTCGCCCAATAAAAAATTGGCCGCGTATCTGCTCCTTTCGTTGCAAATGTCGTCAAAAGACGATAGTCTTTATCGGCTATTGCGAAGTAAATGCCTCCCTTCGCTTTGCCGCTCACCTCTCATGTTGTTCCTCTTGCGTCGCGCTCCTCCCAAGGTAAAGACGCCAAAGGTTTGCTTAAATCATTTTAAATTTCCCGCGTTCCACTGCTCCAAACCGGGTGTCTCGATGCGAACGCTGCTGTACGGCGGAGACGCGCGTTAATCGAGGCGCCCTACTTCAACGTTTATAGAACCGCGTTTCCCTACTCCACGTGCGTTGCAAGCAGAACGTGGAACCTATCTAGTGGAACCTTGCGTAACTGTTGCTGGTTGATTTCTTAAAATGGCGCAAGAAGCTATAGTGGCGCGGGCGACAGTAGGTCGACGGCGAAGTGAATTCTTGTTCTGCAGTTGATGAAGTATTTAATTTCGCAAAAGCAAGCATGTTTGATTTTCTTATAAAGGAACACTGCAAATATCACTTCTGTATTGATTTGCTGTCTTATATTTGCGTAATGTCTTGTTCTTCTTCAACAATGTTGACAAGTATGAACCTTACACCGGACATAGACGGGTAGATTTAGCTGTGACTATATAAGACTAATGGGCAGGCATCGTTTTGCTTTGGCCGGGTGGCTGAATCCAGTCACAGACAGACAGACGGACAGACATCAGACATACAGACAGACCAAAATTTCTGGTTTAAGGAGCCCAAGAAAGACTATCGTCTTTAAAAAATCGCAGTCCCGGCGAGAGAAAGAAGTTTACCATTGTATCGGTCGTGCTGGATACCAATAGGGTAAAATCTCTTTATTTCGGGGCCCAATGTGAAAATTCCGACGATTCGGCGGTCCTTCTTGAAAAATCTAATTTCCCAATGGCCGCGGACTTTCGTTATAACAGCGCAAATTTACCGCGTGCACCGCTTAATGCGGACGAACGCCTTCTCGAAACGTGGCATCTAACGCCGTTCGTTCGCTTACCTGCTCTGCTCCCTTGCGGTGCGGGAGGAGGCGTGCGTACGTCGCGGCGAGCAAACAGCCTGTGGGGATTGGCGTATGTGTGGGCGAGTACGCCGGTTGAATTTGCGGCACACTGTTCCAACATGGTGGATTTGTTCGGTCCGAAACATGTGTGCTAATAATGATGGCGCTGTTGTCGCTGACCTTTTAATGTGCTGAGATCCTTAACGGTGCCGTCAGTGTTGCGGGCGAGGCGTCCGATGAACAGGAACCGGGCCATGTCGTAGTCCCCCCGGCGAGTCGTACTGCGAAAGAAGCTGCACATGCTCTCGCTGTCCTGGAAGAATTCTGTTATGATGCTCCATGCAATACTCCTGCTCTGAATTGATTGTCGCTCGTCCGACAACTTGTTCTTTCCTCCCAGATATCCGCGAAATGGCAAACTAACATAGAAACGCTAAGCATGAGTAATATTTATGCAAAACTAGGTACGGAAATACGCATGCCACATGATGAATTGACAAAATAAAATGCCGTTCACGCCACAGAACATTTTGAAAACTACGCAGGAAGAATGACTATTTTTTGTGGCTGTTCTTTTGCTACCGCCACCCCACGAAGCTTGAGCTTTGCCGGGTGGCGATAGAAAAAAAAATACCAGAAAAAATATTACGCCATCTTCCCGTACGAGAACCCCGAGTAGTATGCGAAGCAGGCATGGGGTCGATTCAATTGCCCATTGGTTTTCAGTTCGTCGTTTCCGTGAGGTTGAGGTACGTAGGTGCCGGTATATTTATCGTTTGGTTTCAATGGTAACTACCACACTTTTCACTTACCGGAACCACGAAATGGGAAATTGCGTTGACCACATGGCTGTTTCGCATACTACTCAGGGTTGCCCTCCGGGAAGATGGTGTAATTTTAATGGAGGAGGGTGGGGCGTGTTAGAGCGGAGAGGCATTAAACAAAGAGATAGAGAGAGCGAGAGAGAGAGAGAGGAGAGAGAAGAGAGAGAGAGAGAGAGAGAGAGAGAGAGAGAGAGAGAGAGAGAGAGAGAGAGAGAGATAGCCGTTGTACGTGGTATGAGGTGACGTCGAGCTGTGGTTGGCGTTCCGCTTTGATTATGACCGCCTTATGGTCTGTGAAATGTAAAGCCAAGGGCTGTTGTAGTGGATGAACCCTAAAGTTGCTGAAGATGAGGTCGATGCACGTTCCCCGGATAATTGTGGGCTGCTTGTAATCACGGCCAGCCGAGACTCGCCGACCCACGCCGCTGCCGACGACGATGAAACGTCGAAGGCGCGTGAAGCGTGCTCGTCTCGTGCCGGCCCAGGAAGACACCGGCAACACTGTCGCTCCAGGAGCCCTTAAAGGGGAAACGTGCTCGTCTCGTGCCGGCCCAGTAAGACACCGGCAACATTGTCGCTCCAGGAGCCATAGAAGGGTAAGACACCACCGGGCGTTCAGCAAGCCGAGCATGTGCAGTGGGGGTGTGGACGGCGGAACTGCGCGAAAAATTGGCAATAAATCAGTTAGACAATCAACAGATAGCAAGATCACGTGGCATTCGTTGGCATCAGCTGACATCGGTGGCACTTTCGTCTGATGTTCGGGATTTTGGATGGTTGCGTGGCTGGGAAGTTCTTCCGACGTGTGACCTTCTGGCGAGATTCGGCGTTCTGCGTTCCTCATGGTGCCCGCACTGCGGGCACACTGAAACACTAGAACATGCCTTGTTCCAGTGCCGTGTAGCGGCAACGTTTTGAACTGTGTTAAGCAGGTTTTTTGGTCTCTCACTTCGAATGAGCACACGTTGGGATGACGTGTTGGGGAACTTCCTGATGTGTGCTGGTGCTTTGTATTGTGGCGAAATCGTGGTGCCGCGTGTCTTCACGACCGACCACAGCGGGCTATGTTCAACTGCTGTGGCGTGTACGGTCGATCCGTGCGAGTCGTTAAGAAAATGAGTTGGCAGTTATAGGCGAAGAAGCCTTTCTGTTACGCTGGTCCACGCGCTTCATAGTAGTCAGGAACAACATCCTGAGCATACCTATTGTACCGTATTGAGTTTCAGCTAGTTTCTGAGCTCTCTCTGTACATGGACACCTGTGAACTTTCTCTGGACTGATTTGCAGTAGCTTGTTTCACTACCACAGGCATTTGTTGTGCAGAGTGTTGAATGCCAGGAGCAATTGGAAACTGTTTTTTTAGGGCAGCCCTGTTACCACTAGTCGCTGCGCCCTGATATGTGGATTGTAATAAATTATCTTTTCAGACAACGACAACGACAAGGAAGGGACATAGCCCCGACCATGACATGCTTCTCATCTAAAACTGCTCTGCCTGCAAAGGTTGCACCACCGCAGATGGGTTGTTGTAACAGTAAAGCTCGCTTCCCCTACGTGCTCTAGTGTGAGTGGGAGGGGCATACGCGTATTCGCATTTTGGAGGGGACAGTCTTTCTTGAGCTGCTAAAACACAAGCAACGGCGCAGCTGCACTAGTGGTGCGAGGCAGAAAAGGAGTGGTGCTGGGCTTAGACCTAGCTCCTTCCCCCCTGCAATCCGCGGTCGGTGTGGTGGACAGCCGGAACGCCTTTGTAAAATCCGGCTACACTCGGCTTCACCGCTGAACCCTTTGCCTAGCCTAGCAAGAACACCTAACAAGTCTTAGCGAAACTTGGCTAAGCAATTTCAGCAAACCAGGAAAAAAATTACGCCCATCTTCCCGCGGGGGAACCCTGATGTGATGCCACGCATCAGGGGGGAGCGTTTGGACTGACGCTGGTATTGGATTGCGTCAGTCCACTCGCTGAACGGACTGTCGCTTCCATCACGTCTTCATCGGAAGATCTTGCACGGAGGTATTGTCAAGCAAAGTCAAGTGCGAGAGCGAGAGCGAGCGCTGGACTGATCCGGCGCCGTGCGCTCCCCCGCTTATATTCCCGCTTTTGAAAGGAGAGGAGCCGGGGGGAGAGTCGCGCGCATGCGCACACATGCGCGCACCCAGAGCAGCGAAGCGCACACGCGCAGCTGTTGTTATGATAATGAGACGGAATGAGAGTGTTGCGTACAGCTGTCGGAGAGAAGAACGGAGGAGAGTTGCGCATGTGCAGTGAGCGTGCGGACAACGCCGCGACAACGGAGAGCATACCCGAGAGCAAGAGATGCGTCGCATCTAAAACTTACGTCGACCCCCGCCTCCGCTATTTCGCCAACCTTGCACCACCAGCGCAAGCTGCACCCATTTTTTAACAACTTCTGTACAGCTACATCGTATTTGCGTCAGTTTCTTTGGTTCAATTTTTTCGTTCTTTTTCTGCCCTTTGTATACTTGGACCGCCTTCTTTCCTGCTACCCCGTGTTTGCGTATTTTCTTCGCTTTCGTTCGTCTTACGGCGCGAATGCCGCCGGTGAACAGAGTGGCAGAGATTTTCTGGAATCAAGTGTCTCGCGGTTGGTGTGCGCCTGTTGTACTCACGTATCATCACGAATTAGGTATCATGCGTCACGCACTATTCGGGAACATTTACGTGAATTACTCATTGCTCTGTGAAATTTGTGATGCGGGCGCAATAACCGCGCCTAGCTCCCGATATCCTGTCCAATCCCTCGAGTGAATATGTCTCACGAAGAAAGGAACAACTATTCTTCAACCGATGACAGTGTGCAAAAATGACTTGAACAGCATCGCCCGAGCGAAAGCCGAGAGGGCCCGGCCGCCCAGCGCGGGCAGGCCGGAGGACCTCGAAGCTAGTAGCGAGGGAGCTGCCTAGTAAAGAGCCCAGCCGGAAAGACGTATGGCCGCGTCACGGCACTTCGGTAACGGAGGCCGCCTGCAGGCGATTTTAATAAAGTCTACACTCACTCACTCACTCGGTGGTAGTGCAATGGGCTGGTAACGTCTACACCCTGATTAAATCTTCATGTATACCTAATGGGTTAATTGTAATCGCTCCGTTGAGTGCCGTCCGTTGGCACTCTAACTCAGCTCTGCAGAGAGCATCGTCTGACGACGACATTCGAATGTTTAGGACTGAGCTAGCCCCCCCAAGGTTTATGGCATTCTTGTGTAGGGGTTTCCTCAAAGCTTCTGGATGTCAAGGGTGGTGGTTCGAGACCACCATATGCCTTAAAGGGACCCTGCAACACTTGTCATCGACTACTAGTAATGTATTTTGGGGATAAAGTCTATTGTCCCAGAAATCTCCTCCCGCAAGAATTATGAAAATCCGTTCACAATTAACGAAACTACGCGCGATGAGAAATCGCGCATAATCGTTCCCTCTCAACTCAACCGCGGGCAACGCGACGAAAGCTGCGCGCTCTCTCCCGGAGAGGGGGGCGGCTCGCGGCGTTCTTTTCGGCGGCCTTTGATATATCTCATGCCGGGTAGTTTTCTCCTTTTCTCCGCAACGCGGAGGGGCCTATTTCCGGTCTGGTGCCACAAAAAAGCAGGCATGGGTGCCTGCTCGCAAGTGCGCGATCGGGCTGGTGGGGCGTTTTTGAAGCAATAAACGTTTGTAGTCGAGTGGTCGCGTTGAAAGGGAAGTATTGAGCTCATCACTCAAACTCCGAGCGCACTCAAAACACAAAAGAAACGGCAAAACTGTGCCTACAGGTTCAGGCATAGAAGAGGTTCGTACGCAGCGATGACGACGACGGAAATGGGAGAATCTAGCAGCGAAGTTGACCAGTGACAGCCGATCGGGCAGCCGTGGCCTATGTGACGTCCCTTAGGCCATGCATAATAAGGACAACTGAAGAGAGAGCGGTTGGTTTTTTCCGCGTCTTTCACATCGATTTGCGCGCTCACCGCTTCACGTGCACGTGTAATATTTGGCTCAGGTATTCCCGGCAGTGTAATCTAAACGTCGCGCAGGTTTACTTGCACTGCTCAAAGAGTGTTGCAGGGTCCCTTAAATTTTTTTATGGTTTAGTTGAATTGTAACGTTTATGGCTTTTATGTCTGTTGGGTTTTCAGCAATTGCTTTGTGTTCGTTGGGTTATATTGTGTTACGTTAGGCTAGATTAGGTGGGGTTAATTTGCTTTGAAGTAAGTAGAACAGTGTAGTGCCTGACGCGGCATTTTATGTCACCAAATGCTGGTGGACGTCGATATTGCCGCGAACCATATACGGGTTTGCTTATTTATTGTTTGTTTTTAATGCCCGGCCGCGCCCGGATCTGTTATCTGTGTCCCATGCGAAGCGCGTGTTCCATTCTTTATTTTTATGCCGCACGGGTTATCTCATTCAGATAAGCAGAGTGTTTCGCCGTAACGCCGCTAGCCCAGAATAATCTTCTGTGATCTACAATGTTCTGGATGCGAATCGACGGTTCCAGAAACTCTCGCGCCGAAAGATAAAAGCCTGCACAGCAGACGCCACGGCATTCGATTCTGCGACGCTCGCCGACGCAAGTCACTTTGTTGACCGCTGCTTCGCCGCCTTTGTATTCTTTTGAGTTGTTAGGGGAGCACAAGTTCGCTCCAATAAACTTGTTTCTCCTTCAAGACAACTGCGTCGTCCTTGGCTTCGTGACATCTGGTGGAGGTGCGGGGTAGCACCCTTCATGCCCACTACAACCTCTGAAAGCCGCCAAGCCAGTCCAACAAGAGCCAGCCTCCGCCGGCAAGATTTACCACCCGAGTTCGGTCTGCTACCGGAGGAAGCGAAGAAGAAAGACGTCGCAACCAGCACCATGGTCAACCAAGCCGATCGTCCTGTCGTTCTGCAGCAGCCACGGGATCCGCCATCATTCCGAGGAGCCCCCACAGAAGACCCAGAAGAATGGCTGGAGAAACTGGAGCGCGTCCGGAAATTCAACAGGTGGGACGACGAAGAAACGTTCCGGCATGTTTTCTTTTACTTGGAAGATTCGGCTCGCACTTTGTTCGAGAACCACGAGAGCTCCTTGACAAACTGGGCTCAGTTCAAACGCAAGTTCCTGAAGACCTTTACTACCGTGGTCAGAAAAGAACGCGCAGCGTTTTTGCTGGAAACTCGAACGCAGCACCCCAACGAAGGGGTTATGATCTTCGTCGAGGAGATGAAGCGACTTTTTCGCCTTGCGGACCCGGAAATGACGGAATAAAAGAAACTACGGTTTCTGATGCGAGGTGTGAAGCAAGAGCTCTTCGCGTGCCTTGTTCGCAAACCCCCCAAGACCGTGTCCGAATTCGCGCCTGAGGCCGCCGCGATGGAGAAGACGCTCGAAATCCGAACGAGGCAATACGACCGCCCAATCAATTCGCTGGTTTCGGAGACGATTGGTGCCGGCGCTATTAACTCCGACTCATTACGCGACACCATCCGTGCAGTGGTGAGGGAGGAGCTGCGCAAACTTTTCCCGACGACGACGCCAAACCCTCAAGTCGCCTCCCTGACTGACGTGATCCGGGAAGAAATACAGCAGGCTTTGGGAACTTCTATGCCGTCCGAAGCACCCCGCGAGCCAGAGGCTATGAATACTCCACGGCTGTTCCCGCCCTACCGCCGCCCACTGTCGCCCGCCCAACCCCCTGTAGTACGAAACCAGACGCCGAGGAAGAATGACGTATGGCGAACACCGGATAATCGTCCTCTGTGCTACCACTGCGGAGAGGCCGACCACGTCTACCGTCGCTGCCCATACAAGAGACTCGGACTTCGTAGTTTCTCCGTCGACGCACCACGCCCCCAACCCGGCCAGCGCCCATCTGACATTGAAGAATACCTGTCCAACACCAGCCGTGGACCAGCCCGTTTCAACCGTTCGCCGTCACCCTACCCGTACCAGTCGCCGGACCGCCGTAGCAGTGCTGACTTCGCACGTGGAAGGTCCCCCAGCCCACGCGGGGGAAACTAAAGGCGGCAACTTCTGGAGGTGAAGTTGCTCTACGGCGAAAAACCGGAAACCCTCCAGCGACGCAAGGACGCGCCGAAGATAGTGATTCACGACATGCCCTCATCCCGACGACCCGACCTAACCCTGACGAGACTCCCGAACACGACGACAGCTATACGGCGCGACGCGTACCCGACCTGACCGAGACGTCCGCTGAGAAGACGACCACAACGACGACGCACAGTGCCCGACCGTCAACACGCACAAGCCGAGATGCGACGCCCCGACGCACCCGGAACTCGAGGAAGGCGGCATCCGACGTCAAGGTGACCATCGACGGCTTTGATGTAGTCGCCCTCGTAGACACGGGAGCCGACTACTCCGTAATGAGCGGACCATTTGCGTCTAAGCTGAAGAAAGTTATGACCAGATGGAGACGGTCCGCACATACGCACAGCACGAGGCAACCTCGTGACGCCAAGTGAAACGTGCACATCGCGCGTCACCATAGACGGCACAACGTACCCTGCAGTGTTTGTCGTTTTGCCCAACTGCTCCCGCAACGTAATTCTCGGAATGGACTTTTTGACAGACAACGGCGCAATAATTTATCTGCAGACCAAGTCGATAACGTTTTCCTCCCATCACTCTATGACGCCGGAACCGAACCCCGAACACCGTGCAGCTGTAAGGATCGCCGATGATCATGTCACCCTGCCACCCCGCGCAAGCTTGATGATCACCGTCTACTGTGAAGGTGCTGCTCCTGATGCTGACGCTATCGTGGAGAGTGACCAAAGGTTGCTTCTCAACCGCGGTGTGTCTGTCGCAAGAGGCATTGTGCGGTTTAAGCAACGCAAATCCCACGTTTTCGTCACCGATTTCACCGAGGAGTACCAGCATTTAAACAAGGGCGCTGCAATTGCATTCATCGAAGAAACGCAACAAGCAAGTGACGTGATCGCAGTCACCGACTTTGAACGCGCACCCGAAGATACCTTCAAGTTTCCGCATTCCTTCGACGTGAATCCGGCGCTACCGCAAGAACAACGGAACAAACTATTGGCTTTGCTGCGTCGCTACAGCGAGTGTTTTTCGTCGAACTCGAAACTACGTCAGACACCTCTAGCGAAGCACCGAATAATAACCGAAGATGGAGCCCGACCTACCCGACAGTCACCGTACCGCGTCTCTTCCCACGAGCGGGAAGCCATCCGGACTCAAGTCGACGACATGCTCAGCGACGACATAATACAGCCATCGAAAAGTCCGTGGGCTGCGCCGGTCGTACTCGTGAAGAAAAAGGACGGCACTTTAAGGTTCTGCGTTGACTACCGGAGACTGAACAAAATCACCAAAAAGGACGTGTACCCCCTGCCACGAATCGACGACGCCCTCGACCACCTCTGCCACGCGAAGTATTTCTCATCGATGGATCTGAAGACCGGGTATACTGGCAAATTGAAGTGGACGAGAGAGACCGAGAGAAGACTGCATTTATAACCCTGGACGGTCTGTACGAGTTCAAGGTGATGCCGTTTGGGCTGTCCACGGCGCCAGCAACGTTTCAAAGGGTCATGGACACTGTGCTAGCTGGCCTGAAGTGGCACACCTGCCTCGTCTACCTCGACGACGTTGTCGTATTCGCACGGACTTTCGATGAACACCTTGCAAGGTTGGAGTCTGTACTCGACGCTGTTCGCTCGTCGGGGTTAACGCTGAAGCCCGAAAAGTGCCGCTTTCTTACGAGGAACTAAAGTTTTTGGGACACGTCGTCAACGCCGCGGGAGTCCTGCCTGACCCAGCGAAAACATCAGCCATAGCGAACTTCCCAAGACCGAAAGACAAAAAAAAAGACAAGCATTTCCCAAGTGAGAGGGAAGATGGCAAAGTGCGAATGCCCGAGTTTGCCCGAAGTTACCCGAAGTTACCCGATTTGATCCGGAGGGGCGCTATGTTAAAGTCTTTGGCATTCGCACGTTACGTATCTCTCACTTGGGAAATGCTTGGGAATTTTTTGGCCCGAGTACGAGCGAAGTATGAGCGAAGTAAGTAAGTAGCTAGAGTATGAGCGAAGGCGTTGGTCGACGGCGCGAGTTAGAGTTTGCTAGAGTAGGAGCGAAGGCGTTGGTTGACGGCGTGGTTGATGGCGCGAGTTAGAGTTTGCGAGAGTAGGAGCGAAGGCGTTGGTTTGACGGCGCGTTGTTGTTGTTAAAGTCACACGCACACGCAAGTAAAGTGGCACAGTACGTATTTATTTACGCATCAGCACCTGTTGGTGTTGTCGTCGTAGTCGATGGCCAGTACTATCGCTTTGTGGTCCGTGAAATGTACAGTTAGAGGGTCTCTCAGGACGGCGCAGACTTTACAGTTTCTGTAGAACGCCAGGTCGATGAATCCGCCGTTAACGGTAGTCGGCGCGTCGAGAGGCACGCACGACATGGAGTGGTTGTCGAGCACGTAGTCCACCAACCACTCTCCACCCTTGCGGACGTCGACGTTGAAGTCACCCACCACGACGACCGGGTTCGAGTCTCTACAGCGCGCGGCCACGCTCGTCATTGCCGCGTCGACGTACTCGAGGACGGCTTCGCGCGAGAGGTTCGGGGCGAGGTAGACGGTTACCACGAAGATTCCGTCGCCGGAGTACGCGTCGGAAATGCTTGCCACGTGCAGGCTGTACGACCCGTCCACCAGCCTGCGCGCGGCGTCGGCCTCGTCCAGGTCCGCCCAGCGCTCGGTCCCGTCGTCGCTGACCACGAGAAGGCGCGGTCGTTCCGACGACGATCCCGCGCCAGCAGCGCCGGCAGCGCAGTCGACCGGCTCCACTCGCCTCGCCCCGCAGTCGGCCTCCTCGTTGAAGAAGACCGTCTTGGCCATGGCGTTCAGGGCCACGGCCAACTGAAGGGGATCGTCCAGGTCCACGTCGGCCGGAACGGTCTCGATGTCTCCGTCGTCGATCGCTTCGACCGCCGCTTCCTCGGCCGCTTCTTCCCCGCGTTCGTCTACCGAGTCGTCAGCGTCGAAGGTATCCAGCTTGCCCCAGTCGACGCGGACCCCGATCGCGCGGTACAGCGGAGAGTGCTGCAAGTGCTTGAGCCACGCGAGAACGTTGCCGCGCTTCACCAGCCCGCGCCTGTACGTGGCCGGACTCAGCAGACGACGCTTCACGTGCACGTCGATCGCCACGTCCTCGGGGATCGACCGGGGAAGGCACTCCACCACGCTCGGAACGTCGATCGGCACGTTCACGACCTGGCCCTTGATTCCGTACTGACCGTTGCCTCGAGTCAGGCGCCTGATGCTCATGAAGGGGAGCCGAGGGGAGATCAGCCGCTCCTCCACCGGGTTCAGCGCGGGAAGGTGCGCGGGTCTCGGCGGGTACGCGTAGCCCAGGCTCTTGCTCATGGCGGGCACCCGACCCGCGAGCAAGGACGCTCGACACGCGGCGCACAGCCGCCACTCTCGAAACGGAGCCAGTCTGGGATCGGTCGCCTCGAGGTCGCCGCGCCTGTGCTCGCCCGGCTGCCTCCCGAACTCGTTCCAAAGAACCCGGAGCGCGCTCACCCGGTTGGACTCGTTGCGGACGCCGCCGATCGCGCTCAGGTTGTTGTCGAACCACAGTCGGTCGCACACTCCGCAGCTGTGTCCGAAGCTGTGGTCCTCGAAGTCTCGCTTGAAGCGGGCGTCCGGACGATCGAACTCGCGAGCGCGCGCCCTCTCCTCGGTCCTCGGCTCGGGCGGCGCGCTCGCGAGCGCGGGCGGCCTCGGGATTCGCGGCGCGGCGTCGCCTCGCGGTCTCTGCCTCGCGCCGCTTGAGCTCGGGATCGGCCGCTCGGCGTTGACGCTTGCGAGCCGCGTCGTTGATGAGACCTTCCGCACCTTCGTCCGCTCTACGCTTTCGTCTCGCGTCCGCTTCTCGCTCGGAGTTTGGCGTTCGCGGCCCGCTTCGCTCGCTTGCGTTCGGCGTCGCGAGCCCTCCTCGACGCGGCCTTGTCTTCGGTAGACGACGACGTTCCCGCGGCGACGACACCTCCAACGACGGGTGGAATGCTCGCTTCGGATCGTATTTCACTCGTTGTTTGAGGTTCCGTTGCTTGCGGAGTTGACTGCGAAGCCCGCGAAGGATCCATCTAGAACGACGAAGCGCTACGGAAATTCGACTGCTTTACGGAACCGGACGTTAGCGGCGCGCCGTCGCGCGAGCGCCCTCGAGCGTCGGAATGCAGAGCCGACGAGCGAGCGCCCTCACGCGGACGGAACGCGAAGCGAACCGGCGCAGCGGCGCGCCGCCCGCAGCTACGCCGAGCAGGAGACCGTTGCTACGCCGAGACCGTTGCTACGCACGCTCTCTCTCCTCCTCCGCGCCGTTGCTAGGGGAGAGGGGAAGCGCGGACGGCGGACGAGTGATTCAGGGAGCGGCGCGCCGCCCGCAGCTACGCCGAGCAGGACACCGTTGCTACGCCGAGACCGTTGCTACGCACGCTCTCTCTCCTCTTCCGCGCCGTTGCTAGGGGAGAGGGGGAGCGCGGACGGCGGACGAGTGATGCAGGGTCGCTTATAAAGTGCATTCGCACTTAAAAGAGCGTGCGAAGATTTCTCGGACTGTGCGCATACTACCGGCGCTTCGTCGCAAGCTTCGCACGCATCGCAGAGCCACTCACGCGCCTGACAAAAGATAGCACCCCTTTCGCCTGGGAAAACGCTCAAGAGAAAGCATTCTGCGAGCTGAAACAACGCCTGCAAAACCCGCCCGTGCTCGCTCATTTCGACGAAATCGCCGAAACGGAAATGCACACGGACGCCAGCGATATAGGTTTGGGGGCCGTCCTAGTCCAAAAGCAAAGCGGGTGCGAAAAGGTAATCGCCTATGCAAGCCGTGGTCTGTCGGAGGAGGAGAAAAACTACTCTGCCTCCGAAAAAGAGTGCCTGGCAATCATATGGGCCATTTCGAAATTTCGCCCATACGTGTATGGTAGACCGTTCAAGGTTGTCACAGACCACCATGCGCTGTGTTGGGTCGCCAATTTGAAGGACCCCTCCGGCCGTCTTGGGCGGTGGAGTTTGCGCCTGCAAGAGTACGACGTTACAATCGTCTACAAATCCGGCAGGAAACACTCCGACGCCGACTGCCTGTCCCGCGCCCCTGTCGACCCACCACCACAAGACTCCGATGAAGACAGCGAGTTCTTCGGGGTTGTTACGGAGAGCGACCTAGCCGCCCAGCAGCGTGCCGACCCCGACTTGCGCGTAATGATCGACTACCTCGAAGGACGAAACGTCGCCGTGCCTAGAGCGTTCAAGCGGAATTTACCAGCATTCAGCCTCAAAAACTCCGTCCTCGTGAAGAAGAATTTCAGCCCCGGAACAGGAACGAATTATCTACTTGTCATCCCCGCAGACCTTCGTGACGAAATTTTGGAAGCGTCCCACGACGACCCGTCTTCCGGACATCTCGGCACAGCTCGCACTATTGCAAAAATTACGGCGAAGTACTTCTGGCCCCGCCTTACATCCGACGTCACCCACTACGTTCGGAGTTGCCGTGACTGCCAGCGACGAAAAACGCCGCCGACAAGACCCGCCGGATTTCTGCAACCGATCGCCGTCCCATCGAGGCCCTTCCAACAGATTGGAATGGACCTTCTAGGCCCGTTCCCAACGTCACGATCAGGGAACAAGTGGATTGTCGTAGCGACAGACTACATGACGCGCTACGCAGAGACCGCCGCTCTTCCGAGGGGGACTGCACAAGAAGTCGCCAAGTTCTTTATAAACCAAGTTGTGCTGCGACATGGAGCCCCGTAAGTCCTAATCACGGACCGCGGAACGGCCTTTACCGCGGAGCTGATGCAAGGAATCTTACGCTACAGCAACACGGATCACCGAAGAACGACGGCGTACCACCCCCAAACGAACGGACTAACGGAATGTCTGAACAAGACGATTGCGTATATGCTGTCCATGTACGTCGACGTTGAACATAAGACTTGGGATGAAGTCCTCCCGTATGTCACGTTTGCGTACAATACAGCGACGCAGGAAACTACGCAGATGACACCGTTCGAGCTTGTCTACGGAAGACGGCCGACTACGATGCTCGACGCCATGCTTCCGCATGTAGAAGGCGACGACCTCAACGCCGACGTCCAAGGATACCTTCAACGTGCGGAGGAGGCCCGCCAGCTCGCTCGAGTTCGTATAACGGACCAGCAGATGGTGGATGCCGGCCGCTACAACCTCCGACGCCGAAACGCCGAGTACCAACCAGGGGATCGTGTGTGGGTTTGGACTCCCATTCGACGACGCGGACGCAGTGAAAAGCTTCTGCGACGGTATTTCGGACCCTACCAGATTCTACGACGTGTTGGCCAGTTGACCTACGAAGTGATCACCAGTGGTGATTCCGGCACATCACGACGACGCACGCGACCCGAAGTCGTCCACGTGGTTCGCCTCAAACCGTACTTCGCAAGATGACGAACATTTTTGTTGTTGTTTTGTTGTTGCTATTTGTTCGGACTGTCGTTTTATTTTAGCATCGGGTCGATGCACTCTTAGAGGGGGTAATGCCGCGAACCATATACGGGTTTATTTATTGTTTGTTTTTAATTCCCGGCCGCGCCCGGACCTGTTATCTGTGTTCTATGCGAAGCGCGTGTTGCATTCTTTATTTTTATGCCGCACGGGCTATCTCATTCAGATAAGCAGAGTGTTTCGCCGTAACGCCGCTAGCCCAGAATAATCTTCTGTGATCTACAATGTTCTGGATGCGAATCGACGGTTCCAGAAACTCTCGCGCCGAAAGATAAAAGCCTGCACAGCAGACGCCACGGCATTCGATTCTGCGACGCTCGCCGACGCAAGTCACTTTGTTGACCGCTGCTTCGCCGCCTCTGTATTCTTTTGAGTTGTTAGGGGAGCACAAGTTCGCTCCAATAAACTTGTTTCTCCTTCAAGACAACTGCGTCGTCCTTGGCTTCGTGACAATATAGTGCAGTGCTTAGAGTACCATCAGACTGCACTGTTGACACAGCCTCTTAATTCCTGCTAAGAAGCGGCGCCTATTTTCTTCGCTCAGTAAAGGCAATGCTAGCCTGGGAAGATGCGCCGGAACTCGAGGCTTTCCCCTTAATGATGTGCGTTGGTGTTTCCGGGGAGGTTGAAGAGCCGGACAAGTGGGCTGGGTTGGCGTAGGGAATAGAATTGTAGCTTTTGACTGCTTGAGCAAGACTGACATCTAAGCAGAATTGAACGATTGGTTCGAGGTTAGGGTCGTCGACCATATCAGTGTATTACGGGAAATTTATAAGTATTGTTGCGGCTTCTGTGTGCCAGCAACTTTTACGTTTGGTTTCTGTGTTTATCTGCATTAGTTATCTGCATTGGTACTGCCCGTGGTCATTTCAAATTTACTTATCTGCATTATTTAACATGTGCATTGTTTTTAAAATGCGCCGTTCATCTGGGGCCACCTTCAGAAGACGAGTGCACGATGTCGCTTCACGGGCCAACTGGTCCGCAACTTCGTTTCCAAGCACTCCTACGTGGGAAGAGACCCACTGGAAGCGAATGCTAAATCCGTTTTCCTTTATCTGTTGAAGAAGACGCAGGGAGCGTTGGCAAGGTTTATCTGCTGGAAATCCAAGCTGCAAGAGTTGTAGGGCCGACTTGGAATCCGTGAGAATTACCGCATGCTGCACCCGAAGCGATTTGATACAAGATCATTTCCGCTCTCTTTGGCGACCACAACATCGACCTTGTCTTACCAAAGGAATGAAGAGGATAGAGGCAACCTTACTGTTCCGCATCCGGACTAACTCAGCGCGGACACCGGCGTGGCTTCATAAGCTGAACATTGTCTCTTCACCTCTGTGCGGAACGTGTGGTGCTACAGGCGACATCGGTCATTTTATTATGGACTGCCGAGAGCATGCGGATGAGCGGATAGCTTTGGTTAAAGAACTGCGAAGGAAAGCCGCTCCGCATGCCTCTTTGAACGATTTAATTTTCCCGGAAGGCCATTGGATCACGAGGACGGACATCTTTCGTTTGATCCTGCAATTTTTAAGGGTCAGAAGCCTCAGCGAATCATGGTGAATTCCCGCTCATAGCGGGGAAAAGGTACTGATCGGGTGAGCAATTGCCGGCATACCACGCAAGGCTAGGTCCACCCGTCAATAAACATCACCACCACCACCACCAACATGTGCATTGTTGCAGACCGTGGTGCTCACAATGTGTAATAGCAAATAGCCCGAGGTTTTCTTCTCTGCGCTTTAGTTGGTCGGTCATGGCGAACAAATTGTTGTCAAGTGATCTCTAGGGAATGAAGTGCCTAACGGTTGAATACTACGATGCCCACATCATTGATTTTGGCTAGTTTTATACCACAGTCCCATACATATCAGGCTACAGGTGAGTAATTTGTACACCACTGAACCTTCAAAACTTTTATTTTGTGCCACGCAGGAAGGCTGTGGCAAGCTGTCCCGTTTCGGAATTTAAAATCTCTTCGAAGTATGTCGGTACGGGGGGCGCGTCGAGGCGCACGTTCGGGGCGCTCCTGCTTGCTCTTATGCTGGTTGACGACGTGGTGCGTCGAGCCGATGTTTGACCCTTCTCCTTGCTTCCGCCTGTAATGAGTGAGAGCAGGGTTGGTTCAAGGAAACCCATTCAGGGAAACAGTTCACGGACGCACGCTCCAACTTGCGCTAGTGGTTGCGCGGTACTCGGCAACCGCAATACATGTTTACTGCTTCCGATAGTGAAAAGGAAGGAGTGTACACAACAGGACCCATTTGCCGAACCGCGACAGCCACATACAAGCTACGTCCCAGGGCGGTGACTCAGCGGCTGAGGTAGCGTGCTGAACGCCACTAAGCCGAGCGTTATACTCTGGGCCACGGTGAGGGATGCTGGGAAAGGCACAGCAAACACACGCCTGTGGGAGCATAACTGCAAGACACATTTGAGAACAACGAGTAATGCTGCAAGTTTCATTTGCCATGCATAGGCTTTGCCTCAGTAACCGCTCTGACAGCCAACTGATCACACTGAGAGGACTTTTCGCCGCCAACTGTTGACGGCAGCTCAGTCCGTCCACTTTTGGGTGTATAAAAGTCCAGCATGGCTTCGGCCGCACAACTACTCCAGCTTCGTGTTCACACTGAATGCGCGTGTTTTTCTCTCGAGTAAGAAATAGGAATAATGATCGCCCTCTATGTTATGCTTTCGCTGTATTGTGTGGCACTTCATTTCGTTATCGGTATTTTTAAAGGCGACCACCTCAAATGTCAACGTCTGAAGCACGCGCCTTGGGCTGTTAACGAATGGGTGGCCTAAAAAGTTGTAGAGGCAGGAACCAGGGAGAGCAAGCCCAGAGGCGCGGTCCATAAAGACCAAACCGAACTGCCGGAGGAGTGCCCTGAGAAAGACTGCAATGCGTGCGCCGTGAAAGAGAAACAGCCGCGCCAAGCGAATGCAGGCCGCTGCCGCACGTGCAACGAGAGCAGCCTCGAGAGGTGAAATTACTCACAGGAGGCATGCTGAGCTTTGCGGTGGCTCCCATCTGAAAGTTCAACAGAAGGTCAGTGCTGTATGCACGCTGCGTAACCTTGTTCGTTCACGTACAAAGCGTTGCCGTACGGGTGGTGGAGGGGCAGAGTGTTAGGGAAAGAGCGTTTGAGGATTAAGATGCACGCACAATCTTCCCTAGGTCAATTGAAAAATACAAAGCCGGTATGCTCCAAGATAAGAACTGCGGGTAGTTCAGTTCTTTACGGAGACCGTGCTGATAAAGGCACGCTCAAGCGTGGCTCCGTTCCGCAAAACGTAATCTGTGTCCTTGTGTAATTGTAAACTTGTTCTACCACTTTGTAGCGCCCAAAACCAAGTCCAAATAAACACACGTATTTATTCATCTCATGGACTACATATGAAAATAGGGATGTTGCAGTTACCTCACATCTCAGCATGCGGCCACGAAACAAACCACACCGCAGTATCTCCAAATTTTCTTCAGTAGGGCTTTTTTTTTTCTTGTCGATTGTGTTTTCACACATATGCCACTTTCTGTCCCGTTTTGAATTACTCAGCTGCGATCATTTTTCTTAACAGCAAATATTCTAAATAAACAAACCTAAGCAGGCTGTAATTTGTATTTCTTCGGTGCGCTGCCAGTGTTCACCCAAGCGCATATATGCAGAGTATGCGCGTTATTAACAAAATAAATCAGAACAAAGGATAATTTGTTGTTTGCAATGGGGCATAATTGTCAAGTTATTACTGTATTAAAGAGGGATTGTTCAGCCGCATGTGTCGAATTATGCTTGTCAGTGTTATTCCGAAAAAGAAGGCAAAAAAATAACGAAGGAAATTTTAATTGCTCCCAAAGCTGCGTAATGATTGAACGGTGGTATAAATACTAAAAAAAACGGATAGCTTCAACCGCGCACAACGCCTTCCGCGTCACAGCGTAGCAGCATGAGTGCTGTTCATGAAAGCAAACAATAGCGAAAGTCCAGAGATTGTTCGCGAAAGTGCGGAATGAAATAACAAAATTTACGCCCACCTCCCCTTGGGAACCCTGGTGTGATGCGACGCTGAAGGGGGGTTCCGTTGGGAGCATGTGCAAGCGCGGACGACCGTGGACTGAGGGACCGGCCGGAGCGCGGCACTCCGCTTATATGCGCAGCTCCCGAAGGAGAGGGGAGACTGCGGAGAGAGAGAGCACTGTTGAGAGAGAGTGTTCGCTATCGGAGAGAGGAGAGGGGAGAGTGGAGGAGAGACGCAGTTGTGCGGACAACGGACGCCGCACGCAGGACAGGGCCGCCGGCAAAAGATGCTTTCAGCATCGCATCTAAAATGTGGTTTTGCAGGAGCCCCTACCTCCAACCCACTCCTATAACGAATACAGCGTAACACGCCTGTATCGCCTCGTCAGGGCCCTGCAGGGCGATGGCGCTGGGTCTTCCATGGGCACCCTAAAGGCATGGCTCAGCAGTGCCCCGAGCAGTAGTACTGCCATAAAAATCACGGTCCTGCGTCCCCGGCTCCAGACTGCGCAACGGCGTGTGCGTCAGAGGGGCCGGAGAGACAGAACGCAACCTATGAGCGTACACAGCGCTTGAAGTGCAATTGAAAGACCACACTCAACGGCTGTGCTGCACTGGAAGAGGTGTAGCTTGTTTTAATTAGAACGTGCGTTCCAAGGGGCCCATTAGGACAAAATATTAATCTTGGTCATTCAAGACGTTGCTTTCCTCAAATGTCGTGATTCCAGTAAGCGGGATTAGACTATTAATCTAGCTAATTAAGAAAGAAACATATCAGGTATAGGCGACTCACTAGCCGATTTTTTTAACGTTTGTGACGTAAAGGGAACGTGATTATTGCGAGAGAAAAAAATCGTGACAGGCAGAGACAAATTGCCGTATTTTTTTTTCATTTCCTTATGTCGGAACTTTAAATGATTACAGAAAACAATTCGACGTCATTACATGCGGCGGATTGTCATTACATGAAGCATTACTCGGATTACAACATTGCAGTCATATCTTTGTACCATTACCAGGTAAACGTACAATTACCACTTTTCCATTATTGCGGCGACGAATTCAGAAGCGTAAAAGTAGCGTGTGGCACCATCTCATGGCATAGTTTTGAAGCAGTTCTTTTGCAGTGTCCAGTATCGCCCAGCGTGGCGTGGCCGGACAAGTTTTCTTTTCTTTTAAAGACGATAGTCTTTCTTGGGCTACTTAAACCCAGAAATTTTGGTCTGTCTGTATGTCTGTCCGTCTGTCTGTCTGTGACTCGATTCAGCCACCCGGCCAAAGCGAAAGAATGCCTGCGCAATAGTCTTATATAGTCACAGCTAAATCTACCCGTCTTGGTCCGGTGTAATGTTCATACTTGTCAACATTGTTCAAGAAGAACAAGACATTACGCAAATATGAGACAATAAATCAATACAGAAGTGATATTTGCAGTGTTCCTTTATAAAAATTCAAACATGCTTGACTTTTGCGAAATTAAATACTTGATCAACTGCAGAAAAAGAATTCACTCCGCCGTCGCCTGCTGTCGCCCGCGCCGCTGTAGCTTCTGGCGCCATTTGAAGAAATCAACCGGCAACAGTTACGCAAGGTTCCACTAGATAGTTTCCACGTTCTGCTTGCAACGCACGTGGAGTAGGGAAACGCGGTTCTATAAACGTTGAAGTAGGGTGCCTCGATTAACGCGCGTCTTCGCCGTACGGCAGCGTTCGCATCGAGACACCCGGTTTGGAGCAGTGGAACGCGCAAAATTTAAAATGGTTTAAGCAAACATTTGGCGTCTTTGCTTTGGGAGGAGCGCGACGCAAGAGGAACAACATGAGAGGTGAGCGGTAAAGCGAAGGGAGGCATTTACTTCGCAAAAGCCGATAAAGACTATCGTCTTTTGACGTCATTTGCAACGAAAGGAGCAGATACGCGGCCAATTTTTTTTTTGAAGAAAAGGCAATACTGCGACAGTGGCAGCTGGAAGTCGGCACGGGGTGGTTGGCGAAATGGGCACTCGCCACCCCCAAGCCGCACCTGCACTGCCCCTCCCTCCCCCCTTTGCCCACGTTCCTCAGCTCCGCAGCTGCAAAATGTGCTTGTTTAGTTTTTCGCTGAAAATCATGATCAGAAACTCTCCAGAGAACGCATTAGTACACCCTCACTGCCAACAAAACGGGGGTAGGAAAGCGCGCTCCTGTTTGCGTTTCTTCAAAGGTAACGCAAGAAGACACCACAAACAAAGGTTTAAGCCAGCCACCCCTGTACTCCTTTGCTAGGCAAATTCTATGGTGGCATTTTTTTTTCTGAAAAAAAAAAACGAACTTTGCACTTTGGACGAATTCGAGACCTAGCTTGTCCATTCCCAGATAAGCTACGCGATATTGAAATTGATTTGTTACAGTTGAGGTCAGAAACGAGCTTTCCTGTTTAAACCCTTGGTATGCTGCGTAATTTGGCTGGTAATAGTTTTACGCCCGGCCTCCCTACTGTTCTGCAAACGGTTTGCCCCCTCAAGATAAAATTCAGCCGATGCCCATGCCTCCTGGTAATTGCTCATAAAATTGTACGACGATGTTTTATTAAGGGTTGTTAATTACGCCTAAAATTGAAAGTCAATGTTTTTATTAGGGGTTGTGTAAACTGCCCTCCTTTCTCACCAAATATCGCACCTCCTCTGAATGGACCATTTCTTGCGTAACTAGGCGATATGAATGGCGGCTTCGGAATCACGTTTGCTTTAGTGGTAAGCGTATTTGCGCGGGGCGATACATTTCAAGCTCGAAACGTACACTTCTCCCCTTCAGCTCTGTTTTATAATGAGTAAATAGGTAAAGAGTGCAGTGACCCCGCCCTGTAGAGACGATGCGGGTGTCGACCCCCCACAATCTGAACATACTCACCGCATACTCCGTTGCAGAGACATCATGGACAAGTTGGAGACAGTCTCTGCCATGGCTCGCAATAGAGTGTAATCACCAAGCGAAATAATTGGCCGCGTACCTGCTCCTTTCGCTGCAAATGTCGCCGAAAGGCGTCTTTCGTCAACATTTGCAAAGTAAATGCCTGCCTTCACTTTCCAACTCACCTCTCACGATTTCCCGCTCGCGTCGCGCCCCGTTCACGTAAGCACGCTAGAGGTTTGCTCGAGTCAATTTATATTTATCGAGTTTCACTGCTTGAGGCCGGGTGCATCGATGCCAGCGCTGCCGTACGGTGGAGACACGCGCTAATTGAGGCGCCCTACATTCAACGTTTCTGGACCACGGTGCCCTTCTCCACGAGCCTTCCAAGCGGAACGTGGAACCTATCTTGTGGAACCTTTCGTATAACTATTTCCGTTTTATTTCCTAAAATACTGCTAGAGGTTATAGTGGCGCGGATGACAGCAGGGGACGGAGTAAATTTATGCAGTGGATACTGTATTTCATTTGCTATTGCAAAAATCAACACCCACGGATTTGTAATAAGTGAACACTGCATATATCGTGCCCGTATTTATTGATTTTTTCCTCACATTTGCGTAATGGCCTGTTCTGGCTCAACAATGTTGACAAGGCCGAAGTCCCAACGCTGGATGCCAGGGTTAAATATCTAACCATCAGTGCATTTGCAAAGTTGTTAGAGTAACCGCTGACCAGATCACAGGCTGTTTTTATCCAACACGCAATTGCGTTTTTCGGTTGTTATTGGACTCGTATCCGGTGCCCGCAGGTCATTTTTGTCAATTCTTTACTTCGTACATTAAACTCCACGCTCCCTTCAGTTCCCGTCTTGCAGTCTAACCCACACTAGTGGAGGTTTCTTATGATAATATTTTCCCAAAGCATGCTAAGTTTCTTCCAACCAACTTAATTAAAAACATTCTCCTGGCTCACCATTCGTAATACCTACCGCTTCGACGCCTCGGGAGAAAATGAGAAAGTTGCGGGGGGTATCTTCTCTCCAGCATTGAATTGGTCTTTTTCATTGCGTCTACCAGATTATATACCTATATTTTAAGCAGAATTTCTGGCTGCTATTCTTGCCGTCCTGAAACTCGATTCGGCGCAATCTTCAGTGATGATACTCACTAATTCCCTTTCCGTGTGCATGGTCCTTTCCTCGGAAACTGTCAGTCCCATGCTTAAAACGTTTTACTCCTGCGTTCCCACTTATGTGCAGGCAATTAGGCTTGTTTGGCTGCCTGGCCACTGTGGGTAAGCCCTTAATGAAGCCGCTGATACGTTAGAAAAAATGGCATTGGCTTTACCAATTATGGAGGTTGATTGATTGATTGTTCGGTTTAACGCGCCGACGCAACGCAGGCGATGAGGCGCGCCATAGTGGAGGGCTCCAGATTAATTTTGACAACCTGGCGACCTTTGAGGTGCGCTGAAGTCTCGAACACACGGGCGTTTTTGCTTTTCCCCTCCATCAGAAAAGTGGCCGCCGCGGCCGGGAATCGAACGCGCGACCTCGTGCTCAGCAACACAACGCCTTAGCCACTTGAGCCACCGCGGCGGGTCAATTCTGGAGGTGCTTCCCCCGTTTCCTTGCATGTTGCTAGCCCGTTATCGCCAATACCTCTTGGCTCAGGACGTGTGTGATCACCGGCTGCGCACTTCTCCGGAACTCGAACATCTCAGGTTTCGTTGAAAAAGAAGCCTCTGTCAAACTCGCTTGTGCGAAGTTACCCTGACTTTGTTTCATCGTGGTGTTCCCCCACTTAATAGGTACCTATACAGGGCAGATCTAACAACCTCACCCTTGTGCCACTTCTGCCATGAAATTGAATCAGATGAACATTTCTTCCTTTTTTGCCGCCGATTCTCTCATCATCGAAGAAGGCTGCTGGAGGCTCCCCTGTGGCGTCTTGAAATGCCACTAACTTTGCCAGTGCTTTTGTGGTTTGGAGGCACGAAGGTAGGCCACTGCCGTGGACATGTTTGTCACGACATCCATTCCTTCGTTTCAGAGACGGCTCGTCTGCCTTGCTAAAACGATTCCGATCAGGCTCGCTAGTTCCTCTTTTTTTATTTATCTCTTGAATCTTTCTTCTTGAATCTTGAATCTCTTGAATCTTTCTTCGACTGTACTATTTTGCCTTATCTGGTTCTTTTCAGTGAAGAGAAATCTTCTTGGCCAATCCCCCTCAGTGGGTATGCCCCACTTTATGGGCCACCACCACCACCATCGCATGGAACTGACCTCTGCAATGGCTCACTCGTGTGGAGGATGTTGTGCTGGGGAAGCTTCGGGTTGGGGTGGCGTTATTCCCAGCAGTTACCCAGGCTTGGCCTGACCGTTATCACGTGCCGTTTGCGGACACCTGCCCCTGCTGTGGGGTTCTTGCGTCATAATCTGAACTTGAACACCTGTTGTGGACTTGCCCAGGTCTTACAGACGCCCGAACGAGGCACAGGGCTCCCTCCTGGGGTCCTCAAGATCTCAAGCGCTGTATATCGGGGCCCTAGCACCGGTCTCTTTTAAGATATCTCCGCGTAACGGGTGCAGTGTTGTACCCATGAAAACTTTTTCGCATGCCGTAAGTCAATCTCTCACAAAAGTAAGAGTATACCCATAGTGGCACGTACCCTGAGGGGATTATTGAACAACGCTTTGTTGACAGCATAGTGCGCTGCTGCAGCACCCGTTGATACGGATGCTACATGCGCGTGTGCGACGCAATCCATAAATTATTCAATCAAGTACAGCTCAAGCAACATGAGTGTCGACCTTGCGATATCTGTGCCCGCACTTTCAATCTTGGATGCACACTCTGAAGCCTAGCCAAGTGTTGCCCACACAGAGCAGAACACACCCCACTGGAGTGTTGGCGAACGCTTTAGAAGCCGGTATTTATTGGTTCCTCCTATTTGCCTGGGCATACCATTTGGACCGGTTCCTAAGCAGCCCATAACTGCTCTTGCAAAAGAAGTTCTATGGGTAAATCAAGTAGATTGCTGCTTTGGTGCAATTCTCAGCTGTCAAAAATTAGAAATAAGAGACGTTGTGCTCCTTTCACCCCCCCCCCCCCCAATCCGTGGTTGGCGGGGCCAAGCCGTTTATTCGAAGCATTTCAAAGCATTACACGCGCTGCTCCAGGACCCGGAAGAGTCTTTTTGTAGGGTGAACTACACTGGTAGAGGTTGAGCAGTTACGCGTGGCTTCTGGAGAGCCGTGCCGCGCATGCGCGAGGTGCAGCGACGTCACAAGGCACACATAACGTTCCTCGCTGCCCGGCGTCTCTCACACACCCCACGCGCCCAGCGTCCTCGCCGACCAATCCGTTCCGCACGTGGCGGCCCCGTCCACTTGATGATGACACGAGTGGTGGCCGGGTGTGTAACACATGGCTGGTGCGTCGCAACAACACCGGCGTTCGCCTGTGGAACCAGCTTAGCTCCGGGGCAATTGGTTACGCGGCGCCGGAGCCGCTTGATAAATATGCATGTGTCACATAATGCGTATGCCATCTCTGTGTCACTGAAGCAGCAGTAAGCATGATAATCAAGCTAATCCTGGACAACCAGGAAAGCTAAGAATAGCCAGCTGAACCTTAGCTCACGCTACGTATATCCTGGCATAGCCTTTTTAAGCCGCTGCTAATGTTTAACGTCGTTCCACCGCATCACGCTGTTTTCAGTGGAACAATATTGTCACGGAGAGAAGAGAAAGACGACAAAGTTGAGCGCGCTGCGCGTGGTGTTGCTGGTGCCGTGATGGCCGACATCATGTAAATACATCGTCTCGTATTCAGCCTACGTTCCTATCATTTGTCCTTCCGTCACGTAACAGTGTCGAATAAAAAAACCCTCATTAGATGAGGCCAGGACAAGCGGTGGGTCCTCAGATGGGAGGGTGGATAGCGACAGACGGGTCTAGAAAGGGGGAAGGCGAATAACTCGATGGAGGCACGAAACATGCGCCGCTCCGTCTTACGACGGCGATGGCTGAACGCGAAGCTTTCGCGTGACCGATTCCTCGGTTGGCCAATCCTACAATCCGATTAAGCGCTACTGTGGATGTACTGACAGCTTTTCTAGAATGACGACAGCAACTCTCGGGGTGTGCCCTCCATAGCCCCACGTTTGGGTCTAGGATGGACGGCGCGAATCGGTACCTGCTGCTTGGCGTTCGCGTCGACCGTGTCGAAAGCGAGCAATCCGACAGAAGCCGGCTTCGTAACGCGAGGGACCCAGTTTGGATTCCGGGGACGGGAAGCGTCTTCTTCTTTTACCACAGCCACGAACATTCATCATCGTCGTCAGAGGAAGTTGGCTTTCCTGCAGGGCGTATTGGCGTACAACGGCATCAGTCGGGAACTGAAGCTTCGCCTTCATGACGAAATTCGTAGGCAGTGGAGGGAGTCGAGCAGCGCAAGGCAGGAGCGGTTGGAAGTCGATGGGAGAGGCCTTCGTCCTGCAGCGGATCTCAGTAGGCTGTTGATGGTGACGGTGGTGACATTGAGTTAGGTTTAGCAAAGATCTAGGTTGAGTTCAGGTTCGGTTAGTTTCAGTTACAGTTAGGTTACGTGCAACAGCCTTTTGATTTGCGTAATACTGGCGAAATACCTGCCAGTAGACGTTGCCCCATGGCCCGCGTATGCTATGTTGAAAGTCAGCATATATTTGTCTCGGTGGAGCGACGCTACGAATTATTGCTGTTTTCCACCAGTAATTAATATTTTCAGCTATTTTAATGTGTATATTGTTGACAAAAGACAAAACATCGGGCACATTTTCCGGTGTTCTCTTTTTTCAGTACTCGAATTACGCTGCACGCGTGGCCAGTGCCGAGGAGGTTAACGACGAAGAGGGCGCGAGCGGACAGAGCTTCAGAACGCAGGCCCTGCGCGCGAACAGGCGGTCGCTGGCGCTGACACCTCCGGCCAGCGGCGGGCCTTGCGTCTCCGGCCAGGGCCAGACGTCGTGTGGAACAACGGTAAGCGCGGCCGGCAACGTCGCCCGGCGCCAGCCGCGACGCTGCCGCAACGCCTAGCGCGATGATTCTTCGCTCGCGCAGACGCGCCGCCGAGGCAAGCCTAGTTCGACCCAACCACTCGCGATGTTTTCGGATGCGATTCCGCGCCGTAACTTACGTACTTTGAGGCCGCCTACCGCATTTTGTTAAGTTAAGCCTACGTGCATTTTTTTCCTTTTAGGTTTGTCCGTCCACAAATCAACGCCGTTTAGAACGCTGCCCCTCCTCTTCCCCCCTCCTACACATCAACCTTGCTAGAGGAGTGAACCTCAGAAGGATTATGTGGAACTGTCGCTGGATGCGGGAATTAGGCGGCATTAAAACGCGCGATTTCAGTTCGGTTTTCTTGCCGCTCTGTCGTTTGCGTAGTAGGTACCCATTGGTACTTAGCGTTGGTAGTGGCTCGCACACCAGCCGTGGCACCTCTTCCCCTCTTCTCCCTTCCCCGCGGTCCATAGTTACTCACCCACATTTATGCGAGTGTCGTGTTAGTACCGCTGACAGCGTGTGTTGTGTAACAAATTTTTTGTCGGTCGCAATGCAATTTGCGGTGTTCATTCGTCATGGGGAGTGTCTTAAGTCGGTTGAGAATGAGACGCGATTTCTTTCGTCGGACGCGTAATGTAGAAACGTTGGTGCGAAGCCAAGCCGGGGCGCAATTTTCTAGCGCTGCTCGAAGCAGAGTTTATAAGCAAAGAGGCGTGATAGCATTTGATTAGGTTTAGTGTAGTCGCGCCGCAAATACCCGGGTGCGCAGTTGTGAAGCTTTATTCCCGGAAGTGTGAACATTGTAACTCGGCGAAAGACTACACAAACGGAAATTTACCTTCATAAGTGCGGCGTTTTTGGGGTGCATGTTGGGTCATTTAGTGGACGTTCGGAGCCATATTAAAAGAGGGGCTCACGAAGTAACGGTAATTGCCTTGATAATGAGTTGCTGATAGCAGCGCGTCCCGTTTACTTAGTACGTCCTCCTCCACTCCTGGACTTAATTCGCCGAAATAATTCTCTTGAAGACGGAACACGTGCAACACAACTGATAGCCGTTTCCTCGCTACACTCGTATGTTGCTGTAGTATTGTAAAAGCTTTGATTTGTAAATTCTATTTCTTGTTTTGTTTCCAGGCGTATCGCCTATAAATGTACACCTATAACAATCAAATTTCATCAGTTTGTCGGCGTAATCTTTGGGTCTGCGCTCGACGGCGAAAACTGGGTGCCTAGACTGTCTGGTCGCATCGGACGCGCTGTGAGATACCCACGCACCTTGGATGCCACCTGGGCATAATTCAAAACATGAGGAGTTATGGACGTATGAAATCAGAACAGGGTAATATAAACCCCGAACCCGCAAAATCAAAATATGAATGGCGGATATAAAGTTATTGGTCGCCAGTGGTACATTTGGAAAGGCAGATTTTCAATCTAGGTTACCTGTATTACTAATAGAGTCACGCGACAATTTAACGTGCACCACGGAATCCGCGATCTGCTGCAGCAGGTCGCCACCCTTGCTCGCAAAGAAATCGCGATATTTGTATGTTGTGGCGCATATTTTCACGTTCGCGTTTCATCTGTCGGTGACTGTACTTTGAAGACGCTTCTCAGGAACATTGCGCTCTAAATTACTACGTTCTCTGGCGTATAGGCCTCCTGCGCTGGAGTTTTGGTAGTGTTTCTGTATATCGCGTGCTCCCCTAGGGGAGCTATATACGGGAACTCTAAGTTTTGGCGGCATGCAGCGCCCCTAGTGGCCGACGCCTCTGGGTATTACAAAAGCAGACGACCCTCGCCGCGCTCCATGTGTTTACAATTACAAGGCGGAGTGAAAGTTGGTTCTACTTAGTTTAATCGCTTTGTGGCGCGTTTAAATGACTGCATACTGTATGAAATAACCCTTGAAGTAGTTGCAGAGGCTAAACAAAGTAATATCCGCTAAAACAAGCCGATTTATCGGCTTTCTTTTGAGCGAGCTGTCGCGGTCATCGCGGCGTGGGACAGTATCGCCAGGTCGGGTGGTTCAACTTCCTGACGACCGTTACCGTTCTTTCTTCTTGCGTGCGGTGGACAAAGCAAAGTTCACGAGTAGCATAAACACGGAACGCTGCTGGTAACTGCAAAAGGTTGCTTCAGCTAGAGCATGCAAGCGAACGCAAGAATTGCGGAGCCGACTCAGCTGACACTGCTGGCCTGGCACCGCCTTGAAAACGAGTGCAAATTTTGTTTTGTATTTTCGTAAACTAAATGATTCTTGCGTAACGTTTTACGCCGTACGATTTACGAACGGCAGGGAATATGTATTCTAGCGAGTAGGTGATGCAATAGCGTCAAATAAACAAATTAAGCGCCATTAAAGGACGCAAAGCAAGCACCAAATCGCATGCCCGCTGCCTGCAAAGATGTGTACTTGTGTATTCGCATAACATAACAGCCGCATACACGGCGCGCAGCCCCGAATACTTACATACGATCATCACTGAATCTGTTGGCTTATCTTCTAGTGCAGGGGTGTCGCTAACATCTGAACGCCGACACGCCAGTTTTTTCCTCAAATGAAGTTAGGCAGCGATTACTAGAATAGTGAATTGGTCGCGTCCAGTTGAATTGTACCCCATCTTCACACTTCGCCAGATTATTGCCCAATATTATTGGCAATTCGCTATTTTTTTTGCGTTCAAGCCCCCCTCTCCCTCCCACCCGATTTGCCGTCCAGCCCTCCGCCGTGTCGGCTGCATGCAACGCGGCCCTATAATTCGAAACGTTGCTGACCCTCATTCTAGCCTATTAAGTGTGAACTGGGAATATATCATGGAAGAACGTAATCAAGTAAAGTGAGAGCAAAGAAGGAAGCGAGCGGCATCTCAGTTCGCGCGACCACCTTGTTTTACGGCTACTAATTTCAGAATCGCAAAACAGATTTCACGCTTCTAACGCTCGCTGCATTTTGTCACTGAGACACGCAACAAAATGGCAAGCTAACGCTGCCCCATGTATTCGTAACGGCGACTCAAACGAGCTCTATTTAATGAAAGTGCACGCATAGGGCGCAGGTACGCAAACGAGCGGCGCACCGCAGCAGGCGAGCCAGCGGTCCGCCGGACTCGCTGGCTTTTCAAAGCGCGATCATCGCCGATTGCGTCCCTCTTATTTTTTGATCGGCTGTTGTTGAAAAGTCCTTGTCACCTAGAGTATTAGTTTAAACTAGAAGTTCCACTTCAAATGGTCAGTGAACCTGCGAGTGGGAGAGCGTCGTCACCGTCCCGGCACTTTAGTCGGCGCGCTGTAAACGTATTTAGCGCTTCAGAAGCTTTTCCCCCTAATGCCAAGTTGATCGCCCGAAGAGGGCGGCCTCTTCGGGGATGGCCTGGTGACCATGTCGCAAAACAATCGGGAATATCGAGCTCATTTTGCTTCTGTCAACACGCGATCCTATGTACTACCCGGAAGTGCTGCCCGGAAGCCGCTGGCGCAGCGCCCCTTGGGCAGCGCAGGAGGCCTATTCCAGGCTAAGTGGCAGTCACACGATGGCTATTATTGTGCTGCAGAACCTGCAAGCAGTAAAGTTGATCTTCGCCTTTATGGATGGGATTTTTCGATTCGCAACGTGCGTTTTCGCCGCCCAGACCAGGAGGCTCAAACTTCACTGGTCGTCCGGGCGGCCGCGGTCGCCGCCAAAACGGCGGCCACCCTCGCAAACCCACTCTGCTCCCAAATAGACGCATTTCTTCTTCTTCTTCGCGATACAAGAAAGTAATTCAGCTTCTCTTTCACTTTCTCCCTCTACTCAATGCTTTCTCGATTTAACCAAGTTCCCGACTTCCTGCAATAACTGCACAGTGCGTTGGCCACGTTTTATCCCGGTTTTATCGCTGGGATTTGCGGCCGCAGAACACTGCACTAAACACTGCCTTTGCCTTCCGTAGGTGAGTGTGTGCCCTTAGTATTGTTAAGGTTCTATTGGTCTTCTGCCGCAAATCCCACCTGTGCACTGTCTGATGTACTGTTTTTGTTAACATGGGGGTTGATCTCGAAACCTATCGGGCGCGGATCGGCTCCTTCGGCCGTAAGTCATTGTGTAGTCCTGAAGGGAGTTCGCAGGCTGATGTCGCTTGTCTTCTGTCTAGGGTGTGCCCTCGTGGCAGTTTGGTAGTCGTGTTGTTTTGTCTTGCACAACTATTGGTATGTTGCGGTGATGTAGAAACCAACCCGGCCCAGACAAACTGGACATGATTATTAGTGCCCTGAAAGATGCGGCAACGTCACGTGATGCCTTCCAAAAAGAAATTAGCTCTAAGGTAAGAGACATATCTACAGGAATCATAGATCTAAAAAAGCGTCTTTCAAGGTTGAGGAAAGTTTGGTAGCACTGAGTAAAAATGGCGACACCATAACAACCGTCGGAGGCTCAGTTGATGAAATCAAAACAGACATTTCGGCCCTTTCGCGTTGGCAGGACAGCCAAGCCGGCCTACTCGATGTGGTAGACGACATGAACAATCGCATGCGAAGTAAAAACTTAATTTTCAAGGGGCTGCCTGAGGAAGAAAAGGAAACTCCTGACGCCTCTGAATCTAAGATTACTAACTTTTGCAAGGAGCATCTCGGCTTAGATATCACTGATATTGAACGCGCGCACCGTGTTGGCGCTCCAAAGGAAGGTTACGACCGTCCTCTAATCGTGAAGTTTCTCAACTACAAAACAAAATGTGAAGTTCTTGGAAACGCGTTTAAACTGAAACAACTAAAGGATCAGAAAATATGGATTGAAGAAGACTTTTCACCGAGGATTCAATTTGTCAGAAAGCAACTTCGGGACTTTGCGCGAGCAAATCGTCAACCAAATGAAAAAATGAAGATATCTTTTGACAAGCTTCTGCTCAAGAACCGTAGATACCGTTATGACCAAGCTACTGCGCAGGTGGTTGAGTGCATACAGCAAGACCGACGTTCGTGACAAGGGTGTAATGAACAACCTCAAGGCACTGACCCGAATCTTTCACTGATATTAGCAAACTTTCGCAGTATTATGAACAAGCAGGATGAACTAGCTGCTTTTATACACACCTGCAATGCAGACGTCATTGTTGGGACGGAAACATGGCTCACATCACAGATCGACAGTTGCGAAATGGAAATTTCCAAATCTTTTTCTGTTTTTCGTAAGGATCGTGATGGTAGGCGAGGAGGAGGGGTTTTGATAGGCACGAAAAAACATATTCCTATGCGGCTGATTCATGTGGACAGCGTTCTTGAAACATTATGGGTTGCCCTTTACCTACCGAGCGCAACAATAGTTATTGGAGCATGTTACAGGCCGCCTGACTCACCTGCAGAGTTTATCGACGAACTACACGACATTCTTGTCGGAATTCAGCATACGTATAGGAACTCTCCAATCATCTTAGCCGGTGACTTTAATTTTCTATTTTTAAACTGGTCCAATGTATCAACTGATGGCATAAGGCCAGTGCACGAATGCACTGCTTTCTTGGATTTTTATCGTTTTTCCAATTAACCCAGCTGGTGACTTCCCCTACACGTGCAGATGCCATTCTTTATCTTGTTTTAACCCCACACCCTGATCAAGCTGATGCGCACGTACTAGAATGCATCAGTGACCATCGCATTGTTCATTGTTTGTTTAGGTCAAATACAAAAAAGAAGGTACCCCGGAAGAAATTCGTGTACGACTTTGCTAAAAGCAATTTCGCGGACCTAAACGGAGACTTGGAACAGTTCGTAACATCTTTCTCGCAAACATATCAAGCGCGTTCGGTACATGAAAACTGGTTGCTGTTCCGAGACAAGCTGAGATCGGTACAGGAAAAATATGTCCCCAAAAATGTCTTCTTGAAACTACTGATAGGCCTTGGTTTTCTAGACATGTAAAGCGATGTTTGAATAAAAAGAAGCGATTGTACGTCAAGGCCAGGCGCAGCAAAAAAGACAAGGACTGGAGCGATTATCTTGAACATGCAAAAGTGTGCAAGAAAGTTATCGAAGAGGCCAAAGACAGATTTTTCAACGTCGACTTACCAAATTTCATGAAAACCAACCCTAAAAAATTTTGGAAAGTTCTTTCTCCGCCACCTTCAAACGAAATGCCTCAGCTTGTCTCCGAATCTCACTCGAATTGTCTAGAGGTGTCCAATACCTTCAACTCTTATTTTTGCAGTGTTTTTGTGGACGAGAGTCCGATACCTTCTCAAAGCCTATTCACTAGTTTTCCGCACAGCATGCCTTGTATTCTAGTTACCTCCGAAGGACTTCTAAAAGCGATCGAGCGATTGCCAACGTATTCAAGTCCCGGTCCTGATGGCATAAGCACTAAACTACTCAAAGTTACAAAAGAGTACTCCGCACTAATCCTAGCACTTATCTTCCAGCACTCTCTTGATACCGGTATAATACCTGAGGATTGGAAACTAGCGTATGTGGTACCAATCTTCAAAGCGGGGGATAAAAATGAATTCTGTAACTACAGGCCGATCTCCTTAACTTCCGTAGTATGCAAGCTTTTTGAGCATATCCTATCGTCCCAAATAATGAAATACGTGACAAATTACAACATTCTATACCCCAATCAGCACGGATTTCAGCGCGGGCGCTCTTGTGAAACCCAGCTGTTCGAACTTACAACTGATATTCATGACTCCCTTCATCAACTTGAGCAGACGGATGCCATATTCATCGATTTCGAAAAAGCATTCGATCGTGTCCCCCATAATCTCCTCATTCATAAAATGGAAAATATTAAAATAGAACGCAATGTTATTAGGTGGGTTAAGGAATATCTTCGTAATAGGCAACAGGCAGTTACTATAGATGATGTACACTCTTCGTTTCAGTTAGTCAAATCAGGGGTTCCTCAGGGGTCTGTGCTTGGTCCCACTCTCTTCTTAATTTACATAAATGACATCTGTGCTGGTATTAATTCTTCTCTTAGGTTATTCGCAGATGATTGTGTAATTTATCGGCGTGTATCGAACCATTCTAGTTGTGCTAAACTTCAAACCGACTTGTGTAGGTTGGAAAAGTGGTGTTCCGACTGGCAAATGAACATTAATGTTAAAAAAACGAAACTTATGCGCTTCACCACACGCAAAGAAGTTATTTCATTTGCTTATACACTGAATAGCGGGACTGTTGAACCTGTCAATTCGTTTAAATACTTAGGAGTCCACCTCACAAGCAACCTGTCTTGGAATGTTCATATAAATTCAATTTTGGGTGACACTTACAAGAAACTTGGTTTTATTCGTCGTTCCTTACGTCAAGCCAATCAAGATACCAAACTGCTCGCATTTACCTCCTTTATAAGATCAAAACTTGAATACGCTGGAATAATCTGGAATCCTTATCAATCGTACTTGGCCACAAAAATAGAATCGTTGCAAAACAAGAGCGCCCGCTTCATATCAGGACAATACACGCCCCGTTCTAGCATTACTTTGATAAAAAGGAATCTCGGTCTTCAATCGCTGGATACAAGACGCAAAATATCCAGGCTTACATTTTTTCATCAGCTCTACCATCACCCTAACAATTTCACTGCCTCAAGAATAAAACCAGCCCAACATATTTCCGCACGTGTAGACCACCCTAACAAAGTGCAGTCTGAATTTTCGCGTACCGACCTGCACCGCCTTTCTTTCCTTCCCTTAGCCATTAGTGAATGGAATGCCCTCCCAGAGCGTATTGCCACAATTACTAACCACGAAAAATTCACCGAGGAAATTGTTCAACTGTTTCAGTGTGTGCAATAAAATATAGACTATTCCCGTTTGTTCCCTGGGTCCTACTTTTGATCGGACCTAGCCGTGTATTTAGTTTGTCGTTTGTTCTGTAATGAGAGTTGTAATACTTCGGCTTGTTTCTTTTTTTTTTTTATATATGCGGTTTTACCTTTTTAGTGTAATCTTTTGTGTACTGTTTTGAACGCTTCGTTGTAATACTTCCGCTTGTTTTTGTATGCGGTTTTCAATGTATATTGTAATCTTGTGTGTATTTTTTTAACACTTTTAGTGAATGTACTTTCTGCTGGTTAGAGTGCATTGTGCAAATCTGTTGTTCCCCCCCTATGTAATGCCCGCAAGGGCCTTTAGGGTAATAAAAATGAAAAAATGAAAAAAAATGAAAAAACAGTGCTTCGCTGTAATTGCATCACTTGTCGAACTTTGGGTGGTGCTGTGAAGTCGTGCTAATATCGACTGGAGCGTACAGCTCCATTTCGCGTTTCCTTATTTTGTGAAAAGTGTTCACACATACCGTAGACCCCGACATTCCACCGTTTCTCAGCAAGTACTGGTGAATGGTAAATATTATGCATGGATTGGTCGATCTATCCATTGATCGAAGGCCCGGTTGGTTGGTCGGTAGGTTTATTGATTTATGAATCGGTAGACTAATTGATTTATTGATTGATTTATTAAAATGATTGGTCAGTGGATAGATCGGCTTACTTTATGGTCGATCAAGCCATTCGATGATCCACTGATTGATTGGTCGATTCATTGATTGGTCGATCAATCGATATATCGGTCCATCAATTTATTGGTCGGTAGATATACTAATTGATCAATGGATTGATTTGATTCATTGGGTTGATTTATTTGTGGACAGATTATTTAGCCAGTCAATCGATCCATCGTTTATTTTATTGATTGGTCGATGATTGACCGGTCGATCTATCGACTGGTTGATCTATGCGTTGGTAGACCGATAAATTGGCTTTCCGATCTATTGATTGGTTGGCTGGTAGTTTAAAGAAGTTCTTAGATAATAATTATTAAATAGATTGATCGATCAATCAGTCAATATGATTCATTGATTGGTCGATTCATTGATTGGTCAGTTGATCGAGTAATCGGTCAACCAATTGATGGCCGATAGATATACTAATTGATAATTGATTGGTTTGATTGATTGGGTGATTTATTTGTCGACGGATTCAATTGGTCGATTTATGGAATTGGTTGATTGGTCGGTGATCGATCAATCGATTCATCGTTTTATTCATTGACTGGTCGGTTGATGGGCTCCTTAATCAATGCATTGATAGACTGATTGATTGGTTGATCGACCTATTGATTGGTTCACTGATATAATGATAAATCGACTGATTTTTTTCATTACTTCCTAGATAGTTCGATTGATCAATCAGTATGATCGAATCACTGTTGTTTGTTTGACTGATTGATTAATCGATTTAATCGTTTAATTATATCTTCATTTATTTTTTGATTAATTGATTGATTGATTGATTGATTATTTATTTATTCTATTTATTTATTGGTTGATTGATTGATGACTGATTGATTCATTGATTGATTGATTGATTGATTGATTGATTGATTGATTGATTGATTGATTAATAACTGATCGCTGCTGTATCTACTACACAAAAATTCTGTGTTCCGAGGCCGGTAAGTGGAAATCCTAAGAACTGAGGACCGAAGCAGCGGGCAAACACAATTCACCATTCACGGAAGGCGGAGCTACTGCTCTGTGTTTTACACTGTTTCTAGGTCTCCTCCTCCTCGTATACGTAAAGTATAGGGGCACCTATGTTGATGTCTACCTTGTTCACTCAGCAGCCACGCCGCCTAGTTACCCCTCGGCGTTCTTTTGTGCCACGAAGCACGCGCATCCGAAATTCGGAGTTGGCTTCAGAAAGTAAAGCAGTCCTGTCGTGACAAAATGGACGGCGCTGCTTAAACCGTGGCTTGTTTCTTCGTGATCGCAATTCGATGGTTACGGAAACAGCGGGGCTCGGAAATATTTAACAGATAGCCCACGTGGAAGCCTAAGCTCTGGAAGCCTAAGCTCTAAGCTATTGCGCGCGGGGTTAGGGTTGATTGCATAGTGCCTACCATTAGCCATTTCTTAATAACAGCTGCCACAGAGACCTTGTTTGCGTCGGGGTACCTGGGCTGTATTGACACTGAAAGAAAATTGAAAACAGACAAATAAGTATTATACTACACTTTAAAAATATCCACAGGCTTAGCAATGCCCTTCCTGAAAAAAAAAATCAATCGATTGATTATGAAGTTTAACGCGCCGAAACTACGCAGGTTATGAGGTGCACCGTAGCGGAGGGCTCCGGTTAATTTCGACTACCTGGGGATCTTTCACGTGTGCCGAAATCTCAACACATGGGCGTCTTTGTTTTTTGCCTCCGTCAGAAAAATGGCCGCCGCGGCTGGGATCGAACCCGTGACCTTCAGCACAGCAGCACAACGCCTTAGCCACTAAGCCACCGCGGCGGGTGAAAAAAAAAAGTATTACAAGCTTGCTTAATGCAATGGTATGGCGTTAGCAATGACATCAGCGTTCCGCGCACAACTTTCGCGAGGCTGTTTGCGACAGCAAAGCCACGCCTTTTCTCGCCTTCAGATCGTTTTCGCGGGTCTACACCAACTTTCCCGCAGCAGACTAATTTGATGGCGAGTCCGCAGGGATGAAAAACCCCGGGACATTCATTTCCCTCTCGGAACGCGCTTTGTCGGGCCTCGCTGATGTTAAACTTGCTCGTCGCAGTTCCGGGCAAATACTACGGCTTCGTCGAGGTAGACTAGGAAGGTGTGCCATTTTCTGAGGCTTCCCCTCAGCTCCACTGGTCACTGCTGTTTGCCATTGCAAAGCCACGCCTCAATTTTGTTCATGATGTTTTTAAGTCCACATTCTATGAAAAAAATTCTACATGCGCAAAAAGAATGATCAAAGCAGGGCAGATATGAGAAAGTTATTCTACTTTTTAGTCTAAAAATACAAGCACATGCAGTACTGGCAACGTCACACTTGAGGCCTCCGGATATGACGAGAAAGAGCGGCGGCCCTACAGTTGGCTCAGCTTGAAAGTGTATATGCCATTATTTTGACCAAACGAGCCTAAATGTTGCCTTACTGCTTGTTTTTTTTAAGTAAGATATGGGTGAGTGAGTGAGCGAGCGACAGTGCGTGAGTGAGTTGGCGAGCATCGGCGTACACAGGTGTGTGGGCGTCTGCATCGATAATGGTTACGAAACATCTGAGCATCTGCACTGAAAATGTTTTCGCAGTGACGATGGCGCCAGCCAACATCCTCCCGCGCTACATCCAGGATGTGGAGGAAAGAGACAGAGGTAAGCACCCGTGCCGCCTGGTTTCCTTCTCGTCTGACCGGAACGTTTAGCCGCCTGTACCCGCCGCCGTTTAGCATACAATTGCGAACGAAGCGAATGCAGGGCCGAGTGGGCGGTCCGGGAGGACGGAAGGGGTAAATCACGGAGGCGCAATGACCCGCCGAATCAACGATTGATTTATTGCTCGGTTGATTGAGGGTGGAGTGCAACGCACCGAATCTACACCGGGGCTGAGAGGCCCGCCGTAGTGGAGGGACTTCTGCGGGTTACATTTGGCCTCCCGGGGATCTTTGAGGCGAGCTGAAACTTGGACACGCGGCTGCTTCCGCTTCTACCCTCACCCTCTCTCAAACAGCCACCGCGGCCGAGATCCAACCCGCGTCCTTGGTTGGGCTCAGCAGCACAACGTTTCAGCCACTGGGTTACCGGGGCGGGTAAATGCTCAAATAATCGAAGACCCCGACAGATAAACGTGTTTTCTGAGCTGGACCATTTTACTTCACCTCTGCCTTTACTACGTACCTGTAGCGCGAAACTCGAAGAGTTGTGACGTATTTGTGGCCTTTCTTGTTTCGCGGTAAAAAAGGCAATTCTCGCGGCGGGAACTGAGTTGACAGGATGACCAACGACTCGCTCTCTCCAATTTCTAGTTAGGCCAGGTTGCGTTCTGTCTCTCTGGCCCCTCTGACACGACGCACACGCTGCTGCACAGGGTGGAGAGTTTCGGTGAAGGCGGCGGCCGTTGTGCTCATCGCCGTGGCGCTGGTTTCCGCCGCAGCCGGAGCCGGTGCGGCCTGGGTGGTGGAGGCAGGCGCCCGGAGGACCACTGCGGGGACGGAGATGAGGTGATACGGGCGTTTAACGTTGTATTCGTTATAGGAGTGGGTTGAAGATATTGGCTCCTGTAAAACCACTTTTCTGTTATTTCATTCTGCACTTTCACGAAAAATCTCTGGTCTTTCGCTATTGTTTGCTTTCAGGAACAGCACTCATGCTGTTACGCTGTGACGGGGAAAGTGTTGCGCGCGGTTGAAGCTATCGCTTTTTTTAGTATGTATAACATCATTCAACCATTACGCAGCTTTAGGAGCACTTAAAGTTTCCTTCCTTCTTTTTGTTTGTTTGCCGGAATAACACTGACAACGCATAATTAGTTATATGCGGCTGAGACTCGCTTCTTATGAAACAATAATTCAACAGTTATGCACACTCTTAGGCAAAAAGGACTAAAGTGGGAGTAAAATACAGCCTTCAGTCTTTGCGGGCAGCCGTTCATGCTCGAGGGGAGTATCTGTGGCGGATTGCGTGCCGTGGGCAGAAATGCGGACTATATGTTCGTCCCCGCCGATCTTTAAGAAGTAACGGGAAGACGAAACGCATGAATTCAGTCTCTTTCTTGCGTCGTTAATCCCCTGTAATGGCGTCGAGTCGTTGCCATTTCGCGAATACGTGTGCGGAAAGTTTGATTTCCAAAACACGAGTCATTGCAGTCAGGGGCTCTTCACATGGTAAAACGGGAGAAAGTATCGATGTTAATTATAGAAAAAGCGCCTAACGGCGGGTAATGGCAAGGAGCGCAGAAGCGGGATTGACAAACGATTCTCGGTGCGGTTATATTGATACGCGGTGTTGCATACGATACGCGCGAGGTCATACCGGCCAATGAAAGATTTCAAGCTCGTCAACAAATATTAGTGACAATAGGAAACGTTGGTCCCCAAGCGTAATGAATATGTACATGTTTAATAGACGAGACAAACGCATTAGTTGCTGATGACAACTGCCAATTAAAAATGCTCGCTACAGGTAAGCATCTTGAAGTTATCTTTACAATCGGTACATAATTGTCACGTGCACCAAAGCTATCACAATGCTGACTGCTGTAAAACCCGGTTGCATTTCCCAGTCCCTGTCGTCTAGCAATGCGAACTTGGTTTCGCCAATGCAGGAAAATATGGTCTGTTTCCCTATTCCGACGCTCACACAGACGACCGCTTTCACATACGATATCCAGAGCATTTAACATATGTATCGAACACTAAGAATAGACTTCTAATTTTTGCGGAAAACATGAGTCGTCCGACCACCCAGCCGTCTATCTCAACTAGGACGCCGAATCGGTTGTTCTTCACGAGAGAAAAAAAGTATGGTTGCTAGACTGTACTGAGAATCGAACTGAGCAAAGTCCTCCAGTTTAGCAAAGCGCTAAGCGCGAATCGCCGTCGCGTTCGCTGCGCGGAGAGAGAGGATTCAGTTGCAATGCAACTGTCGCGTGTGCCCAACACGACAGTCAAACCCGGTTATAGCGAACTGCAATATGCGCGACGATTAGGTCGATATATCCAAAAGTTCGATATAGCCGAACCCGCCTGTAACGAGTTTATATTTACGAGTTCGCAATATGCGGTAAACTCCCTTGCCATCCCCGCATGCAGAAAACGAACAAAATAAGGTATGTCATTACCATACACAAAACAATCGATTTATTGCATAGAATAAAGCTACTTTCACCCTTAAAGCCTTAAATGCCTACTTCCAAAAAAAGCGGTGATATTTGTTTTCCCTTTCGTTCGGCATCGTCAACTAGCACAGCATTCTTTACACGAGACATAATTTGTACCAGTTCGAGTCCGTGTCCTTCAATATCGAAGAAATATTGGCGGAGGACATCGACTGCTGAGAGCACTCTACATTAAGCGTCGGTTGGCTTTCACTCGCGACATCCTATGCCTCCTTGGTGGTTTTGATCAGCATTACAACGGTGATGCTGACGGTGCACGCGTCCGAGGGGCTTAGTCACGGCAACGTCGTCGTCGACACTCAGGAAATCTTCGAAGGACACTCCTTTCGGCACAGCATCGGGAAGGTTGGCGAGCTGCCGTCTTGGCCTGGACTCCGTCGTGAGTTCCTCGCTTCGGAAACAGTTACGGAAAGTGTCGGGCGTCATGTCACTCCATACGAGGGGCAATGTCTCAGTCGCGGCCTTTGCTCAGTGGTCGCGGCCAATCAACATCTCAATCGCTGCTCCGAGACCGAGCATTTTGGCGGCCATTATAGGCACGCCGATTTCGATAATGAATATGTTTCGCGTGTATTTCCGTAATTGATTTATTTTGGTTCGATATATAGCATAATTCGCTCTATCCGGATTCGTTATAGTCGGGTTTGATTGTACACGCAGTGCACTTCAATATTACCTACCGCGGCTTCCTTCCGGCGGCGTGGTCTAGTGTTTTTTTTTTTTTTTTCTGTAGAGCGTTGGATTCCTTATGTATAGATGCAGCCGTCGGTGGTTGGATACATGCTGGTGCCAGCGTTTTGTTTCTTGGGACTCTCTTTTACCCAAAGGAAATAATGATTTTGGCAAAGCCCGTTATTCCCCCAGGGGACGAACTTTTAGCACTTTTCGCCTAAGGGTGCACCATTGGCAACAATAAATTATCGTTCGTTTTTAATTTTGTTGTTAATAATAACGCGCATACTCTTCCTACAGTCGTTTGGGCGAACAGTTGCACCACAGCGAATTAATATAAATTGCAGCATGCATGCTTCTTTTTGATTATTTAGAATATTTGCCGTTAAGAAAAGCGTTCGCAGCTGGGTAAGTCAAAACGAGAGAAAAAGTAACATCTTTGAGAAAACACAATCGGCGAGAAAAAAGTCCTACTGAAGGAAATTTGAAGAGACTGCAGCGTGGTTTGTTTGGTAGCCACATGACAAGATGTGAGGTAACTGCAACATCCCTATTTTGATGTGCGGGCCCTGAGATACATAAATACGTGTTTATTTTCACTCGGTTGTGGCCCCCCTGCAAAGTGGTAAATGAAGTTTCCAATTAACCAACTACACCGTTTACGTTTTGCGGAACGGACTGTCTACCTGCTCTCCGTAAAGAACGAAACAACCCGCAGTTCTTATCTTGGAACGTGCACGTGGCTTTGTACTTCCAGGAGGATTATGTCTGTATATGAATTCCTAACCACTTTTCCTTAAGACATTCCCTTCACCCCTCCACCTCTACCGCACGCATGGCAACTATTATATGGGAACGTGAAATATTACCTGGTGTGCATACAACTTTCTATGAGTGTGTAAAGGCTGGAAATTAAGGTGAACTTCTGTTGAACTTTCAGCAGGGCTGGGGAAGTCCAATAAGAGCTCGACGACTTCCGAGGGATCATAACGCCAACGATGAAACCGGCTGCAATTCCCAAGCGGTTAGTAATTTTTCCTCTCAAGGCTGCTCTCACTGCACTGGCGGCAGCGGCCTGACCTCTCCTGGCGCAGCCGCATCTGTTTCATGGGGCACGCATTGCAGCCCTCTCTTTGTCGGGCACCGCTGTTTCCTCTTTCTGGACAGCGTCTCTGAGCTCGCGCTCCCTGGTTCCCGCCACTGCGCCATTTTTAGCGGTAACGGAAAAAATGGGCCCGGAAAAAAATGGTCCCGGGAAAAAATGGCCCAGGAAAAAATGGTCCCAGTTACAATCTAGGAAAAAATGGTCCCATGCTCTAGTCGCCATGTTTCCCTTCAAGTTACCCATATGTGAACTTAGTTGAGGTTTTTATTTTGTCTTTTTGGATTTTAGCTAAAGGGTTGAGGAAGAGATGAAATGTTTTCATATTCATGTCTAGGCCAGAAGTGAACTCTTCTGGAGGCTAATATCTAGCAAAGGAAACAGGGTAGACAGACAGAATGGACGGAAAGACGGATGGACGGACGGACGGTTCGATGGATGAATCGATTGACGATGTGTATACCGATGGATGGATGGATGGATGAATGCCAGTTCTGCGCATCAATTAAGAATTTTAATCCGAGTAATCGGGAGACAATTTCGAATAATTGATTGGTTGTTTTTTAGTTGGTGTGGATCACAAAAATATAGCAAAAAAATAAAAAAATTACGGAAAATGGCAAACCGTATACCACCCAGCGTTTCCACATTAATGCAGATTTCGCGAAAGTTTCACATGTAATCGTTATATTAGCGTAAATGGATATAATTGGTCGAACGAAATTGTGAAAAACAAAAAACAAGAAAAATATCAATTAATTACGAAAAATGGCGAACCGTGTAACGCCTACCCATCCAGAAAAATGCTGGTTTCGCGGAAGTTCTACCTGTAATCGTTATCCGGACATCTCGGTGCGGACATTTCGGTGCGCAGATATTTTGGTGCACGTACATTTCGGGGGTTGCATGGACGTTCCGGTGCAAGACGTCTCGGTGCGGACATTTCTGTGCACGGGCTGTCCCAGGCAATCTTTTAACATTTCAGCTTTAATATCGTAATTTCGTCAGTTGATATGTTTTCACGTTAGAGAGTTTTGTTTGCTCCGCCGTTCGCGATACACCCCGTAAGAACATCCTGCTCATTAGTACAATAAATGTTTGTCTCTCTCTCTCTCTCTCTCTCTCGTCTCTCTCTTCCTACCTTGGCTTTGGGACCATTTTTTACGGGACCAATTTTTCCCGGACAATTTTTTCCGGGATCATTTTGTCCTACCTCGGCTTTGGGACCATTTTTCCGGGACTATTTTTTCCGGGACCATTTTTTCCTACACCCCTTTTTAGGCCACCTATTTCGTTAACAGCCCAACGCGCGTGCTTCAGGCATGAAGATTTAAGGCGTTCGCCTTTAAGAATACCGAAAACGAAATGAAGCGCCACAACATACCACGAAAACCTAATGTAAAGGGCCATCGATATTTCGTGTACTGCACAACGCGCGTGCTTCAGACATTGAGATTTGAGGCGTTCGCCTTTAAGAATACCGGAAACGAAATGAAGCGCCATACGATACAACGAAACAATTAACTTGCCACAGTATGAACACGAAGCTGGAATAGTTGTGCCGCCGCAGCCGTGCTGGACTTTTGTGCACCAAAGAGGGACGGTAGCTACCGTCAACAGTTTTCAGCGAAAGGTCCTCTTATTTGATTTAGTTGGCTGTCAGAGCGGTTATTGAAGCAAACTGAAATTAGCCTATATATGTCAAACGAAACTTTCATTACTTGGGGTTCTCCAATATGTCCCGAAGTTATGCCTGCACCGGCGTTTGTTTGTTTCGCCTTTCCTGCCAGCATGTGCCATAGCCTAGACTACAACACCAGGCTTAGTGCCCTTCATCACGCTATCTCAGCCGCTGGATCACCGCGCTGGGACGTAGCTTGTATCAGGCTGCTGCGGTTGGCTAATGGGTCCTGTTTTGGACACTTTTCGGTGCACACTATCGGAAGCACTAGACATGTCCTGCGGTAGCCAAGTGCCGCACAACCACTTGCAAAACTTGCAGCCTGAGTCAGTGACCTGTTTCCATCAATGGCTTTCCTTGAACCAACCCTGTTATCACTTCTTACAGGCAGGCACACGGACTAGGCTGCGGAGCAAGCCCCGGCAGGCCGAAGAAGCAACGCTTCTGGCCCCACAAGCGGCCCAAAAAGGCAGCCGGAAGCAGAGGCCCGAGCACCAGCCCTCACATCAACCCCGAACTGTAAGTAAAAATACAATCCTAAGTAAATTTCCGGTATAACTGTCCAAAAGAGCTTGAAATGCTTGTCCCGTATACAATTTCTTTTTCAAACATCAGGTAACTCCTCTTACACCAGCGTGGCCGTAACTTTAAACCGGGAGGCCCAAGGCTCTCGTGGAGAGGGGATCAAGGTATTCCTGGAGGAGTTACGAAGCGGCCTTGAAAACAGCATCTAACAACTCCCAACACGAGTTGGGGAATTCTACCGGCCATGGAGCTATGGAAGCCTGGACCAGAGTCCTGCTATACTTTACTCTCTCAGAATGATTGTATTTATTTGAAGCAGCCTTGCTGACCTTACTCCAAGAGTTCGGAAACTCTTTTTTTGTGCACCCACTTACAGCACTACATCACCCTTCACGAACTGGAACACGCTGGAGACCACGACGTCTTCAGTGGACAGCGTGGCCGATGCTTGTGCTAGGTTCTTTCCCTTTAACAGCTATATAATTACAAACCCACAAAGCTGCTAAGAGAAAACTAAGACTCCCTTCCTTCACGAAAACGTACGCAGAGCTACAAAATGTAGCCAGAATCAATTGGGCAATATCTTCAGATGATTTCGTACTGGTGACTGCATTGGTGTATCATTGCACTCCGTCAATAACACTTAATCAGTTCTTGACATGCAGCAAATTCATTCTCCAGGATAACAAAATGTTCAATCGGAATCGATATGAAAGGTTTCAAAAACCAGCTCTTTTATACTGATTGATTGATTGATTGAATGGTTTAATGCGCTGACGCAACGCAGCCGATCAGGCGCGCCGCAGTGAAGGCTATGGATTAATTTTCACCACCTGGGGATCTTTAACATGCGCTGAAATCTCGTACACACGGGCGTTTGTTCTTTACGCCTTCATCAGATAAGCGGCTGCCGCGGCCGGAAATTGAACCAGCGACCTCGTGCTCAGCAGCGCAACGTCGTAGCCACTGACCCACCCCCGGCGGGTAACTCTTTTATATTCCTTAGGACTTAACACAAGTGCACAAACATATATTCGACCTATTTTAAGGAGCAGAGCTTGAGAAGTTGAATGGAAAATCAATTCTTAGCTTGATTCCTGGCCTTCGCGAATCTTGATCCGTTGCCCACACATCCGTAGAGCAAGACCTGCAAGGGTATCCTGTCGTCAAAAACCACACGTCACTGTGATGCAGCCCAATCTTTAAGAGTACGTACGCACGACACATGCCGAAATAGAGCAGGGGTCATTCCGATTTCAGCCTGTTATCGAAGCACATCGCACGTATTTGAAACCAGGCGGACAGCGAAATTCGTCATTTAGAAGAACTGCCAGTTGGACTTGTTGGTATACGTTCATGATTGAAAAAGCGCTACTTAGAAACCAAGACGAAGGAAGACACACAGGACGAAGCGCAGTAGCAACTGAGGTTTATTTTGAAAAAAAAAACGAACATGTATACAAGAACAAGAACACGAATCTGCATCATCACCATAACGTTGATAGCGTCGATACATTTGGAAAATACATATGAAGGAGTGAAATATCTATATCAGAAAGCAACAAGTAATCACCAAATCATGCAGGCATGTGTAGTAAACACTAGAAAAGACAATCAAACCCCTCCAGAACCCAAACTCTATATCGGATAACTGTACAAATGGCTGGCTGACACAAGAAGTTCCTCCCTTTCTAATGCGAAAAACTTCAATGACCTCCCTTGTGGATCGCATTGCTTGCTTATCAATGACGGCTGTGTCATCTAGCTTTGATTTACACTTTCTTATGCGCTGGTCACAGTGCATAGCTAGATGAGAATATGGTGCCCCTTTCAAAGAACTTTGATGTTCGCGAAGGCGAACGTTGAGGCAACGATCCGTCTGGCAAACGTACTCCTTCCCACATGTTAACGGAACCCTGTAGATACCATCTTTCCTGCACTCAACAAACTTCGTGCCATGTTTAATGCCACAGCCATCTCTCTTTGCGCCTTCGTTTTCTATCGCCCTTTGCACTGCGGGGCAAATGTTTGCCAACTTGTTTCTTGCCGACATCAGCACATGCACTCCATATAGTAACGCCACTTTCTTTATTTGATGTGAAATGTTATGTAAATACGGTGTGACTGCTATACTGTCAGCCCCCTTTCCTTCGTTTTCTGCATAGTCAGTCCTGCTTTCTGCTTTTAAGTGCGAATGCACTTTATAAGCGACCCTGAATTCCGTTGACCGCCGTCCGTCCACATAGCAACAGCTGCGGGTGCGCGCGCTCCTCGTCTTCCTTGGCAACGGGGGGGAGATGGCACATACCCACGTGGGGGATTGGCCAGGAATCTCCTCGTCTTCCTTGGCAACGGGGGGAGATGGGCGCGCGCTGCCTGGCCGCTGACATGGCACATACCCACGTGGCGGATTGGCCAGGAATCGGGCGTGAGAAGGGCTAATGCACCCGCTTAAAGGAGTACTGACACGAAATTTCAAAGCTGAGATCCGCTCTGGCAATCAAGTACAACGACAACACAAATAGGTGTCTGTGAATAAATGCATCTTTCTTTCTTTGTAGTTGTGTGTGTGTGGTGTGATCTCTCTTTCGCGACCATTACCGAACCGCGCAAATTCAACTCGTGCATTCGCACTTTCACATTCTTCCCCTCGGGGAAATGCGGGGAATTTTCTTATTTCCCGCCTATTCTTCTCACACGCCAAAAGGACACACTCATCTGGATAAGCGCCTGCACTTAGACGGTCTATCGCAGCGGCTACGCTTTGCTCAATTTAATGTTTGCACGATTTTCTCAAGGCCTATTTGAAGGAAGGGTGTGGCGGTAAACTGATGGTGTGAAAAGTGTCCAGATAAAGGCTTAACAGAAAAGAGAAGAAAACAGGCCAATGACTTCCCGGTTGCTTAGCGGCCAGCCGTTGAGCTCAGTTTGTAGTCTAAATATTTTCTTTTCGAGTGGACATATGTAAACTACACGCACGAATTTCCGGCCTATTTCACACGCCACATAATGCTATAGTATGTCTCAGTCATTACTGTACGCCCCATAGAAACGCAATGATCTAGAATGCGCGGTGCGGGGTGTCGCAAGCAGAGTGAACAGGTGGTTTAACAAATCGTGGCAATATAACGGGATGTCAGTGTACGGTAGACTCTCGATAAATGGAACTTCAAGGGACCGAAAAAAATGCTTCCGTTTAACAGGTTCTCTATTTACTGAGATAGATGTGTGAAAGTGAAAATTTATGTCCATACACAATCCTAATACCATTTCATGAAACTCTAAGCACTAGTAGGTGATTGTAGCTGATAGTTTTTTTCGGAAAGCAGACTGATTTTGCAGCAATGAGTCACTGTGCACTACAACACGCATAAATTATTTGTTTGAGACCTTATTGTTGTATATTTGTCTATTTGGTTTCGTTTCAGCGATCACTGCCACAGGTGGCGCCAGTGTTTGTTTAGGTATATAAGCATGCACAAGTTGTAATAAAGGTCTTTTGTTCCGATGTGCACTGAAGTTGTCTAGTCGTTCATTCATCGGCGGCACACGCCGCCTCTACATTGGCGACGAGGATGCTCGTTTAGGAGGGGGCGTGATTTTCGTGATTTTCGCCAACTGTTTTCTCCGCCATGAGTGTTTCCGGACTGGCCCCACCGCCCCCGTTACTGCCCACGCCTGGCCGTCCCTGCTGTACCCTGGCCGCAATGGATCCGCATCTTCGAGAATTTTCTGCTCGCATCGGGTGCTTAGGAGTGCTCGCCGGACCGTCGCAAGGCTCTTCTACTCCACAGCCTCGGTGTCGAAGGCCAGCGCATATTTCACACTCTGCCGCTTCCATCCTCGGCCAACGCTAAGCCGGTGAGCAATCAAATACTGATACAGAATCGGGAGTTATCAAGGACACTACTCAGACAAAGCATGAAGCGTCGTCGTACGATATCGCTGTCGCAGCGCTGCATGCGCACTTCACGACAGCAATCAATGTTGTGGTCGAACGGCACCGTTTCGGTATGGCGCGTGCAGCTAGTCGGTGAAGCAATCAATGAGTACGTACCCGCGTACGTGAGCTTTCAGCTACGTGCTCTTTTCCTTCTCAAGAAGATTCCTTGCGTGACCAGTTCGTTGCGGGTGTACCATCTCGGAATTTGCGCGAGCGGTTGCTTTTTGAAGGGTCGTCTCTCTCGTTCGCTCGAGCTGTACTTATAGCGACGCAGTTCGAACAGGCAACCAATGACCTCCAAGAATTTTCCACTGCAGATGTTCAGGGCATAAATGCTCGTGAAACACTCCGCCATCCGCACCTTCTTCCGCCAGCCCCTCGAAGCGTTCACGCAGCCAAGCAGGCACATTGTTACCGCTGCGGTCACCTCGGCACAACGCTGCTTCATTCCGCTGCCCCGCCAAAAACAAGCGGTGTCATGGGTGCGGTATTATGGGTCGTTTTCGCTCGGTCTGCAACAGAGACGCCGCTCCGGTTCGTGAACTTGACGGAGAAAATTCGCCAACTGAACTATTAAGCATTCTGGCTGTGACGACATCCACTCGTCCAGCAATCTACATATCAGTAGCAGTTGGTCGAACGAAGTTAACTTTCCTCGTGGATTCTGGGTCATCAGTTTCAATTTTGACGCATGACCTGTTTCGGCAGCATTTTGAAGGACGGGCACTTTCAGCTCCTCGAATTAGGTTACTGGATTATTCGAAGAAGTCAATTCCAGTGTGTGGTTGCTTCTTTGCAGATGACACGTACAATAACTGCACAGCTGTTCTTCATTTTTATGTCGTTGAACAAGGCACCTCGCTTTTGGGTATTGATGCAATCAAGGCGCTCAATCTGCAGATTGATGGGTCGTCACTACAGTGCCTTGAAACCGCAGCGATGCGTACTAGCGCTCGAACTGAGCACTCCTTCGTCAAGACAGAAGGGGAGCAGCCCATTCACCTTCCAGGAGAATTAGTTGAGGAATTCGGGGATATTTCAATCCAGGACTTGGCATCGCGAAAGGTTTCGTGCACCGCGTCAAACGCGATCGACAGTACAACCAGTGGCTTCAAACTGAGGCGCCTTCCGCTCTCACTGCGGCCACGAGTTTCGGAAGAACTCCTCCGCTTAGAAAAATGGACGCGATAGAGCGAGTTGAGGCATCGGAATGGCTCTCCCCCATTGTCGTGGTTGAAAAGGATGGAGGTATCCGCCTATGCGTAGATCTTCGGCAAGTAAACAAATCCGTCGTAGCAGATAGCTTTCCCCTCCCTCGCCTATGCGTAGATCTTCATCAAGTAAACAAATCCGTCGTAGCAGATAGCTTTCCCATCCCTCATACAGAAGAGCTACTGCACAGTCTAGTGGGGCAACGCACTTTTCCAAGCTGGACCTCGCATCCGCTTATCATCAGGTCATACTTCACCCCGAGAGCCGCGATTTAACGGCTTTTATAACACACGACGGCCTGTTTCGTTTAAGCGCATGTGTTTTTGGGCTCGCTTCAGCACCATCTGCTTTTCAAAGTATGATGCCGAAAATTATGCAGGGTTGCAGCGGCGTCGTGTTCTATATCGATGACATCACTGTGTTCGGGAAGGGCAGAGAGGAGCACATGACGAATCTTACCGCAGTGCTGAGGCGCATAAAAGAGTCGGGTCTCAAACTGAACACAAAATGAGTCATCGATGCGCCGGAGCTTGCGTTTTTGGGCCACAGGATAACCGCAAACGGTATTGAGCTGTTGAGGGAAAAGTTTGCTTCCATTCGAGACACGCCAGCGCCCACTGACCCAGCCAGCCTTCGATCATTTCTGGGATTGGTCGAATATTATGCTAGGTTTATTCCCAACTTCGCTGACATTGTCGAACCAATGCGAGTTCTTCTAAGAAAGGGGCAGCGATTCGTTTGGTCTGACGAGCCAGACGCTAGTTTCAGAAGGGCCAAAGACGATCTGGCATCTAGCACAATACTGAGAATGTTCGATGCATCTCTTCCAGTTGTAGTGTCCACTGACGCATCAGAGTGCGGTCTCGGAGCGGTCCTACAGCAGGTGGACGGACATGAACTGCGCACTGTCGCTTTCGCGTCCCGAGTTCTTTCGCCAGCGGAGAGGAATATTCGGTAGGAGAAAGGGAAGCGCTTGCCTGTGTTTGGGCGTGCGAGCGATGGCACGTGTACCTGTGGGGACGCCACTTCACGTTGCTCTCTGACCATCAAGCCTTGCTGGCATTGCTTTCAACTCAAGGAACGAGAAGGCGCCCGGGCAGAACGCCTGCTACGGTACAACTAAACAGTTGAGTACCGCTAGGGGTCGCAAAATCAAGTGGCGGACGCACTCTCACGCTGGCCCGCGTCGTCTTTCCAGGAAGAAGAAACGCTGTTAGAGGAGGTGGTATCGGTTCTCGAATTCCTTCTTGCATTACCAGAGAACAGTTTTGAGCAGGCACAATTGCAAGATAGCGCATTGCAACGAAGCAAAATCTATGTGCAATCGTCGTGGCCGGCGCACAATTCCTTGTCTGCTGATATTCAGCCGTTCTTCAAAGTACGTGACGAACTTTGGATGGCAGACAATCTGATTTTGCTTGGCGAACGGCTTGTGGTTGCCACATCACTCACGCAGCAGGTAATTGCGGCAGCTCATGAGGCGCATCCCGGCGTGGTGCGAACAAAAGCGCGACTTCGAGAAAAATATCGGTGGCCAGCCATGGACCGCCAAGTCGACCTAGCTATTCAGAGGTGTAGCATGTGCCAGGAAGCAGACAAAAGTACGAAAGTGATAGAGCTGCACCATTGCAACCGGTCCCCGTTCCACATCAGCCGTGGAAGAAGCTGGGCATGGACATTGTCGGTCCATTTGAGCGGGCGCCTTACGATTGCAGATATGCAATCACGCTCGTCGACTATCATTCTAAGTGGGCCCGAAGTACACTTCTGTGGTGACACAACAACTAGCGCAGTAACGCGTTTTTTAGTGTCTGTGTTCGCGCGCGAAGGCTACCCAGATCAGATTATTTGCGATAACGGTCCACTGTTTGCATCCCGGGAATTCAAGGCGTTTCTCCAAGGTCGTGGAATTCGCTTGAAGCATTCGTCCGTGTACCACCCACAAGCAAACGGCCAAGTGGAGCGATTTAATAGAGTACTATTAAAAAGCTCCATTCAAGTGGCGGTTCTTGAGCAGCGACCCTTGCGCCAGGCGGTAACAGAGTACCTGGGTGTCTACCGATGCACACCGCATGCTACAACGGCAAAAGCTCCAGCGCTTCTGCTACACGGACGGCTGCCAAGAACTCGGTTGGATGTCGTCGGGCATCCGTCGGGCACCTTTGACGATCCTGAGTTGGAACTCCGGCCTTTACGTGAGCGGGTCAAGCAAAAGCAACAGGACTGCAAACGATACACGGATGCTCGGAGGGCTGCAAGGGAAACCAGAGTTGACGTTGGTAACTTCGTCAGAGTGAAGAAACCCACAATTAGATTAAGGCGACCTGGAATTCAGCCGCCCAAGAGAGGTGATCAGCAGGAAGGGACCAGCCTCTTTCCGCCTGGATGACGGTAAAACGTGGAATGCGTCGAAGTTCTCAAAGGTTCCGCGAGCCTCTCCCGCTCTTTATACGTGGGGAAGAAACAGTACAGCTAGTGAAAGAGGGTCTCCGCCTACACGTGAGGGCCCTACCCCAGAGTTAACCACGAGGACTTCTTCGGCTGCTCCTTCGGCTGCGCAGGCGTCCAGGTCTCCTTCGGCTGCGCAGGCGCACAGGTCGCCTGCTGTTACGCAGTCGGCCAAGTCTCCCGGAGCAGTCACACAGCAACGCAGGGTGCAACCACCAAGAAAGAGACTACCACCACAGCGTTATGGCTACAACTAGTGCGCGAAGTTGTGCTAAAGCGAATGGAACTGACATGTCCATTGTGGTGGATTTCTTTAGTAAATGATGTGACCTTGTATTAGTATATAGCTATGTTCATTGTACAGTTTGTATTTTTGTATAGTATTTTTGCATACGTACTAACATACTAACCTACTACATTACCAATCCATATCGCTGTTTTAAAGCAAAGCTTTCTACCTCTACCCCCCAAGGGTTCTTTCGCGACCGTTGGTGTCACCAGAAAACTCCAACTAACAAATAAAAGAATTCACTGGCACCGCCGGGAATCGAACCTGGAACTAATAGACTAACAAAGCGAGAGCCCGTTGCCTTACCGATTTAGCCACGAGCCCACACGAACACGGGAAGACAAATGGTGTACTCACCAAGCAGATCTACGGGTTTACCCCCTGCCTTCTCGCTGAATGCCACGTGAAAGCGTCACACGACCACTCACGCCCGTCTAGCGGCCCTGTGCGCACCTTGCTCATGAGCTAAGAGTTACAAAAATTAAAGGAAGCTCACACTAATCCATGGAATTTCACTTTTAGTATGTCAATGTGCTAAAGTCTGGCCTTCAGTGTTCACGTAAAAAAATCACAGCTCCTTGTCGTCCGCCCTCACGCCAAATCAAGGAATACATTCAAATACTCCTTGATGACCAGGCCATCACTCCAAACCCCAGCATCAAGATCCTGGGCCTACATTTCCAGGCCAAAACAAAGAGTGACGTCTCCTTGCAGCGCCTCAAAAACAGCATTAATCTAATCATACACATGATCAGGCGAGTTGCCACCCAGAAGCGAGGCCTAAAAGAATCCGGTACCTTTCGATTAATTGAAGCTTTTGTCCTCTCGAGAGTTACTTACGACAAACCCCTATCTTCTTTCGACGAGGAAGACATAGAGATGCTTTATATAATGATTAGAAAGGCGGTTGAGCAGGCCATTGGTCTTCTCATGAGTGCGTCCACACTGAGGCTGCTTAGCACGGGCTCCACAACACGGTGGAAAAGCTGACAGAAGGCCATCTTTCTAACCAGAAGGTCCGACTCAGAACTGCGGTGGGTAACCGCATGCTTCACCAGATTGGCTGGGCAGCCCAGAATGTCACTCCGCTTGACGTACTCCCAGACTCTTGGCGACTAAAACTAAAGATGCTCCCTTTGCTTAGAAATATGAACCCCTCACATGACGAGGGTCAACGAAAAGCACGGGCTCAAGCGCTAAACACCACCCTCGGTGGGACTCATGCAGTTATCTACACAGACTTCTCCAACCATCAAGGGCAGCAACACGCCATCATCGTGGCTACCTCCAGAACCAACCTCCTTACCTGTACCTCGCTTAGGACCCAACAAATGACGGCAGCAGAAGAGGCAGCCATCACCTTGGCTCTCACTCAACCAGGGGTTCGGAGGGTAGTCATCGATGCCTAGCAAGCCTGCTTGAATTACCAGTACCGTTGGGTGTCCTGACCTGCACTGCGCGTGCTAAAAACCACTCCCCAAACGGTTCCATTCAGCTCATCTGGACACCGCCTCACGCTTGAATGGAGGGCAACAAATACGCCCACCCAACAAGCCTGCGCTTTTACCTCCCGTGCTATGGAGCTGCACGAGGACAGTCACCCGCTTGTCACGTCCAGGGAGATAATCCAGCATTATTGCCTTCTGAGACAGACCGCACCTTCGCCTTACCCTGACCTTTCCAGAGAACAACAAACTACCCTGCGGCTCATACAATCCGGGCTCCTTCCCACAGCCTACGCGTCTTCACGTAATGCATCCGAATCGCTACGACGCTGAATGTAAATTTTTCTCAGAAGTAGGAATACTCCGCCCCGTAATCGGGGTGTGCGACTTTAGCCCTGAGCACCCTCCTCTCTTTCCGTCAACTACCCAACAAGAGCAATGGGAGATGGTGCTGTCCCGCCCTCTCTACCTACCCAGCTTCAGCGGGTGGACAGTACACAGGCCGCGCGGACTGCATATGGGCCCCACAGAAGAAGGAATCACTCCCCAGGGCTGCACTCTGGGCCGTTCAGAAATATGAACAGAAGTATTTCTTCCTCCTCCATCTCAGCCGCAAGTCTCGTCGCCTCCGTCCGCGGCGCAGAGACGGAGAAGTCAGATCGTCTAACACCGGGTTGGAGCTTACTTTGATTTTATAAAAAAAGTTTCCACTCTTGTGCTACACCAATACAACTCAACCAAACACCGTTCATGCATCATGCATTGATTTAACCTTACCAAGAATATCTCTTTGAAGTAATAAATGGTGTGGTTAAGTGCATTTCACATCTCTCTGGGTTCTACTATTTGTAGAGCGATGTGAGTGATTTTAAGTGACGTCGCATGAGTAATCGTTATGGGTGCCGGTTACAGCTTTACTTTCCAACCACATTCACGGGGTGGATTGGCGCGATTTTTTTTTAAGGAAGGGAATGTGTGTATATTTTGTCTATTGGTTTCGGTTCAGCGATCACTGCCGCAGGTGGCGCCAGTGTTGTTTAGGTATATAAGCATGCGCAAGTTGGAATAAAGGGTCTTTGTTCCGATGTGCACCGAAGTTGTCTAGTCGTTTCATTCATCGGCGGCATACGCCGCCACTACACTTATAACTTCATCTTCACGGAGGCCAGAGGCCGCAACTTCGGGAGTGCTTACCAGTCACCGAGTTTGGGAAAACGGCCCACGCGGTTATAAATCGCGAATAGCAAGCACCACGATGACACGAATGAGGGCGGCAGGAGCTGAGCCCCGTAACCTCGGCGTTTTTAATCGAGACCGAACGACTGGAACAAGAACTGCGATGTTGCATTCGCTGCTCTAACACGGGTGATCACTAACGAGACGAGGCTTACGAGGCCATCGAGGGTAAAAAATATGGAGGAAGAAAATACGAAACGAAACAGCTGAACTGTAGTATGCTGATTCTCATGCCAATGGTTTTCACGAGAAGCTCCATTTCTGGTTCCGTTTACACGGCCGGCACCGAAAGTTTAGTTCCGATTAACCGAGAGTTTTTTAACGTTATCTTGAATACAAAACCAACCAACGCACAAGCAACTGTTCCGTTTAAGCGGCAATTCGTTTAATCGATTTCCGTTTATCGACCTTCTACTGTATTCGCTGCTTAGGCTCCACAAATATATTTTAAAACACCGGTAACGCCCTCTTCCATTTACAAACGCGAGTTGTCATCCGCCTCCCCGCCACCCCCTTCGACAGAGAAATTAATAACGTGTAAACGTTTTTAACGTTAATTTTTTATCTCTAAGAGAGCGCTGGGAACAAATATGAAGGTTTACACGTGGTAAGTGTCTAAGCAAGATATGCGGGCTCTTTTAGATGCGACGCTGACAGAGCATCTCTTGCCGGCGGCCCCTGTCCTGCGTGCGTCCGTCCGCGTCCGCACAGCTGCGTCTCTCCTCCGCTCGCCTCCTCTGCTTCTCTCCGATAGCGAACACTCTCTCCTAACATCTGCGGGCGCGCTGCGCGCGGCTGCACGCAGTGCGCATGTGCAGTACTCCCTCTTTCCGCGGTCTCCTGTCCTTCGGGCGCGCTACGCCCACCTCCCCTCACGGGAACCCAACGATGTGATTGAACGAAATTCACGTTCACTACGCGTTTCACGCAATTCGACTAATCGACCCAACGGTAACGCCAATGGAACCCCCTTCAGCGTCGCATCACACCAGGGTTCCCGCGAGGGGAGGTGGGTCGTAATTTTTATTCTCTAGAATGCACCCGTGAGTCTCGTTATCACGGCTTTTAAACGGACGAGGCGGAGTAGTAGTGCTACAATGTACAGTTTCTGGATGCCCAGGACACCTGAATGACAGTATAGGACCCGCCAAGAGGCCCATGTCAAAAAAAAAAAAAAACGTTCCCTAGAAAAGAAAGCAAAATAAATGAAAGCGGGAACAACGTGCACCAGCAAATGCTATCACAGGTTAAAGCCAATCAGAAAAATAAATAAAAAGGGAGACATGCTCCAAAGATAAATTGGAGAATAAAGCCAATAACGTTTAAAAAAATAATAATAAAAAAAGGAGGTTCTTGCTTTCGGTCGGCAGCCAAACAGCACAACACAGAACCAACACATTTATTGACGAATGAAAAAAAACCCGCGATCCAAGACGATGCCAACTCCTTTTTGTTATCCCCCACCACTCCCCCCATCCCCACGTCCCATCCACTAATTCACCCCCACGACCGCACCGCACCCACCAACCCATGCACATCCAACCCGCCCACCCCATATCCCACATTCCCAGTCTTCCGAACAGTCCCCACCAGAGTCAAGAGTCCCCCCAAATCCACACCAGTCCTAAGCACACCCCGAAGTCCCCGCCTAAGCCGACCAGACCCAACACGAGATCAGAGCAACGGTCCCGAACACCCTAGAGTTTGCGCAACAGCAATAGTCAGTAGAATAGTTCGGTACAGCACAGGTGCAAAGCCCCCCACCCCCCAGACAGCTGTTCTTAAAAAGAAAGAAAAAAATCGCGCCAATCCCACCCCGTGAATGTGGTTGGAAAGCAAAGCTGTAACCGGCAACCATAACGATTACTCATGCGACGTCACTTAAAATCACTCACATCGCTCTACAAATAGTAAACCCAAGAGAGATGTGAAATGCACTTACCCACACCATTTATTACTTCAAAGAGATATTCTTGGTACGGTTTAAATCAATGCATGATGCATGAACGGTGTTTGGTTGAGTTGTATTGGTGTAGCACAAGAGTGGAAACTTTTTTTATAAAATCAAAGTAAGCTCCAACCCGGTGTTAGACGATCTGACTTCTCCGTCTCTGCGCCGCGGACGGAGGCGACGAGACTTGCGGCTGAGAAGGAGGAGGAAAGAAATACTCTGTTCATATTTCTGAACGGCCCAGAGTGCAGCCCTGGGGAGTGATTCCTTCTTCTGTGGGGCCCATATGCAGTCCGCGCGGCCTGTGTACTGTCCACCCGCTGAAGCTGGGTAGGTAGAGAGGGCGGGACAGCACCATCTCCCATTGCTCTTGTTGGGTAGTTGACAGAAAGAGAGGAGGGTGCTCAGGGCTAAAGTCGCACACCCCGATTACGGGGCGGAGTATTCCTACTTCTGAGAAAAATTTACATTCAGCGTCGTAGCGATTCGGATGCATTACGTGAAGACGCGTAGGCTGTGGGAAGGAGCCCGGATTGTATGAGCCGCAGGGTAGTTTGTTGTTCTCTGGAAAGGTCAGGGTAAGGCGAAGGTGCGGTCTGTCTCAGAAGGCAATAATGCTGGATTATCTCCCTGGACGTGACAAGCGGGTGACTGTCCTCGTGCAGCTCCATAGCACGGGAGGTAAAAGCGCAGGCTTGTTGGGTGGGCGTATTTGTTGCCCTCCATTCAAGCGTGAGGCGGTGTCCAGATGAGCTGAATGGAACCGTTTGGGGAGTGGTTTTTTAGCACGCGCAGTGCAGGTCAGGAACCCAACGGTACTGGTAATTCAAGCAGGCTTGCTAGGCATCGATGACTACCCTCCGAACCCTGGTTGAGTGAGAGCCAAGGTGATGGCTGCCTCTTCTGCTGCCGTCATTTGTTGGGTCCTAAGCGAGGTACAGGTAAGGAGGTTGGTTCTGGAGGTAGCCACGATGATGGCGTGTTGCTGCCCTTGATGGTTGGAGAAGTCTGTGTAGATAACTGCATGAGTCCCACCGAGGGTGGTGTTTAGCGCTTGAGCCCGTGCTTTTCGTTGACCCTCGTCATGTGAGGGGTTCATATTCTAAGTAAAGGGAGCATCTTTAGTTTTAGTCGCCAAGAGTCTGGGAGTACGTCAAGCGGAGTGACATTCTGGGCTGCCCAGCCAATCTGGTGAAGCATGCGGTTACCCACCGCAGTTCTGAGTCGGACCTTCTGGTTAGAAAGATGGCCTTCTGTCAGCTTTTCCACCGTGTTGTGGAGCCCGTGCTAAGCAGCCTCAGTGTGGACGCACTCATGAGAAGACCAATGGCCTGTTCAACCGCCTTTCTAATCATTATATAAAGCATCTCTGTCTTCCTCGTCCGAAAGAAGATAGGGGTATGTCGTAAGTAACTCTCGAGAGGACAAAAGCTTCAATTAATCGAAAGGTACCGGATTCTTTTAGGGCCTCGCTTCTGGTTGGCAACTCGCCTGATCATGTGTATGATTAGATTAATGCTGTTTTTGAGGCGCTGCAAGGAGACGTCACTCTTTGTTTTGGCCTGGAAATGTAGGCCCAGGATCTTGATGCTGGGGTTTGGAGTGATGGCCTGGTCATCAAGGAGTATTTGAATGTATTCCTTGATTTGGCGTGAGGGCGGACGACAAGGAGCTGTGATTTTTTTACGTGAACACTGAAGGCCAGACTTTAGCACATTGACATACTAAAAGTGAAATTCCATGGATTAGTGTGAGCTTCCTTTAATTTTTGTAACTCTTAGCTCATGAGCAAGGTGCGCACAGGGCCGCTAGACGGGCGTGAGTGGTCGTGTGACGCTTTCACGTGGCATTCAGCGAGAAGGCAGGGGGTAAACCCGTAGATCTGCTTGGTGAGTACACCATTTGTCTTCCCGTGTTCGTGTGGGCTCGTGGCTAAATCGGTAAGGCAACGGGCTCTCGCTTTGTTAGTCTATTAGTTCCAGGTTCGATTCCCGGCGGTGCCAGTGAATTCTTTTATTTGTTCGTTGGAGTTTTCTGGTGACACCAACGGTCGCGAAAGAACCCTTGGGGGGTAGAGGTAGAAAGCTTTGCTTTAAAACTCATGAAAGTTCACATTAATGTCCTTGATGAGCAACTAAGCTATCCAATCATAAGCCAGTCCTACAACAGTCCCGGGGCACACAGCACACCAAGTTCCGTAATCTTCAATAGTCTCCATTGCGAGGATTGCAAGGCACCACTGCCGCAAACTGTTGCACCAATTCCGTGGAGGTAGCTGCGGACGCTGATGGGATTGACGTAGACGCATGGGTCCGAAAACCATTGTGATGCGGGGCGACGTCGAGTGAGGCCCCCGCAACGCCGATCGCAATCAAGGGCTCCCATTCGAAAACCCGGTGTGGAAGTTTTTCGTTAAGCATGCAAATTCCATTACAGGTAGGAGATCACACGAGAGGAGGATGGAGCTGGGAGAAGCCCATGCCGAAAGGCAGCACCCAGAAAGCGCCAACTTCGCCTTCCGGAGCAGCACCGCCCGCAGCATGAAAAGGACTCGTCGCCAATGAACAGATGAAAGAATAAAAAGAATGAAACGCAGCCCCTCGCCCAATAAAAAATTGGCCGCGTATCTGCTCCTTTCGTTGCAAATGTCGTCAAAAGACGATAGTCTTTATCGGCTATTGCGAAGTAAATGCCTCCCTTCGCTTTGCCGCTCACCTCTCATGATGTTCCTCTTGCGTCGCGCTCCTCCCAAGGTAAAGACGCCCAAAGGTTTGCTTAAATCATTTTAAATTTCCCGCGTTCCACTGCTCCAAACCGGGTGTCTCGATGCGAACGCTGCTGTACGGCGGAGACGCGCGTTAATCGAGGCGCCCTACTTCAACGTTTATAGAACCGCGTTTCCCTACTCCACGTGCGTTGCAAAGCAGAACGTGGAACCTATCTAGTGGAACCTTGCGTAACTGTTGCTGGTTGATTTCTTAAAATGGCGCAAGAAGCTATAGTGGCGCGGGCGACAGTAGGCGACGGCGAAGTGAATTCTTTTTCTGCAGTTGATGAAGTATTTAATTTCGCAAAAGCAAGCATGTTTGATTTTCTTATAAAGGAACACTGCAAATATCACTTCTGTATTGATTTGCTGTCTTATATTTGCGTAATGTCTTGTTCTTCTTCAACAATGTTGACAAGTATGAACCTTACACCGGACATAGACGGGTAGATTTAGCTGTGACTATATAAGACTAATGGGCAGGCATCGTTTTGCTTTGGCCGGGTGGCTGAATCCAGTCACAGACAGACAGACGGACAGACATACAGACAGACCAAAAGTTCTGGGTTTAAGGAGCCCAAGAAAGACTATCGTCTTTAAAAAAATCTCAGTCCCGGCGAGAGAAAGAAGTTTACCATTGTATCGGTCGTGCTGGATACCAATAGGGTAAAATCTCTTTATTTCGGGGCCAATGTGAAAATTCCGACGATTCGGCGGTCCTACTTGAAAAATCTAATTTCCCAATGGCCGCGGACTTTCGTTATAACAGCGCAAATTTCCGCGTGCACCGCTTAATGCGGACGAACGCCTTCTCGAAACGTGGCATCTAACGCCGTCGTTCGCTTACCTGCTCTGCTCCCTTGCGGTGCGGAGGAGGCGTGCGTACGTCGCGGCGAGCAAACAGCCGGTGGGGATTGGCGTATGTGTGGGCGAGTACGCCGGTTGAATTTGCGGCACACTGTTTCAAACATGGTGGATTTGTTCGGTCCGAAACATGTGTGCTAATAATGATGGCGCTGTTGTCGCTGACCTTTTAATGTGCTGAGATCCTTAACGGTGCCGTCAGTGTTGCGGGCGAGGCGTCCGATGAACAGGAACCGGGCCATGTCGTAGTCCCCCCGGCGAGTCGTACTGCGAAAGAAGCTGCACATGCTCTCGCTGTCCTGGAAGAATTCTGTTATGATGCTCCATGCAATACTCTCTGCTCTGAATTGATTGTCGCTCGTCCGACAACTTGTTCTTTCCTCCCAGATATCCGGAAATGGCAAACTAAACATAGAAACGCTAAGCATGAGTAATATTTATGCAAAACTAGGTACGGAAATACGCATGCCACATGATGAATTGGACAAAATAAAATGCCGTTCACGCCACAGAACATTTTGAAAACTACGCAGGAAGAATGACTATTTTTTGTGGCTGTTCTTTTGCTACCGCCACCCCACGAAGCTTGAGCTTTGCCGGGTGCGATAGAAAAAAAAAATACAAGAAAAAATATTACGCCATCTTCCCGTACGAGAACCCCGAGTAGTATGCGAAGCAGGGCATGGGGTCGATTCAATTGCCCATTGGTTTTCAGTTCGTCGTTTCCGTGAGGTTGAGGGTACGTAGGTGCCGGTATATTTATCGTTTGGTTCAATGGTAACTACCACACTTTTCACTTACCGGAACCACGAAATGGGAAATTGCGTTGACCCATGGGCTGTTTCGCATACTACTCAGGGTTGCCCTCCGGGAAGATGGTGTAATTTTAATGGAGGAGGGTGGGGCGTGTTAGAGCGGAGAGGCATTAAACAAAGAGAGATGAGAGAGCGAGAGAGAGAGAGAGAGAGAGAGAGAGAGAGAGAGAGAGAGAGAGAGAGAGAGAGAGAGAGAGAGAGAGAGAGAGAGAGAGAGAGAGAGCGAGAGAGAGAGAGATAGCGTTGTACGTGGTATGAGGTGACGTCGAGCTGTGGTTGGCGTTCCGCTTTGATTATGACCGCCTTATGGTCTGTGAAATGTAAAGCCAAGGGCTGTTGTAGTGGATGAACCCTAAAGTTGCTGAAGATGAGGTCGATGCACGTTCCCCGGATAATTGTGGGCTGCTTGTAATCACGGCCAGCCGAGACTCGCCGACCCACGCCGCTGCCGACGACGATGAAACGTCGAAGGCGCGTGAAGCGTGCTCGTCTCGTGCCGGCCCAGGAAGACACCGGCAACACTGTCGCTCCAGGAGCCCTTAAAGGGGAAACGTGCTCGTCTCGTGCCGGCCCAGTAAGACACCGGCAACATTGTCGCTCCAGGAGCCATAGAAGGGTAAGACACCACCGGGCGTTCAGCAAGCCGAGCATGTGCAGTGGGGGTGTGGACGGCGGAACTGCGCGAAAAATTGGCAATAAATCAGTTAGACAATCAACAGATAGCAAGATCACGTGGCATTCGTTGGCATCAGCTGACATCGGTGGCACTTTCGTCTGATGTTCGGGATTTTGGATGGTTGCGTGGCTGGGAAGTTCTTCCGACGTGTGACCTTCTGGCGAGATTCGGCGTTCTGCGTTCCTCATGGTGCCCGCACTGCGGGCACACTGAAACACTAGAACATGCCTTGTTCCCAGTGCCGTGTAGCGGCAACGTTTTGAACTGTGTTAAGCAGGTTTTTTGGTCTCTCACTTCGAATGAGCACACGTTGGGATGACGTGTTGGGGAACTTCCTGATGTGTGCTGGTGCTTTTGTATTGTGGCGAAATCGTGGTGCCGCGTGTCTTCACGACCGACCACAGCGGGCTATGTTTCCACTGCTGTGGCGTGTACGGTCGATCCTTGCGAGTCGTTAAGAAAATGAGTTGGCAGTTATAGGCGAAGAAGCCTTTCTGTTACGCTGGTCCACGCGCTTCATAGTAGTCAGGAACAACATCCTGAGCATACCTATTGTACCGTATTGAGTTTCAGCTAGTTTCTGAGCTCTCTCTGTACATGGACACCTGTGAACTTTGTCTGGACTGATTTTGCAGTAGCTTGTTTCACTACCACAGGCATTTGTTGTGCAGAGTGTTGAATGCCAGGAGCAATTGGAAACTGTTTTTTTAGGGCAGCCCTGTTACCACTAGTCGCTGCGCCCTGATATGTGGATTGTAATAAATTATCTTTTCAGACAACGACAACGACAAGGGAGGGACATAGCCCCGACCATGACATGCTTCTCATCTAAAACTGCTCTGCCTGCAAAGGTTGCACCACCGCAGATGGGTTGTTGTAACAGTAAAGCTCGCTTCCCCTACGTGCTCTAGTGTGAGCGGGAGGGGCATACGCGTATTCGCATTTTGGAGGGGACAGTCTTTCTTGAGCTGCTAAAACACAAGCAACGGCGCAGCTGCACTAGTGGTGCGAGGCAGAAAAGGAGTGGTGCTGGGCTTAGACCTAGCTCCTTCCCCCCTGCAATCCGCGGTCGGTGTGGTGGACAGCCGGAACGCCTTTGTAAAATCCGGCTACACTCGGCTTCACCGCTGAACCCTTTGCCTAGCCTAGCAAGAACACCTAACAAGTCTTAGCGAAACTTGGCTAAGCAATTTCAGCAAACCAGGAAAAAAATTACGCCCATCTTCCCGCGGGGAACCCTGATGTGATGCCACGCATCAGGGGGGAGCGTTTGGACTGACGCTGGTATTGGATTGCGTCAGTCCACTCGCTGAAGGGACTGTCGCTTCCATCACGTCTTCATCGGAAGATCTTGCACGGAGGTATTGTCAAGCAAAGTCAAGTGCGAGAGCGAGAGCGAGCGCTGGACTGATCCGGCGCCGTGCGCTCCCCCGCTTATATTCCCGCTTTTGAAAGGAGAGGAGCCGGGGGGAGAGTCGCGCGCATGCGCACACATGCGCGCACCCAGAGCAGCGAAGCGCACACGCGCACCTAGCAGCGGCAGTGCGAGATGCAGCGAAGCGCACGCGTGTTATGATAATGAGACGGAATGAGAGTGTTGCGTACAGCTGTCGGAGAGAAGAACGGAGGAGAGTTGCGCATGTGCAGTGAGCGTGCGGACAACGCCGCGACAACGGAGAGCATACCCGAGAGCAAGAGATGCGTCGCATCTAAAACTTACGTCGACCCCCGCCTCCGCTATTTCGCCAACCTTGCACCACCAGCGCAAGCTGCGCCCATTTTTTAACAACTTCTGTACAGCTACATCGTATTTGCGTCAGTTTCTTTGGTTCAATTTTTTCGTTCTTTTTCTGCCCTTTGTATACTTGGACCGCCTTCTTTCCTGCTACCCCGTGTTTGCGTATTTCTTCGCTTTCGTTCGTCTTACGGCGCGAATGCCGCCGGTGAACAGAGTGGCAGAGATTTTCTGGAATCAAGTGTCTCGCGGTTGGTGTGCGCCTGTTGTACTCACGTATCATCACGAATCAGGTATCATGCGTCACGCACTATTCGGGAACATTTACGTGAATTACTCATTGCTCTGTGAAATTTGTGATGCGGGCGCAATAACCGCGCCTAGCTCCCGATATCCTGTCCAATCCCTCGAGTGAATATGTCTCACGAAGAAAGGAACAACTATTCTTCAACCGATGACAGTGTGCAAAAATGACTTGAACAGCATCGCCCGAGCGAAAGCCGAGAGGGCCCGGCCGCCCAGCGCGGGCAGGCCGGAGGACCTCGAAGCTAGTAGCGAGGGAGCTGCCTAGTAAAGAGCCCAGCCGGAAAGACGTAGGGCCGCGTCACGGCACTTCGGTAACGGAGGCCGCCTGCAGGCGATTTTAATAAAGTCTACACTCACTCACTCACTCGGTGGTAGTGCAATGGGCTGGTAACGTCTACACCCTGATTAAATCTTCATGTATACCTAATGGGTTAATTGTAATCGCTCCGTTGAGTGCCGTCCGTTGGCACTCTAACTCAGCTCTGCACAGAGCATCGTCTGACGACGACATTCGAATGTTTAGGACTGAGCTAGCCCCCCCAAGGTTTATGGCATTCTTGTGTAGGGGTTTCCTCAAAGCTTCTGGATGTCAAGGGTGGTGGTTCGAGACCACCATATGGTTTAGTTGAATTGTAACGTTTATGGCTTTTATGTCTGTTGGGTTTTCAGCAATGCTTTTTGTGGGTAAAGTCTATTGTCCCGAAATCTCCTCCCGCAAGAATTTGAAAATCCGTTCACAATTACGAAACTACGCGCGATGAGAAATCGCGCAAATCGTTCCCCGCAACTCGACCGGGGGCAACGCGACGAAATGCTGGCGCGCTCTCCTCCCGGAGAGGGTGGCGGCTCGCGGCGTTCTTTTCTTTTCGGCGGCCTTTGATATATCCATGCCGAGTAGTTTTCTCCTTTTCTCCGCAACGCGGAGGGGCCTATTTCCGGTCTGGTGCCACAAAAAAGCAAAGCATGGGTGCCTGCTCGCAAGTGCGCGCTCGGGCTGGTGGGGCGTTTTTGAAGCAATAAACGTTTGTAGTCGAGTGGTCGCGTTGAAAGGGAAGTATTGAGCTCATCACTCAAACTCCAGGCGCACTCAAAACACAAAGAAACGGCAAAACTGTGCTACAGGTTCAGGCATAGAAGAGACGTTCGTACGCAGCGATGACGACGACGGAAATGGGAGAATCTAGCCAGCGAAGTTGACCAGTGACAGCCGATCGGGCAGCCGTGGCCTATGTGACGTCCCTTAGGCCATGCATAATAAGGACAACTGAAGAGAGAGCGGTTGGTTTTTTTTCCGCGTCTTTCACAGTCGATTTGCGCGCTCACCGCTTCACGTGCACGTGTAATATTTGGCTCAGGTATTCCCGGCAGTGTAATCTAAACGTCGCGCAGGTTTACTTGCACTGCTCAAAGAGTGTTGCAGGGTCCCTAATTTTTTTATGGTTTAGTTGAATTGTAACGTTTATGGCTTTTATGTCTGTTGGGTTTTCAGCAATTGCTTTGTGTTCGTTGGGTTATATTGTGTTACGTTAGGCTAGATTAGGTGGGGTTAATTTGCTTTGAAGTAAGTAGAACAGTGTAGTGCCTGACGCGGCATTTTATGTCACCAAATGCTGGTGGACGGTCGATATTGCCGCGAACCATATACGGGTCTGCTTATTTATTGTTTGTTTTTAATGCCCGGCCGCGCCCGGATCTGTTATGTGTCCCATGCGAAGCGCGTGTTCCATTCTTTATTTTTATGCCGCACGGGTTATCTCATTCAGATAAGCAGAGTGTTTCGCCCTAACGCCGCTAGCCCAGAATAATCTTCTGTGATCTACAATGTTCTGGATGCGAATCGACGGTTCCAGAAACTCTCGCGCCGAAAGATAAAAGCCTGCACAGCAGACGCCACGGCATTCGATTCTGCGACGCTCGCCGACGCAAGTCACTTTTTTGACCGCTGCTTCGCCGCCTTTGTATTCTTTTGAGTTGTTAGGGGAGCACAAGTTCGCTCCAATAACCTTGTTTCTCCTTCAAGACAACTGCGTCGTCCTTGGCTTCGTGACATCTGGTGGAGGTGCGGGGTAGCACCCTTCATGCCCACTACAACCTCTGAAAGCCGCCAAGCCAGTCCAACAAGAGCCAGCCTCCGCCGGCAAGATTTACCACCCGAGTTCGGTCTGCTACCGGAGGAAGCGAAGAAGAAAGACGTCGCAACCAGCACCATGGTCAACCAAGCCGATCGTCCTGTCGTTCTGCAGCAGCCACGGGATCCGCCATCATTCCGAGGAGCCCCCACAGAAGACCCAGAAGAATGGCTGGAGAAACTGGAGCGCGTCCGGAAATTCAACAGGTGGGACGACGAAGAAACGTTCCGGCATGTTTTCTTTTACTTGGAAGATTCGGCTCGCACTTGGTTCGAGAACCACGAGAGCTCCTTGACAAACTGGGCTCAGTTCAAACGCAAGTTCCTGAAGACCTTTACTACCGTGGTCAGAAAAGAACGCGCAGCGCTTTTGCTGGAAACTCGAACGCAGCACCCCAACGAAGGGGTCATGATCTTCGTCGAGGAGATGAAGCGACTTTTTCGCCGTGCGGACCCGGAAATGACGGAATAAAAGAAACTACGGTTTCTGATGCGAGGTGTGAAGCAAGAGCTCTTCGCGTGCCTTGTTCGCAACCCCCCAAGACCGTGTCCGAATTCGCGCCTGAGGCCGCCGCGATGGAGAAGACGCTCGAAATCCGAACGAGGCAATACGACCACCGCCCAATCAATTCGCTGGTTTCGGAGACGATTGGTGCCGGCGCTATTAACTCCGACTCATTACGCGACACCATCCGTGCAGTGGTGAGGGAGGAGCTGCGCAAACTTTTCCCGACGACGACGCCAACCCTCAAGTCGCCTCCCTGACTGACGTGATCCGGGAAGAAGTACAGCAGGCTTTGGGAACTTCTATGCCGTCCGAAGCACCCCGCGAGCCAGAGGCTATGAATACTCCGCGGCTGTTCCCGCCCTACCGCCGCCCACTGTCGCCCGCCCAACCCCCTGTAGTACGAAACCAGACGCCGAGGAAGAATGACGTATGGCGAACACCGGATAATCGTCCTCTGTGCTACCACTGCGGAGAGGCCGACCACGTCTACCGTCGCTGCCCATACAAGAGACTCGGACTTCGTAGTTTCTCCGTCGACGCACCACGCCCCCAACCCGGCCAGCGCCCATCTGACATTGAAGAATACCTGTCCAACACCAGCCGTGGACCAGCCCGTTTCAACCGTTCGCCGTCACCCTACCCGTACCAGTCGCCGGACCGCCGTAGCAGTGCTGACTTCGCACGTGGAAGGTCCCCCAGCCCACGCGGGGGAAACTAAAGGCGGCAACTTCTGGAGGTGAAGTTGCTCTACGGCGAAAAACCGGAAACCCTCCAGCGACGCAAGGACGCGCCGAAGATAGTGATTCACGACATGCCCTCATCCCGACGACCCGACCTAACCCTGACGAGACTCCCGAACACGACGACAGCTATACGGCGCGACGCGTACCCGACCTGACCGAGACGTCCGCTGAGAAGACGACCACAACGACGACGCACAGTGCCCGACCGTCAACACGCACAAGCCGAGATGCGACGCCCCGACGCACCCGGAACTCGAGGAAGGCGGCATCCGACGTCAAGGTGACCATCGACGGCTTTGATGTAGTCGCCCTCGTAGACACGGGAGCCGACTACTCCGTAATGAGCGGACCATTTGCGTCTAAGCTGAAGAAAGTTATGACCAGATGGGACGGTCCGCACATACGCACAGCACGAGGCAACCTCGTGACGCCAAGTGAAACGTGCACATCGCGCGTCACCATAGACGGCACAACGTACCCTGCAGTGTTTGTCGTTTTGCCCAACTGCTCCCGCAACGTAATCTCGGAATGGACTTTTTGACAGACAACGGCGCAATAATTTATCTGCAGACCAAGTCGATAACGTTTTCCTCCCATCACTCTATGACGCCGGAACCGAACCCCGAACACCGTGCAGCTGTAAGGATCGCCGATGATCATGTCACCCTGCCACCCCGCGCAAGCTTGATGATCACCGTCTACTGTGAAGGTGCTGCTCCTGATGCTGACGCTATCGTGGAGAGTGACCAAAGGTTGCTTCTCAACCGCGGTGTGTCTGTCGCAAGAGGCATTGTGCGGTTTAAGCAACGCAAATCCCACGTTTTCGTCACCGATTTCACCGAGGAGTACCAGCATTTAAACAAGGCGCTGCTGCAATTGCATCTCGAAGAAACGCAACAAGCAAGTGACGTGATCGCAGTCACCGACTTTGAACGCGCACCCGAAGATACCTTCAAGTTTCCGCATTCCTTCGACGTGAATCCGGCGCTACCGCAAGAACAACGGAACAAACTATTGGCTTTGCTGCGTCGCTACAGCGAGTGTTTTTCGTCGAACTCGAAACTACGTCAGACACCTCTAGCGAAGCACCGAATATAACCGAAGATGGAGCCCGACCTACCCGACAGTCACCGTACCGCGTCTCTTCCCACGAGCGGGAAGCCATCCGGACTCAAGTCGACGACATGCTCAGCGACGACATAATACAGCCATCGAAAAGTCCGTGGGCTGCGCCGGTCGTACTCGTGAAGAAAAAGGACGGCACTTTAAGGTTCTGCGTTGACTACCGGAGACTGAACAAAATCACCAAAAACGACGCGTACCCCCTGCCACGAATCGACGACCCTCGACCACCTCTGCCACGCGAAGTATTTCTCATCGATGGATCTGAAGACCGGGTATACTGGCAAATTGAAGTGGACGAGAGAGACCGAGAGAAGACTGCATTTATAACCCTGGACGGTCTGTACGAGTTCAAGGTGATGCCGTTTGGGCTGTCCACGGCGCCAGCAACGTTTCAAAGGGTCATGGACACTGTGCTAGCTGGCCTGAAGTGGCACACCTGCCTCGTCTACCTCGACGACGTTGTCGTATTCGCACGGACTTTAGATGAACACCTTGCAAGGTTGGAATCTGTATTCGAGGCTATTCGCTCACGGGGTTAACGCTGAAGCCCGAAAAGTGCCGCTTGACTTACGAGGAACTAAAGTTTTTGGGACACGTCGTCAACGCCGCGGGAGTCCTGCCTGACCCAGCGAAAACATCAGCCATAGCGAACTTCCCAAGACCGAAAGACAAAAAAAACAGACAAGCATTTCCCAAGTGAGAGGGAAGATGGCAAAGTGCGAATGCCCGAGTTTGCCCGAAGTTACCCGAAGTTACCCGATTTGATCCGGAGGGGCGCTATGTTAAAGTCTTTGGCATTCGCACGTTACGTATCTCTCACTTGGGAAATGCTTGGGAATTTTTTGGCCCGAGTACGAGCGAAGTATGAGCGAAGTAAGTAAGTAGCTAGAGTATGAGCGAAGGCGTTGGTCGACGGCGCGAGTTAGAGTTTGCTAGAGTAGGAACGAAGGCGTTGGTTGACGGCGTGGTTGATGGCGCGAGTTAGAGTTTGCGAGAGTAGGAGCGAAGGCGTTGGTTTGACGGCGCGTTGTTGTTGTTAAAGTCACACGCACACGAAAAGTGGCACAGTACGTATTTATTTACGCATCAGCACCTGTTGGTGTTGTCGTCGTAGTCGATCGCCAGTACTATCGCTTTGTGGTCCGTGAAATGTACAGTTAGAGGGTCTCTCAGGACGGCGCAGACTTTACAGTTTCTGTAGAACGCCAGGTCGATGAATCCGCCGTTAACGGTAGTCGGCGCGTCGAGAGGCACGCACGACATGGAGTGGTTGTCGAGCACGTAGTCCACCAACCACTCTCCACCCTTTCGGACGTCGACGTTGAAGTCACCGACCACGACGACCGGGTTTGAGTCTCTACAGCGCGCGGCCACGCTCGTCATTGCCGCGTCGACGTACTCGAGGACGGCTTCGCGCGAGAGGTTCGGGGCGAGGTAGACGGTTACCACGAAGATTCCGTCGCCGGAGTACACGTCGGAAATGCTTGCCACGTGCAGGCTGTACGACCCGTCCACCAGCCTGCGCGCGGCGTCGGCCTCGTCCAGGTCCGCCCGGCGCTCGGTCCCGTCGTCGCTGACCACGAGAAGGCGCGGTCGTTCCGACGACGATCCCGCGCCAGCAGCGCCGGCAGCGCAGTCGACCGGCTCCACTCGCCTCGCCCCGCAGTCGGCCTCCTCGTTGAAGAAGACCGTCTTGGCCATGGCGTTCAGGGCCACGGCCAACTGAAGGGGATCGTCCAGGTCCACGTCGGCCGGAACGGTCTCGATGTCTCCGTCGTCGATCGCTTCGACCGCCGCTTCCTCGGCCGCTTCTTCCCCGCGTTCGTCTACTGAGTCGTCAGCGTCGAAGGCATCGACCTTGCCCCAGTCGACGCGGACCCCGATCGCGCGGTACAGCGGAGAGTGCTGCAGGTGCTTGAGCCACGCGAGAACGTTGCCGCGCTTCACCAGCCCGCGCCTGTACGTGGCCGGACTCAGCAGACGACGCTTCACGTGCACGTCGATCGCCACGTCCTCGGGGATCGACCGGGGAAGGCACTCCACCACGCTCGGAACGTCGATCGGCACGTTCACGACCTGGCCCTTGATTCCGTACTGACCGTTGCCTCGAGTCAGGCGCCTGATGCTCATGAAGGGGAGCCGAGGGGAGATCAGCCGCTCCTCCACCGGGTTCAGCGCGGGAAGGTGCGCGGGTCTCGGCGGGTACGCGTAGCCCAGGCTCTTGCTCATGGCGGGCACCCGACCCGCGAGCAAGGACGCTCGACACGCGGCGCACAGCCGCCACTCTCGAAACGGAGCCAGTCTGGGATCGGTCGCCTCGAGGTCGCCGCGCCTGTGCTCGCCCGGCTGCCTCCCGAACTCGTTCCAAAGAACCCGAAGCGCGCTCACCCGGCTGGACTCGTTGCGGACGCCGCCGATCGCGCTCAGGTTGTTGTCGAACCACAGTCGGTCGCACACTCCGCAGCTGTGTCCGAAGCTGTGGTCCTCGAAGTCTCGCTTGAAGCGGGCGTCCGGACGATCGAACTCGCGAGCGCGCGCCCTCTCCTCGGTCTCGGCTCGGGCGGCGCGCTCGCGAGCGCGGGCGGCCTCGGGATTCGCGGCGCGGCGTCGCCTCGCGGTCTCTGCCTCGCGCCGCTTGAGCTCGGGATCGGCCGCTCGGCGTTGACGCTTGCGAGCCGCGTCGTTGATGAGACCTTCCGCACCTTCGTCCGCTCTACGCTTTCGTCTCGCGTCCGCTTCTCGCTCGGAGTTTGGCGTTCGCGGCCCGCTTCGCTCGCTTGCGTTCGGCGTCGCGAGCCCTCCTCGACGCGGCCTTGTCTTCGGTAGACGACGACGTTCCCGCGGCGACGACACCTCCAACGACGGGTGGAATGCTCGCTTCGGATCGTATTTCACTCGTTGTTTGAGGTTCCGTTGCTTGCGGAGTTGACTGCGAAGCCCGCGAAGGATCCATCTAGAACGACGAAGCGCTACGGAAATTCGACTGCTTTACGGAACCGGACGTTAGCGGCGCGCCGTCGCGCGAGCGCCCTCGAGCGTCGGAATGCAGAGCCGACGAGCGAGCGCCCTCACGCGGACGGAACGCGAAGCGAACCGGCGCAGCGGCGCGCCGCCCGCAGCTACGCCGAGCGAGCAGGAGACCGTTGCTACGCCGAGACCGTTGCTACGCACGCTCTCTCTCCTCCTCCGCGCCGTTGCTAGGGGAGAGGGGAAGCGCGGACGGCGGACGAGCGATTCAGGGAGCGGCGCGCCGCCCGCAGCTACGCCGAGCAGGACACCGTTGCTACGCCGAGACCGTTGCTACGCACGCTCTCTCTCCTCTTCCGCGCCGTTGCTAGGGGAGAGGGGGAGCGCGGACGGCGGACGAGTGATTCAGGGTCGCTTATAAAGTGCATTCGCA
>CM023452.1:196569642-196801771 GCA_013339765.2 Haemaphysalis longicornis | reverse complement strand
GCCCTAAAGGATCAAGGAATTATAAGCAGTCAATACAGAGATGAATAACGCAGACGTTTGTCGATTCCAGAGTGTCTACATATTTCAGTTGTAAAGGGCATCACCCAACTTAGCTTCGCAGCTCCCGTTCCGCTATAGTAGTAGGCGATACGGAGATTTTATGGTATGCAGCGTTTATTGCATTTGTGTGTTTCAAACTATTGTAGCCTGTACAAACTCTAGATCTAAACCTGCCAAGTTTCACACGTTTGTTCATCGTCCGAAATGCTTTATGATGACTTTTTTAATGACCAGCAGATCGGCGGTGCGCCGCATGTTCTCATTCTTATTCTCAAAACGTACCCAAATAGATAACACACAGTAGCATTATCCCACCTTTTTGAAGCAGCTTGTATTACGTACGTTTCAAAGCAAATGAATAGGTTGAAATCATAGTTACAAATACATCACATCAACAACGAATTTTTTAATAGAGTATAACAAATCGTAGGGAATAATTGGTGCAGCATCACACAAGGGCCAGAATGCGAAAAAGTTTTCGTTGTTCGGTAATGTAGAAATAAACATCTGGCAAAATATTATAACCCGGGAATTGTTTTGAATATTCACCTGAAAGCTATAGTTTTCAAAGATAGCTGCGAAAGTTACCCAGACGTGATGAGACGACAAAATATGCAGAGGTAGTTATTTTGCGCTGAGCTCTAATGATCAATTTTCTGGCGCAGTTACTGCCGAACAAATTCACTCTTACCGCGTGTACAAAAACCTTTCCGGATCAACCAGTAACCTGCCAATACAAAAGGGCAATGGAATGCTTTTAAAGCTTCCTTTCAGTATACAGCTTGAATTAACATATCGTCGGTGGTCGCACATGCCAGCTTTACTTCTCAAGTGATAGAAAGTTGTACTTTTGAAAACCTTTGTATTTTCCGGAAACTTCGATGAGCGGCTATAAAAACACATCGAGATCTCTTCAAAATAAGGGGTTGTTTCTTTTCAAGTGTGATGGTCCTGAAACTATTTTCTGCTATAAAAACAGGCAGCCAATGCAAATGATCTACATGGCACTATTAAATATTGTGGTAAATATGGGAACTTATACGCAATAAGAAAACCCCACGAGTCATCATTCCCATAATAAACAGTGAAGGACAACCACCGTGAGAGACGCAGTAAAATAGGACAATGACGACACCCAGCATCCATTTGACTTGAAAAAATGTGATCGGCACTGTGATCGGCCATTGTTATACCAGGAATTTTCATGCCAACAGAATTATAAATAGCCCATCTTACCCCTTTTACGGCTAAAGAACTTACTGTCATCCGTTGTACCTTACACCATTAAACAGGCACCATGCTCAAGATGGAAGATCTTATGCTACTCAAAGCCTGCGCTTCAATCGCTCCAGTCAGCCCTGCGCCATGGACCTCATGAACAGCTTCTGGCCGAGATAAGGCTATTGTACGAACGTGCCGCACAAGCGGGTCATGGGATTCCCTTCCAGTGCTCCCTAGTCATCGCGACGTTCTCGAAAACGAAAGTTTGACGCTGCCGCCCGCTTGGCCCACCAAAGCACAAAGACCATATCCATTCATTATCCAGGACGGACGCACCTAGGACTCTCCGTGAACTTCCCCGGGAGACCACGCTATCCAAATGAACTACCCAAGAGTTCACTAGCACTCGTAATATTGCCCTGGACCCTCACCTTCAACGTCCCCTTCCATTAGGCCTCCCACGGTGTGATACAACCATTCTTTGTCGTCTCTGGCTTGTAGCCGCATTTAGAAATGCTTACTCCTATTTGATTGCAATGGCAGCCAGTGGGGCGTTTAGATACCATACATTTAATATGCGAGTGTCCACATTTTTAATAGGAAAGAAGCCAACTCTCTTCTACTCTACGGAAGCTAGACTCTCGGCGCCCGTTCTTTGAGGAGAAAATCCTGAGTCACTGGCCTTTCTCCGCAATCCACGAACAAGGCGATGAAAGCGCTGCTGCTTTTTTTCCAAAAAATTCCCACTTGCACAGAACACTGAAGCACAAAAGACTACCCCCTGTGAACTCACTGAACTTTTCTATATAATAGCGTCCTACCCCTCGGTACACTACTTTACGCTTGTCCATTTATTCATCTTCTTTTTCTGTTTTCCACTTTTTCCTCAATGTTCCCTTTCCACGTGTAGGATAGCACACTAGACCATAGCTTGGTTAACATTTTGCCTTTCTTTACCTTTCTTTCTCTATCTCTTTGTAGAGCCACGTGCGTGAATTCAAGTGCAGTCGGATGGATCATCATTGTGGGTGCTGTTTGAAATTTTCTATCAAACTACCTCAACAGCGGGGATTGAAGCCAGTTTTTTAGTTTTGAATGACACAAGTGATTAGTGAAGCAGCCACATCTCATATCATTTTATTTGCACTTAAGACGAAAACTACGTTGTATCACTTCAGACTACTTAAACATGTGGGCTTCTGCTTTGGTGTGCTTATAATAGAAAAAATAAAAATTCTTTACCTGCAAACTTAAGGCTTTTATTTTCGAGCCACTATTCTGGCAGTCTGGCGCAATAGTTTCAGCGCTGAAGAAGGATGGCCTGGTATTCAATAAGACATGTTCATTTTATGTATGATAAATATGTGATTGATTAAAAAGCCCTTGTATTTCTATCAATTCACATGTCTGTAGAAGGGGTCAGCGCAAAAACAGCCTCTTCTCAACAGTAAACAGTGCGGCGAGAAACGCCGCCAATAAAGCATAAGCTACTTTAACCAAATTGAAGTACCAATTCACATGGGTATACAAGGGGCCAGCGCGAAAACAACTTTTCATAAATCTTAAGGAGTCCGACGAGAAAAGCCGCTAAAACAGCCTTAGCTGTTTTACCAACTAGAAAAACTCGCCGGCCAACTAACCTTTTGTCTCCGAATCCTTCACCGTCTTCTTCGGTGGTTTCTCTGCTTGGACGACAAAGAAATATATTAGCATTCAGAAAAGAGGAAGTTAGGCAGACATTCACAGGCTGCAGAAGGCGAGTGTCGTACATAATTTCTCACTTGCAAAGACTACCCTCAAAATAGGTATTCCAGGGCTCGTTGAAGGCGAAAAGGAAACGCCGTTCTCGGGAAAACGCCTACCATGTACTAAAAAAAACATAGAAAGTGCAGCCTGCTTCAACCTCGAAAAGTAACAAATCGCCAGTGAGTTAATTTTTTCACTTGTTTTACACGAAAAGCACCGGAGTGCAGTCTTCATTCACAGAATGTACAAATATTGTAAACACAACTCGTTTTTTGACCTCCTAAAGCTTGTTTTAAAACATTAAGGAGAAACGCGAAGTCAATGATGCGACAGTGTAAAAACCCGGAAATTTCTAAACGGAACATATACCTCCGGAGCGTATAGTTCCTGCTGCACAGCTCAGGGAAAACCGATAGTCAAGGTTCGATGGGTCTGCATTTTACCAGAGAAAAAGACGCGGACGAAGAAGTACACTGTACTTCTTCTTCGTCCGCGTCATTTTTGCTGGTAAAATGCAGTCAGATAACCAACTAGCCCAACTTTATGCCTTAACTGTTTCGATGGGGACCGGTAGGTAGAAATATCAAGAAAGTGTGCATAAAAGGTAGTTTTATTTATGTACACAAGATTTTTTAGGCAAAATATATGGTCAATTTTATAAACAAAACTGATTCTTGATTACACCCGAGAAATCGCTCGTATTTAGCATCATCCTGCAACAGGGACTTTCACCGGAGTAGTTTAAAGAAATTTTTCTGTCTCATGGCTTAATTTCAAACGATCACTGGGAACAAAAGTGGAGCTTTTTGTCAGAGACCGGAAAACATTATTAAATTAACCGCGTCCTTCCCCTCAATTTTTTTCTTGGTGGCTACGAAGACACGAACAAAAAATAGCCGAAATATGGCTGCTTTCTCATTGTCTATTGCGATACCCAGAAAGATCATGATCAGACTTAAATGCTGGCGCGATTTAACTGCCCCCAATCTTGCGGGCAAATTCTAAAAAAAAAAGCGTCGTTCAGAAACGACGCCGCAGCGCCATACAATTCATGTGTTCTTCGGGCCCAAAGTCGCTGGTTTGAGGGGCAGAAAGAGGGGGTAAGCACACAGATTTTGTTACAACGAAGGCACGAATCGAATGTCCACTGCCTGCCATAAACTTGCTTGCGATTTTGCGCCCTCTCCTAATACTCCTGTGTGTGCTTTTCCCCCTCTTCCTGCCCTTCAAAGGGCGCCGGCTCAAGAACACATGGGCTTGTATGACGCTACCGCGGCGTTTCAAAACAACGCCTCTTCTTGGAGAATTCTGCCCCAGATAATTCATACAAGATCGTTGGTTTGCCTACTGAATGAACCAAGCTGCCAACAAGCAGTGGAAACTATACAGGCGCTCATCATGTAATGAATGCTGTAGCAATAACAGCCCTTCACAGAGCAATAAAAATGGAAAATGGCGCTCTTAAGGTGTAACCCAAGTCTCTATCGAACCTATTGCGGTAATTATCGTCTTATATTAAGATGTTTGTGTACACAAAATGCTCAGTCGATGATTGCTAACTGTTTCTAAAACCCCCCTTCTCCGAAGCTCTGTTTGCTACAATTTTTCTAGCATTTCTAAATCAGCTTCTCGGCCTTATCTTTTGATAACCCTTGTTCCTTTATAGCCATTCTGCTACTCAGGCGGATCATCAATTTTCAGCACGTCGGATTATATTCGCGGCCTGACACTGCTTCATCGTATCTACATAAGCTACCATGTCTCCCTCTCGTACGCGCTCCGGTATAAAACACGCACCCTCGTATTCATTACCATTAGTTCTATCATTTTAGGGGGAATGCTCTACGGCGATGCATTTTTCATAGCCTTCATCAAGGTGCATTGACCTTCAGCCCCGTCACGATAGCTTCTGTATTCCTATCCTTTCCTTGCTAGCAGCTTCATCTTTGATTAACCACGTGACTAGAAGTATGTAAAACGTATGAGTCGCCTGCGCTTATTGCCCAGCGGCGGCTGTGCTGTCTATGCGCATGGTTAAGCGCAAAGGAACTTTGTCCATAGGCGAGGGTTGAACCACTCATACTATGCTTGCTTACTCTTGCAGGACTAACTCTGGAACATACAATGCACGCAAAGGAAGGGCGATGCTTTGCCGGCGCTTGATTCCACACCTTTACAACCTATGGCGCGTCGGCTGGAGCTGGGCGTTTCCGTCTAAGCGCAAGCGAAGAATCTAACCATGTTGTAGCGAAAGCTACACGAAAGGTTGCGCAATCTCAAGCTAAGGCAAACATCCCATAACACTGCTTGCATATTTTGTGATTTTCGATGGCAGAAACTAGGCTTGCAAAAAGTTTAAACCTCAGAGGAAGTTGTATATTTAAATGGCAGGTAGAAACTGAAGTTTTTTTGTGAGGTGCTTAGCAAATTAGGTTACTTTAGGTGAATGAGTGGTTTGTCTCGGCAGTCTCGTGATACCGCACAAGTGTAGCAGCCAAATCAAGATTTCAGTCCACAAATATCGCAAGAACAACTGGCCGAATTGGAGCTCTTTGTGAGATATCTGTCTTTCCCAATGTAGAGAAGTTTAGGCAAACTATACTAAGCTTACCAATGTAATTGAATTTGTAGCACTGTACAAACAAACCGCCTGTATAATGCGAAAAAAGCTCTCATCAGTGTTAAAGAAGAGGACGTGTAGTAAAGCCACAAGAATGTTTGCTCCTTTTACCAGCGCGGAAACTCTTAAGGTACTTGCGGGGTACTTTCAAATCCGCCACATTTTCGTGGGCTGATTTTGGTCTGGAGTACAAATAAATATCGAACATGCAAAATGAATCAAGTAAGGCAATACATGTGAATCCTTAAAAGAAGCAGTTTGTGTCAACCTTTTAAACTGTCATCCCAAGTTTCTCCTGAACCGCTTCTTTACACAGTTAAGAAGACACTGGAACGATTTCCAACACAACTTTTCTACTGGTCGAATTCAAAAATAACAGAAATAAAATCCGAGAACTCTCGCGTTTTGTCTGTCCCGTTGTTGTAAAAAATTCAGAAGTAAATCCCTTTTTATGAACTGCAGTAGTTTCTCGGTGGGGTGTTCAATATACTTCTAAAACGATATCGCATATCAGATGTGAGTAACCTGGAGTACATGTGCAGGCAATTATATTTTGACATATTGGAAGATAGAGGTATGACATGCAATCAATATCGAATCGAGCAATGCAATATAAAGCATCCATGTGGGTTAGTTGCTGCAGTATAGCACCACTAAAAAAGTGACAAAGCAAGTCGCAGATGCAAAACGGTAAAATAACTGGCCAAGTAACCCATAAACGAATGAAATGGTCTTGTTTTATTAAGCAGGGTAAGTTGATTTTATTTATTGGCAAATAGGTTCAGTAGAAATCAGGTATTATTTACGTCTATAACTTTTTCGATTGAGAAGTACTCTTTTTTAGGCGCCAAATTTTAGGCGCCAGATCATGTACTTTTTACAACAGTTATTTCTCTTGAAACCTTCAATTGTTACTTTTATCTTTGCACACAGTAATTTTTTAATCTCGCATACCAAAAACTTTGGTAACATTCTCTCCTTCGCGCACAGAAATTATTCATACTGTTATAACATCTGCAAAAATTATTTGTACTAGGGGGCTATTTTCACGCAACATAAAATAATTTCTGCGTAAAACTTTCTGGTACTCTCGATGCACTCGCATTATTCCAATATTAAAGTTTGGTGATTTGTATACAGAAATTCTCAAAATCCAAAGCAAACTACACATTTCCTCATCTTGCATAGGCAGCCTATCCAAACCAACAGTTAAAAATAAATAACAACGAGGAATTTATCTCCTTGTGTTTGCAAGACATTTTGCAGCCAACCACTTATTTTCTTCATAATCCATAAAGTCCGCCCCTTTATTCTTTGAAACCATCCCCATTAATTCTCTAACTACTACTCACCTTCACTGTCTTAAGACAGCTTTCCCAAGAATGGTCTTGTCCTTTAAACTGGTTATCAGTTTTCCCTCAATACCAGCGCCATCGAGGTAACCGTCGTGTTACCCTGGTGGTCCACCGACATTTGTGATCATAGAAGAACGCATTTCTTGCACTCCTTCTTTTCAATGACGGCTAACACTTATCCTTAATCTCCTCACGGGAGATACAAGAGAAATTTTTTAGCAGCAAACTTAAGGCAGAATGGTTCCTGCCACCCTTATAACTTACACACACAGTTGCAGCTCTCTCTCTCCGAGAAAGTTTTTTTTCCCAGATAAAAAGATGTTTAGATAAACTACATTTATATAATATTCCAATACACACGTGCCCGAAGGGGAAAGAAGCTCTTTTGCTAATTCGCGACGTCGTCGGGTAGCATAGCCAAAAAAAAGGTTAAGTCCGAGTTATTACAAACAAGAATTAGTAGGACTACTTGCCTTTTTGAGTCACATCCACCTCAGTCTTAGTCTTCGTTGTTTCTTCCTGCCCTAAAGAATCAACGAATAATAAACAATGTACAAAGAGATGAATAACGCGGTCTTTTATGGATGCCAATGTGTTTAGATATTTCATTTGTAAAGGGTGTCACCCCAACTTAGCTTAATCGCTCCTGTACCGCTAGTAGTGGACGATACGGAGATGTTGTGGTATGAAACGTCTATTGCATTTGAGTGTTTGAAATTATTGTAGCCTGTACAAACGCTATATCTAAACCAGTAGCCACTGTTTCACACGTTTCTTCATCGTCATAAATGCTTTATCGTGCCCAGTTTAATGACCAGCAGATCAGGGGCGCGCCGCATATATCCATTCTTATTTTCAAAACGTAACCCAATACTTACCACACGGTAAAATTATCCTACCTTTCTGAAGTATCTTGGATTACATACCTTTGAAAACAAATGACTACGTTGAAATCAAAGGGAAAATTCCTTCCCCCCAACAAGAAATAAGACTAAAAAAAATTGTAGGGACCTATTAGTGCAGCATCGCACAAGTGCCAGAATGCCAAAAAGTTTGGTTTGTTCGGTAATGAAGAAATAAAAATTAAGCGAAAAATTATTATATTGGCAATTGTTCTGAATATTTACCTAAAGGCTATGATTTTCAAAAATACCAGCGTAAAAGAGACCCAGACGTGATCCGACGATAAACACTGCAGTGACAGTTTTTTTGCGCTGAGTTCTAATAAGTAATATATTGGCGGAACTACTTCCGAAAAAATTCCCTTATACCTCACGTACAAAATCCCTTTTGTATCAAGCAGTAACCTGCAATTACACACCGGCAGTGGAATGCTTGCCAAGCTGCCCTTCAGTATGCAGCTTGAATTAACACATCGTAGCTGGTGGCACAAGCCAGCTTTACTTCTCACGTGGTAGACACTTGTACTGACGACATTTGTATTTTCCGGACACTTCGAAGACCGGCTATAAAAACAGGATCGAGATCTCTTCAAAATAAGGGGTTGTTTCTTTTAAATTGTGATGCTCGTGAAACAATTTCTGCTATATTAACAAACGGGCCAATGCAAATTATCTACATGGCACTATTGTATAGTATGGCAAACTAGGGAACTTATAAGCAATAAGGCAACCCCATGAGTTATCTTCACCGGAATAAACAGTGAAAGAGAACCACCGGGATAGTAGCAGTAAAACAGGGCAATGATGACATCCAGCGTACATTTGACTAAAAAATGTGAACGGCAGTCTGCAATATGCATACATTACGATTTGAATTGCACGTCTGGCCAGGTGCGTTCTGGCAAAGCAGCTAAAGAGACATTATATAAGTATCTGAACAAAACTCTCATTCTGCACACTAAACAATGCTGGCGATCATATGGAGGGATACTATTGTAGCGAAAACGATCGTTTCTGGCCTAAATATTGTCGCATGAACATGAATAGCTCCACTGTGGTACCAAGCGTTATGCCCCCCACTGCATAATATCTGCCTAATAACGAAGCATGCAAATAGAGCTGATGTGCTATAATGCCAAATTGTTTTTGGGAAGTCACGTAATTGCTTAGGGTTTCCCTAATGTCTTAGGGTTTCCCTAAGATATTTCCGCAGACATATCTAAGATTATTGCCGTCTTCGTTCACTTGCGCATTCAAATACTAATAAAAGTAACATACCAGCTAATTCAGCAACCCGGTAATCGAGCAATCTCTTCAGCTCCCTTTAGGTGATTGCTGGAGCACAGGATGCTCTCAGCATTTCCTTTTTAATGACCGCAGAAGCCAGCGATTGATCTTGTCAAACTGCTGTTGCGGATGTGTGTGCTTCTGCTGTAGAGCCATTATTCAAAACTCATAGATTTTAAGTGCCGAACTTAAGGCAGACAGTGTGTAGCCACTTAAGTACAGTTACTGGAAGCTGTCTTCACGATGGATTTCTGTCCTCATATCAAAGAATCTTTTGTAATGTATGTGTATTGGACAATTTATTACGAGGTTCCTCGTTTTGTAGCACAAAACATGATTAAACAAGGGAACCGCGCAAAAAGAACGTTTCCTTACAATCACGCAGGAGGCGAGTCGGACAGCCGCAGACGTCTGGGCTTTTACCAACAAAAAACACAGGACAGTACACTTACCTTCTCCTTTGAAATTCTCCTTTTTCTTATTCGTGCGTTTGGGCTCTGGAAGAACAATAAATATAATATCAATCAGAGAAGAGACAAATACAACATCAGAGTTTAGGCCTTAAAGCCGGAGGTTCGGATTCTAGTAAATATTTGTCACTGAAAATGACTGGAATTAAATGATTCCCTGACTTCCCGTATTGATGGAAACTGGAGTTTCGGGAAGATCTTCTAAGGCAAATTCCTAAGCTTCATAGTAATCTAAAAAAAGGCTGACCTATTCCGAATGCGAGAACAAAATTTATCTTCAATGCATCTTATTTCCGCTTTTGTAGTATCCTCAAGACACAATGGTGGTTATTTTTGATGAAAAGCAGGTCCGCCGAATTCTATTTGGTTCTGTTTTTGTTCTCACAAAGGAATGCCATCGTAATAACAAAGTTATATTCTCACCGTTCATTTTTTCATAACGTGCTACAAGTATGTTTAAGATCTTTGTTTAAGACCAAGCGTATTTTTATCGTCATAATATGCCGCCCGTTTGCGTCACAAAGACCTATCTGAAAGGCTTCCAGGAACCGCTCCTATCCCCTGCAACCGTTTTTAAGCTAGTCCACGTAGAATTGGCGTGGCATCCTTTTCTGCTACCGATGTCATCGATAATCGTCGATTTCCCGCTTAATATTGGCGCCCAACATGACTCAATTATTTTATATAAACTAAGAATGTCTTGGCAGTGGTATGTGCCTCTAACTCGAGACGGCAGTGTCCAGTCTATAAACATTACCCTTACGAGTCTTCTTTGCATCGCTCGTTCAAACGACGAGGTTTTGAAGCAAAGTTTTTTTATGCCTCATTGATGATGAAGGATGTCGCGCCCAATGACATTGCAGAAAACCCCACGTCACACAACGGGCTTTACCAAACGACGATGAGGATACGCGAGGGCCAATCAAGTGCCACAACAGTAAAAAAGACCTGCCATGGCCGGAATCGAAAGTGGGTCTCTCGCGTTATGAAGCCGACGTCTACCCGACTGCGCCAATCCGACGCGAATGAAGGAGTTTTGATTTTCGACTATGACATTGACTCAGGTTGCATAGACGAAACCTTCACATTGTGATCGCCTTTTTTGGGTGTTTCAGTGAGTTACAAATTTGTGTGACTCGAGTTACCAGTGTAGTACGTAACGCTTGGAGCCTTTTCCTTGCAGCGAAGAGGGAAAACCTTTGTTTTACCACAACGAAGGCCCCTGGCGCTTCCGATCTGGTGCCTCCACAATACCGCACAAAACCGTTTCTGGCATAAAGCTAAGGGCAGCTTGTTTAAAGCTACAAGACTGACCTGGTGAACTAGTAATTTCGTGCTCTTGAGCGCCAAGCTGATGCTGTCTGCAGGAAAGCTGATGTTGTAATAATAAACAGATATTCAAGTAAAACTGCACTAAGCGTAAGATTCCTTACCTGTGATATTGTATTTTGAAAAAGCGCTACCTAAACACGAAAATCTGACCAATAAGAATGCTCTCCATAAATACCTGAAACCCTGTCGCAGTTTTTCGATAAGGGGGCGCTGATCTGCCTACTTGCCTTGTTCTTTGGTATTGTCTGCATCCTCCTTAGGTTGTTTCTGCCCTGGAAAAACGAAGAATATACATCACAGTAAGAAAATCGAAAGTGTAAGCCAAGCATATCGTACCACAGAGCTCGCGTATGTTCTGTTGCTTACGAATATTACGAATCCATGTTTCCTAATGCACGGACAGTTTCGAAGGGTCTATCGCGGTAAGAAAGCCTAGCCTACGCAAACTTGTCTTTGTCTGCTAATAAGTGATTGGAACAGTCTAAAACTAATTGTTATTCCAGAAATAAAGTAAGCGTCAATTTTTTCGCAAACTTCTCTTGCCCTTATTTGTCAAAACATAAAATATCTCTACTTCAACGTGACTCTAATTTGCCGCGTGGCGCATGGTTCCACTTTCATTCTGTATGCAACCAATAGATAACGCTGGAAAGTTGGCCCGTTAATCAATGGAAACAAAGGGCGTGATACAAACAAAAATGACTTAGCGCGAGTGTGGAGCCTAACGTAAAGACGAGCCCAGGACGGCGGCGGCATTGGCTGATGTGGCGTAGCACTGCGACCACAACATTTCCTTCTGACTTGCGCGCCCTTTGCGCGTCTTCCTTACGCGTTGCTCCACCGCTTGAACAAAAGGGAAAATTGATTGTCACGTGAGTGGAGAGCCTAGGTGGAATAACAAAACAAGATGCAGGGGAATGGCTATGACAGCATGCCAATACTCGTGGCCAAAAACAAAGCGACCAGAAGCCAATGCCGCTTGGAAGCTAGCAAAACAAGGCCACTAAATGGTTATTGCACCACGTAAGTAAGGCGTGTGAGAAGGTTGCGAAGTACCCAAGGTGAGTGGTTTATTAAGACACAGGAAGTAGTGCATAAACATCCCAGGGTCACGTTTGCGAGAACAAGTTTATTGGAGCTCACACAATAGGACAGATAGGAATATAGACCATTTGCTAGTTGTGTATAAAAAGTAGCTCAATGGTAAGTAACGTGCAACACTGACCCGCGTTTGGCCTAATTCATGTATGGGCACTAATATTTTCGAAGATCGGAGAAGTTTTAAATAGGTCTTAGCAACAATACTAATTTTGGTAACACAGTGCAAAATACCAGTAGGGCACAGTTGTTGCTGCATGAAATAAGAGTAGAACTTCTCAACACCGCGTATTCCGGCAGGTGCGAGGAAGTAACGAGTGAATTATTGAGAAGGAGAGCAAAACTTAATATGTAATTCCGGGAAGAGCTATTAGTGAATAAGTAGAGAACTAGTAAAAAAGTCAATTTAATCTGAATGCAAGAACCATTCCGCCAAACGAAGTATTGAGACGTGAGACTGCTCCCTTGAATCCTTTCAAACCATTTTCTTTAATTTTGGATTCTGAAATAATACTTCCCGGTGTGCCTAAATGTCAGGTAAAACTCTGAAGTACCGAAACTTCTAGTGTAAATTTTTTTCTTCCCTCATACATCTAGAATAAAAAAAGGTTGATTTTCTAAACATTCTAGCCTAGCGTTTCCAAACGCAACCCTCCTTGAACGTTTGCTGGCATGACATAAGAAAATTATTTCACGGGAATAGTTTTCAAAGAATTTTATGCAGGCTCCTACATCCGCAAACCGCGAAGCGGTAAATATCACCTCTTTGAATAACAAAAGGGGAAATATCGCCTTAAGCTTAATAAAGTACCTGGACAAAACTTCTGGTTTTAATCAATGTCGTCATATAAAGTGCAATTACATCCAACACCACCAGTTCTATACACACCAATCAGCTTATTTTGCGCTGTCCAACAGCAATAGTCTTTGGAATGATGTTTTCTTGAATTTATCCTGCTAGTTCTGATGAACAACTGCGTTTCCGTGTACCAGTTTTCTATCCAGCTGATGCCCCCGGTACCTCATTTCTGTATAATATTTTTCGAGTAGAACTTTTTTTTTCTTATATAAGGTAAGATGTCTTCCATCCAATATTGCCTGTAACCCGTGAAGTCTCCCTGTTTCCTTTAATACAATACATAGCCTGATGATTGTTACCAAGTCATATAGAAATTAAGCTTTTTTTTGAAGTTGTTTATATATTAACTGGCTTGTGTGACAGAACAGTCACCAACACACGCATTGCTAGTAATTTTTTCTCTATAAAGACGGCATATTCCCATCTTGTCACAACCTTGATGTGCTTGCCTCTTGCGTTCACTGCTGTGGCCAACCTTAAAATAACCTACAAATACTTTGAGGAAGCACATTCAAAGCAGTACGTTTTCGAACTATCATTCACGCACGGACTACGCATACAGTGGGGCACTCACTGAAAACAGTTTGTTATTTAACAACTCTACGAATATCATTTAATCTATGCAAATATACGATTTTTTGGCAGTTTTGTTACATTTGCAAGCGATTCAAAAAAGAAACATGTGAATCGAAGCGGAAATACAGGGGCCTTAAAATAATTCCGCATATAGGTAGGGTAACAAAACAACCGTCTTATTTTGCCAGATGATAAAACTGGTCTGCCTACTTGCCTTTTTTGGGGGGGTTTCACGTCCACCTTCCTTGGCTTTTTCCTGCTCTGAAGGACCAACGAGTGTGTCTGTCAGCAGTCACAGTAAAAAAAGCGTTGCAGCAAAATGTTAGAGACTACAAAGCGGCCATGACGTTTGTATTTTGTCGCTTATAAACAGTGTCGTTCCAAGATCAACCAGCGAGTGTTTTGCTACAAAATTGCGGTTCTAAAAGTATGGCCTAAGACGCATTTAAAGGATTCCATGCAATTACGTAATCCTAACCTAACCCGACCCCCGTGGAACGGAACACTTCGTTGATGTCTCGCATTTGCTTTGCCAAATTTCTCAAACGTGCAGAATCATGCAAACAGCTCTACACAGAAGGTGTACCAGGTTTCCTATATTATGTAGTTGTTCTCAATAATTAACCCCTGGTAACTGCCACGCCAAACTACCCACGTGGTGTTTGCCAATTGTTCAGCTTGAATGTACGAACCATGATCGGCTGTATAAATAGCGACGTGCCCATGGAAGCTGGTGACAATGCGAGCCAGTACGCAAAAAAAGTGTTGTTTCGGGACGGGGCACTGCGTCAGGTGGGGCTAAATATAATTCCCAAATGAAAGGAAAATTTCTACTGTAATTCCCAGCACAGTGCTTTGCTTTTTGAAGCTAGAGCAGGTTGCTTGCAAACTAAGGGCTTTGTGTGGAAGTATTCACAAAAAGATGGGGTATGCGTGGTCTGCGGAAAAGAAACAGAAACTGTGCGGCACATAGTTTTAGAATGCGAGGGTATCCGTCCAAATCTACATGAGGGAAATATTCGGTTTCCAAAAGCCCTGACATCGTTGTGCTGCTGAGTACGAGGTGGCGGGTTCGATTTCCGGCACAAAAATGCTGTTGCTTAACTGAGGCAAGACTTTGGTTTTGAGAACGTTATTGCAAGGCTAGTATATAACAAACTCAGTTTATAAAAAGCAAAAGCAGCATTCAGCAGCAAGCATTCCCCTGTTGTCAGGCACCTTTACCGGAATGCTCTAAAAGCATTTATTAATGTTTACAGCCGAATAGTAAATCCCCACTTTGCACACAAGCCACCCTCACCTCGAAAAATACAGTGCTCTCAATCCGCCAATGAAACATTCCTAAAAATATTCTGAATGTTGCGGACTCCTTTTAAACACGGACACCCCACAAATGTCACTAAGCCTTACTAACTTTCTGGTCTCCTGGACGTTACAACTATCCAATAAGACAATAATATGTTCAATTTGGAGACATGCCGGGATTCAGTTGGGAAAATACAACCTAGGTAGTTACTCATCTGATCTCACACGAATTAAGACAACCAGATTGAGCTCCGTGCAAGAAGGCTTGTTAGCAGAGAAGGGTTCTTTCTCGAGGCTTAAATGAGAGGAGGCGAGGTAATGCGAGAGCAGCGATGTGGAGGGGCCATAACCTAGCCAGGTGGAGAGCAAGCGCCAAGCTCACGTGCAGCGTAGTGAGGAGGGGTGGAGCTGGTGTCAAACGCAGGTAGTCAAGGAGAGGAAGATAATAGTCGGCCGATTGTAGAGCGGTTGCCCAACAGACGGGTCAAAGGAACGCGCATATATCAACGTTTGCGCTCAGTGGTCTTTTCTCGAACGTTCAAAAAAAAGCATAGAGTCGTGCCCTCTCCGGAAGAAGAAGCTACAAGTCGGAAGCCCCACCGAGCGTTGGCGCGCGATTGGGAATCGATCTGCTGGCTTTGAGACGCTTTATGAACTTTAGTTTTCCGATTAGGGGACACCAGGCTCATTTACTTTTAACATCAGCGTTTGCGACATTATGTCAGTGAACCTAGGCTGATTTTTTAATTCAATTTGGAACTGCACAGTGGATCAATAAGTACATAATACTTAACCATTTGTACAGAGGGCGACACACTTGTCTATAACACCTGTTTCGTACTTATAGCCTTATCTTTCCTCGACCGAAGAGCATTTGAAGAAAAGTATTGTGTCATTCTGAAGTCTTAACCATATATTTTTAACTCAATGTTTTTTGTGAGAAGTCTGAGTCCGCACTTTTGAGAGGTAACTAGTTGAAGCTCACCTCAGTGTTATAGACAAGGGTGTTGCGCACCGTACTGCAGTTGTAGCACGACCCACAGGAAACAATGGTGTCAAAGCGAGAATCCGTCTTAATAAAAGCATGCGCAGAGGCTAGACGCCCTCTAACTATGTCCAGCGCTTTCTGCGGCTAGAAAACTGATATGCCTTCTCACCTTTTTCTTTTGATTTCGCACCATCTTTATTAGTTTGTTCTGCCCTGGAGGACGAAACAAATATCATCAGTAAAAAGAAGCCAAAGGTATTGCAAAATGTTATATGCCCCGAAGCAGCACTTTCATATATATTCTGTCGTGTATAAACAGTATAATGCTTAGTTTGTGAAGTGGTCCCTTCCCTGGTAAATCGCCACTCGAAAAGACTGAGGAGCGTTCACAACGTTCTAACGAAGTTGAACTAGCATAACGTACGTTTGGCTCCAGAACAAAACGGATTGTCAATATAACGCATTTTGCCTAAAAGCAGTGCATGCCAGGAAACATTTTTTGAAGCTAAGATTTCGTTCCAGATAGCACGTGTACCAGTCTTGTAAGGACTCCATAGTCCAGAATGCTCACACCCTGGCTTCCTGCACGAGCACTATACAGACGACATTTTTCACGCAAGGTCTGAGTTCGTCAGGCGGTCCACCCACTGCCCGTTGGCATGGTGGGAAGAAGGTTATAAAGGAGTTTACTGCTGGAATTGACATTGACTGCTGGCACTATTAAGGTGGTGTAGCCTGACGGGGATAGGCAGTAGGCGCATGTCATGCGGTACTCCTTAGTCTATATTTTGTTCACGAGGGAGCTCTGGGGCCTGATTTTGTTTGTACACACCGTAGCTTAACGGCTTCATACCAAGTGAGCTGAGCACCAGAAGGGGAATATTTGCCGCAGCTAACTACCACTTCCAAATGAAGAATAGTGCCCATTTTAATACGAAACATATCCCGCACTCACCATGCGATGTTGCCTATTCCCAATAAATAGAAGTGTGACAAATCCATCTTGTACTGCCACTCGTCTTAGTCATGTATGTGTATTGGTACAAACATTTAAACTGATATAAGAAGGTATAAATATGTGGTGAAAACAATGCCAGAATCCGTATTTTTAGCTAAGACCCAGGGCCCGACCGACTGCCTGACTGACTGACAGACAGACAGACAGACAGACAGACAGACAGACAGACAGACAGACAGACAGATCTATTGAGACTGTCGGGTGAGACCGACAAGCTCGAGACGGACTTGCTAGTTAAGTCGTCGGCCAACAGGCCAACCGATCGACTGACTGACCGACTAAGCAACAATGAACCGAAAGCAATAGCCACAATCCTGATACATAAAGACTTTAAAATCAGATGAAATCACTGGCCCCCTTGAAGCCGGCAAGTAATCAGTGGTAAAGGAGACCGCAGATTTTGCACTTTTGTTAACAGATTTCAGGAATGCAAAGCCAACTATGCACGTCTTAGTAGTGTCAATACTTAGGGAAAACATCCGCTACTTAGAACAATATAAAGGACAAGTAATGCCCATTAGATACAACAAAATGTTCTGCGGAAATCCATTCGCAGTCATCACAGCCACAGGAACCCGTCTGTGCAGTCAACAAACGCTTCTTTAATAGACTTATTTTTGCTCCAACCCTTTGCTGTCCTGAGACAGTTCTTCGTAGAATGTGCTTGTCCCTCCATGAAGTCATGCCTTCCTTTAGTGCCAGCACTATCTCCGTTCCGATCCTGCTACTCACTTGGCCCACCGGTTCTAAGCTCTCCGTATAACACTTCCTGCCTAAGTACAGCCGCCCACTGCCTTAGCAGGCGCAACGATTTATCCACTTATTGACTTCTACTATCTTGATTTAACGCCATTTAGCTGCAAATGCTGCAATGTTCTCACGTTCCACAGCCCACATAAGTCCTAAAGGTTCCTTTAAACAGTGCTCTGTGTTAATTTTTAGAATATGTCCACTAGAGTTGAATCTGCTGTTCCAGCTAAGCCGTGTGACCCACGGCTGTACACGTCATTGTACTTTCTTGAGCTGTGCCTGCTTCTAGATCTTCTTTTAACATTTCACGTTCTTTTTATGTCAAAAAGCTCTACGGAACCGTTCTTCTTTCCGTACCTCGTTTAAGCCATCTATTTTTCTCGGAGGGTTTATAAACTTTCAGTGTTAATGAGACACTAGTGATCAGCGAATAACCAATGCTTGTGTTATATTTTGATGACGTCGGCAACACATTTTTCTCGCCTGAAAGAAGATGGCCCATACGGTATTCTGCTGTAGTGCTTTATGATAAAACTGAGAAGTTTTAAGCACCCAACTTATAAAAGCAAGGTTTATCCACAATTCCGGCGCGGAATAACGATGTTCCTTGGACAATGTTTCAATACATCTTTTTTGTTTCTAATGAAGAGAGGTGCATTGAAGCTATATATTATGCACTACACTATTAACCTAATCGCGGGCCAGCTGAAAAAATCTTTCTTACAGATATTTTCTTGTTATCGAAATTACTGTTAGTGACAAATTATTTCAATAAGAAGGGTTTGGTGCCTTTACCTTATCGGAACAATGGGCGGGATACTTACCTTTTATTTTCTTATCCGCAACCTTTCGTTTTGTTTTTTCTGCTTCTGGAGAACCAAGAAATATATCACGAGTCACAAAAGAGTAGCTAAGAGCAAACGTTGAGAGCAAACGTAAGAGGACCAGTTTCGTGTAAATTTTGCCGCTTGTAACGATTGCCATTTCAAGCTTTCCTTGCATTGCTTGTTTCAGGCTCCCACCGATGGTCTGGCCACCACCCGTTGTTGGAACTGACTAAGATTTTGAGGCAGGCGACACTGTGTGCGGGTTAGTGACTACGTGATAAGATTCTATTTTCTTGTCTAAGTAGTGGTCGGAATCGGTATCCATTTATTTACTGTAGGCTAAGGCATGACATGACCAGGTATTCTGGTTTAATTAAGAACCTCTGTTTGCGGTTGCAAGGAATCAGAGCGTAATGTTTAGTTTGCAACACTCTTATCCGAAGCTCTTATCCGAATAGAGAACATTCGTGCTGAACGACAGATTGCCCTCTCTACCGTGAGTGCTGGTTCAGACTTGTGCGCACCGGTGTGTTCCCCACGTACATTTCGTTTCAATCCTCGCGATACCGAAGTTTTTTGGCAATAATCTCAAGGCACATAATTTTAAACAAGCTTTCTGGCAAAACGTAGGGCATTTAGTTCTAACTTCCCCCAGAGACCTTGAGAGAGGAGACTAATTGAAGCCCGAGGTAAGTACTAAAACGTAAAGTTCTGTCAGGTCTCTCTACCTCAGCCGTCGCCAGGGTTAATGGAATCCTAGCTAAGGCTAGCATTCGGCCACCTCGGCTGCTGGGATTTCTGGCTTCAGGGCAGATTTCAGCAGAAAAGTTTCCTAATGTGTAATTTCTTAATATTGTACTTGCTGAGTGTATTTATACCTTCGTTGCTACCGTAGGCGATGGAGTTTTCTACAATTTGGGAGCGTGCAGCTGAACTCAACCAAATAAACAGTTCTTTTACAGTTTTACAGGCAAGAACGCAGTTTTAATACAGGCCGCGGAGGCAGCTTTTATGGTGGAGGGGAGAAGCGAAAATTGTCGTGTTCCGAGATTTAAGCGCACGTTAATGATCCCGAGGTGGTCAAAACTAACCTGAAGCGTTCCACTAGGGCACACCTCATAGCCCAGGTATATTTTTCGATCGTTAAATCCCACAACCAACCCATCAATTCATTGGATTTATATCACCAACACACCTACACACAGGGTAGAACAAAAAGAAGCCAAACTGAAAATAAAGCGCTTGGATGAACAGCCGAACAAGAAGAAGGCGGCGGATGATCATTATGCTCCCTAACACAATTTGCGCGGCACGCAAACTGAAGTCTTCTCGATCATGGCGCGTGGCTGCTGTGCCTCAGGAGGTAATCGCATGGTCAGCAAAATAGCGGTGGTGCACGCTACTCTGCCCTTATATCGCAGTGCGTCGCCGGTGCCGACAATGTTTTTGTAAATCGTCTTTGAACCTCTCGCGAAAATGCCACGTGGATTGGATGAGCCACGAACCGAGGCGGAGCGTCTGGCGAAGTGGGAGGGGAGGGCGCTCCCCTACGTCGGCGCATGGTTATAGTGTGCGGGGATGGAAGTGAAAGAGACGACGCCATAGCAGTGCGTGCCACCCTCCCTCTCACGCTTCCGCCAGCACTTTTCTTCCACCAGCACTTCTTTCTGCCTTCGGTGTCTGCTTCGCTCCCTCGGTTACGCGGACATACCTATCGCCGTCGCCACCAAACCACTGTACTAGGCGCCAACGTGCTAAACAATAAAAGTGTTCACGTCTTTTGCAAACTAGAAAAACTAACTTGACTGCTTACCATTTTCTCCCGAATTGTCCGTGTCCTCTTGGCTTTGCTCCTTCTCTAAGGGTGCAAGAAACGAATCGTCAGTGCTGAAACTGAAACTAGTTGAACGGAAGCGAATGCAGGCCGCAAAGTTTCCGGGTCGTATGTAGTGTGTGACCTGAGAAAACTGGCGTTACAAATTCGATTTAAGCAGATGTTTCGCTGTTAGGCTGCGATTCCAAAAGGAATTTTAAGCCACCCATTAAACATTGTAAATTATTCTAAATTGAAAAAATTATTCAAGGCTGCACAGCTGCCAGATCGTTGACGTTTGGTAATTTTACCCCCTTTAATCTCTTCATAAATATTGGCGCCTATTTCAATTAGCGCTACGTTTTCCGTATGGCGGATGTTTGTGTTTGTGTTTTCAAAAGGTAGCACCGCCGTAAAAGCAAGGTTCAACACCACTCGCTTTTTTTCGTAACCTGATAAATAAGTAGGTGGAACATTTTCTGAATATGGGGCTATTTAAATTATTGACCCGAATACAATTACTGCATTTACCGTTACAAAATACCGCATCAGTAGTATCTTCTGGTTCCACGTAGCACGCCTGGGTGAGCGCTTAAACATGCAATACAGATGCTAAAATGGCGAAAAGCGACAGCCTAACTAATAAAACTATCCGACAACAACTTGCTTCAGACGTCTTTATAGGAAGAAATACACAATGAAGACGTTAGAGGTGTCCTTGCCCGTGCATGCTAGCTGTGCACACCAGAAAAAGAGAGACATTCCCACTGAACGGCAAGTGCTTGTTATTATATTTTGGTCGAGGCTGGTGGAGTGGGAGATCGCGTATTTAATTCCAGAGACAATGTTAAAATTCCTAAAATATGTATCTAGCGCTTGGTTTGCGGCCTCAATGTGCAAAAAGGCGTTATAAGGCCAGCATCAAACTCTGGCACCATATGTTACCCAATTGCTGGAAGTGTTGATCAATGGACGATTGTACTTGTTTTCTCTAACCCCTTCATTCAACTACTGTAGTGTACGGCAGGTCTCAAACACATACTGCAAAACCAGGGGCATCTTGGAGACGCCTCTCGGTTCATGTTGCAAACACTTCAGATCGTTCTTTTCCCCTCGAAGTAAGTTCTCCGCCTTTGTCACACCTAAACGTGTCACTTTCTTGCACACACTCCTCGATTTGCTAGCACACAAAAGGCTGCGCATAGCTCTTGTGCGCTGGCAGATCCCAAATCTCTTTGGAGGGACGGTCATTTTTTTTTACTTTTTGTATGTCTTTTTTGCTTCTTTAATACGCGCTCTTGACACTTTTCTCAGCACCGGTCTGTCCCATAATACAGGTTTATCAGCACATTTCATGGATATTAGCCGTTTCTGTGGAATTCCAACGTGTTTGAACAGGATTTCACAGCTCGTAATTTATAAAATTGCACCAGTCAAGGCGTTATAGCGGCTCGTTTCAACATCAAGGCACTGATTCAAGAGCGAGCAATTCTTTCTAACCCCGCGTATTGTGCACCGTACACGCAGGTGTATTAACCACTATGCAAACAACCAAAAGTTTTAAACACTCTTGGAGTTTTGCTAATATCTGAAATCCAAACGAACCTGACTTGTTCCAAACTGCTTAACGATTCTCAGCACGTGTACCGCCCCGGTTTCGGGGAATATTATTAAATTGTCAAAGTACATAAACACCAAACGACAACAATGTTCCGCGAGGCGTCCTTAAAATTACGGTAGTAATATCTTCTTGGACCTATGCACACCTGCATTTAGGCTCGCGCACCATTGCGTCAAACACGTTCGGAAACAATTTGGTGGACATCTTGCTCATCCAGAGAAATTCAACTGTGCTATTTTTCTCTGTCTGTGGAAGATTTATTGCTGCAAAAATTGATTATTTCACCTTCAACACCTTCAACAAAATTTCTCTGCATCACACTCTAGAAGAGCTGCAGCATATATTATGACATTCCCCAAATAAAGGGCAGAAAGACATTCACAAGGGCAACTAAGCCGACATTGTTTCCTCCGCGTGCGTCTCGTTTCTAATTCTTGCGTATCTTTTTGTGCTGTAGTAATGATCACGTGGAACCGAACTTCAACCTTACAATGATCCCGTCAAACATTTTAGAGGTTGCTTCTACTTCAAAAAAGCAATATCCCAGACTCAAGGACACATATTTAAACAGTCCTCTAATAGAGACTGATTTGAATGCCATCGTGTTCGTTCCACCGCTTTTTCTTCCAATGCGTTTATCTATAAATGACGGGCTATACATGAATCAAATCATGCGACAGTTTGAGTGCTTTTATTTTGATAATTAGCTTTAGACTCAGTTCTTCCCTACTTCTGGTTTATTTCCGTAGTCTCCTCTGCCCCGCATCTTAGTAGATCTTCCGCGGGTTTTCTTGTAACCGCCTAAACCTCCTAGTCAATGTTTCTTGACTTGAATAATCACTCTTGGTATGTTTTAATAGCTTTATCGCTGCAGTCTTGTCAGTGCAGAACAATAAACGCAGGTGTGTTCCTCGGCAAGACAAGTTTGAGCTCATACTGCCTCATGTAGTGGAGTGTTGCTTTTTGATGATGCTCGCAAGTTACAATGATCAAGAAATAATGTACACTTTTACCCCCACCATTGGGTTCAGGAACATGGCGACGCATTACGCCAGACGTGATACTTGCCCCACCATGAGAGTACTTGTGTAACTGAGATGAAAACGCGAGTGCCAGACAGACGTTTAGCACCTATATCAGGGCTTCTGGCGCAGATTGCCTAACCGGCTAGTAAATATTTTAACGAGATAGCTCATTATTGTTAAATTTGCTTCCACTTATCTGTTCTGCCATCACACAAAATATAAAAGAGGGAAACAGTGGAGGAAGGAGAATATGTGCTGGTGATGGTACTGGGATACGAGAGCGTATGTTTATAGAGAAAAGAAAAAAAAGCACTATTAAAGAGAAGGAAGGGATCCGGGACGGCATGTAGGAAGAAGAAATCTAGAATAAGAATTGAAGAAGGCTTAGAAAAGAGAAGTGAGAAGGGAGAAAGATCGGAGCATCAGCCAGAAGAGACGACACGTGGACCACATGGGGGAAAATTGGGGGTTATACTGATCATTGGAGCGGACGAGGAGATTAGATGAAAGGTTATGCTTTAATAGGGCTGAGAAAATAGTCTGGCGACAGGTTACAATGATGCGATAAGAGAGAAGGCAAATGCAACATCACGGGGGAGGGTGTATTGTAGGTGTACGGGGAGAGTAGCGGAAGATGCGGAGGTGTATTGGATTGTGAAAGAGGAAACTAGAAAGGTGAGGCTAAGTCCGGAGCAGTTTCCAGCTTCTATTTAGGTCTTTTGTAATAATGAAATTAAGTTGCGTCAGAAAATGTATAGAAACGTGGTCGCAGAGTTCATAGTGAACAACTAAGCAATTCGTAGCAGCTGTGAAGAGAAGCATAAGATTAAACCACGTAAACTGACATATAAATTATTATGATAACATTTAATAAGGACGCAGACAAAACCTCTAGCATATTGGAAACATACAAAAAGAGTAAACAGCAGAAAACAATGTACAAGAACCTAGACCCGAAAATGAGGAAGACATACACACAAGCATCTACATAAACCCAAGCGCACAATTTGATAGAAGCTGAAGGAAAGAAAATGTGAAATAGGAGAATCAAGGGGATAAATCTGAAGAGGAGGGGAATAAGAGAGCAAGAGTAATTACTTTGGAATCCTACCATACCCCTACTGTCTTGTGACCGGCGTTATTTGTATTAAAGCTCGCAGACACGCGGACATAATTTTTTTTTAATTTATACACTAAGATACATATCTGTCGTGCATTTTACCTTTTAAAATAAATACACCACTACTGGCGCTCTCACCTGCGGTAGTGAGTGTTTGGTTATTCTGAGGGAGATACAATGCATTTTTACTCGTTTTTTATGATCTGTTAGCAGCATGTTGGCGTGAAGATCAATATTTCATGAACTGAAAGCCGGGGTACGCTTGTCGTCCTTTTCGCTGTTAATCTGCATCCAACTGTATTCTGTGCTAGGTTGAATATTGTAACCTCTTCATCATTCCTGTAGAATTATTATCAGTGATCCACAATGCTCCCGATCAAATTAGACGTTGTATAAAAAGACCTGGCTTCAAGGCAGCCGAATACTGGGAACAATGCGACATTTCGTATGTACAGTGTTTACTGTGCACGTATGATTGACTGCTTCATAGGTATTCTTCTGTACGTCGTTATTATGGCGCATACGTCATATCCCATGAACTCCAACTGAGTACAAGAAACTTTAGTGATCCCTGTCTTTGCAAAAATGTGTAGCTAGTTTCTTAAATATATTAGCGCACTTTTTCTGGATATTTTTTGCAACCGACTTAATTGTGTTCATCCTGATGTCGATTTCGAGCGCTGCACTCCCTCTGCGGGTACTAAGTTGCTTTGTAGTAAAATTAATACTAAGCGAAATTAATAAAGAAAGGTCACAAGAATTGTAAGCTTTACACCAATTTTGCCAAAATACAGACATCTGCTTTACACTCTGACGCATGCAGTGGAGAAAACCTTTGTATTAAAAGCAGATTTGACGATATGGCACCCGTAACAAAATAGGCAGTACAAAATAGGCTCCTGACGTAAACGTGCATAAATATGGGACCACAAGAATATCAAGTAAATAACGCTAACGGGGAGAATGTTGTATTGGTTATTCCCTTCAAAAGGTCTTGCTGTGCAGCTGTTGCTCCTTTACGACTGTACATATAACGTTTAGAATTATGCACAAACACTACTGTGACTCATTCAGTATCCTAGTGTTGATTGAACACCTGCATCCAACTGCATTATAAATTTTCTTTTTCAGTTTGCAGCGTAAAGTTGCACTTTGTGCTTATCTAATTTATCGGTTTCACTTCGCCTTTTCTGGAGAAGTTTATCGGAGATACCTATTTTTCTCCGAAATTATTAACCCGATTGTAACACCACGGGTGACACGTACTCGAAAACGAGAGACTTTTCTGTCAAGACAGCCAAATAAATTTCTCGTCCTCGTGAAATTTGGAGCCGATGAAACATTATTGCCAATACTGTTACTGTACAAAAAAGTGACGTTGCCTACTGGTCTAGCGTAATCTATCGACTGTAAGGCAAATCATGCAGGTGCTATGTTGCCCAGACATTTCTAGCAAAAATTGCCGCTTCATTTAACTAAATAAGCTGCAAATATGGCTTTTGAGCTGGCAAAATGCTTGATGTAGAAAACGTGCTGGCACATCCTCTTTTTATGCAGCCTGTTTAGCATGGACCTTCTGGCAATTTTAACCCTTCCTATTCTGCGTCATCCCAATTCACTCTTTGCCCAAAATGTCCTTCTCGTCCTTTAACGATTTATTTCACCTACCGCATTATGAGACCCGTCTCTCAGCAGCCATTCTACCGTTCCAGTAGAACACCGGTTACCCTTTATTAGCATTACATCCCCCGTTCAACCCAACTACTTTATGTTGTCCTAATTTACAACTATATCCACACGATTCTTAATCCCAACAGCTTTTTTTTTCATTTCGTACAATAACAACCTTTATTCCTTTAATGTCTCTTTCAAATGCCGCAAAATTTTGACGTAATACTATGTCCATAATTTTTGGAACATAAGTCATAACCTAGGCAATCATTAACTTCTTCTTTGTCTTAGTGGCATTGTATGCATACTGTTTACTACCTACATACGATTGCCAAAAGAATACTTTTGCTCTGGCGGATTCACAATGCAGCCGAGAGCTTTTTAGCAGTAACCTTAATGGAGATAGTTTAGAGCCACATTTCTTCGTGGTCTATAACATCGCACTCACTTTGAACTACCTGCAAGAAGCAGTGCGAGCCACAATGTGAAAAAGCTTACTAATACCTACACTACAGAGACGATTTTTCGCTAGTGGCACTGCCTTTTTGGCACCGCCCGTACCTGAATGCTGCAGCAGACAAACGCTAACCTCCTAATGCATAAGTACGCTCCGGACTAGCGCATTTAGGAACACTTCTGCTTCTACCAAGTAGAAGGAAAACAGAAGAACGGAAAGTTGGGCTAGTTGGTATGTGTTCATTTTGGTGGAAAACAAAAGCGCTCAAAAGTAAGCGCCATGCTGTCTACGTCTTCCTTCGTCCCTGTTTTTTGAGCGCTTTTGTTTTCCACCAAGTAGAAATACAAGTCTGTCTACTTGCCATCTCCACCCGAAGTCGCCCCATCCGCCTTTGTTTGCTCCTTTCCTGGAAAACACAGAAAAATCTCCGCAGTCAGGAAAGAAAACCTTCGTTAAAGTAAAAAATACAGCAATAAACACGCAGTGTGGCATATCTTTTGTCGCCTATGAAAATGCTGTATACACGTTCACCTTCCAGAATTTATTTAGCTGGTGACTGCCAATACCTAAAGCGAGTGATATTAAAGATATACGGGGCTCTAAGAAGATCACCCGATTTTGGTGAAATCGTCAAGGTGGAGTACGTTTGTGCGAAGAAAAATGTGACATCCACCTCAATGCAGCCGCAATTTTACAAAGTAAAGCTGCATAGTTTTTCCTGAATCTTCGGTTGACGAAAACTTATTCGTGGCCCAGGATTTGTTCTTTCCTGGTGCTTTGCTGTACGGCTGCATTCGGGTGGACGTTAAAATGTTCTTCGCAGGGGCTGTAAGTAGTTTGAAACAGTGTAACGTAACCCATCTTTCAGCACTAGGCAAACGCCGTATCGCATTTTCTTTTATCTTTTCGGCGATTTTCTGGCTTGTGGCTACTAAGTGTGTAGTCGGGCTACTGCGTCTTCTATTAATCTATTTTATTGGTCTAAACGTATCCCTGTAAAGGTGTAGCGTTTAACTTCTACAGGATTTTATTGATACGTGCAAATAATTTTCAGGAAGTACGGATGTTTTATAACATTCACAGTACGCACGTTGAGTTAGAAAATGCAGTTTGGTGATTCCTAGTGAAACTCACCAGAAACAATGTGCAGGAAACTATATCAGCAATCGTTCTAGCGTCGTGAATATTCGCAACAATAGGAACGTCTGATTCACTCTTTGCTTTATGCAACAAAAACAAAAAACCAAATTCGCAAACTGCGATCTGAAGAATAATACAATATTATAAAATATAAAATAGACTTCGGGAAATGACGTGTGTACCGGAATATGACTAAGTAAAAATTTGAGAGAAGTATTAGGACTCTGGTAAAACAGACTTCCATGTTTTAGTTAGTCAAGCCGTAGTTAGTGCATTCTCAATAAAAATTCAGCATAAAAGACGAGATGCAGGAATTAAGTGCGTAATGAAATGGGCAACTAGTTACAAATAAGTGTCGTTTATTTGATCCAGAAATGAGCGTGGTCTGGGCATGTAATGCGAACGCAAGATAAACGTTGTTCATGAAGGGTAACAGAGCGGAGCTCTAGAGAAAGCAAGCGTGGCAGGGGGCGACAGAAAGTTAGATTGGTAGATGTGATAAAGAAGGTTTCGGGGATAAATTGGTTGCAATTAGCACAGTCCCAGGATAATTGGAGATCTATGTGAGAGGCCTTTGCCCTGAAGTGGGCGTAGATAGGCTGATGATGGTGATAGTGTCGTGATTGTGATGATGATGAGGATGATGATTTCATCCAGACAATAAATCCAGTACTGAGAAAAGACAACAAAAGATGAAACAGATTACTACGCAGCAAAATATTTTTCCAATTGACAAAGGTACCGATAGTGTGCTAGCACTCAGTTGTAAGTCAGCGGGGGCGCCGCCAAATTTGTTCTTCTGCTTTCTAATTGTTCTGTTGTTCTCAGAGTATTCTGGGGTAATAATTGCAGAAATAAGGGCGATGCAGTTTTTTCTTTAGAAGGAAACTTTGAGCAAAGAGATGCCTATAGTGCTGCAGACTACTTCAAGACTCCTGCAACCTGTAACTTTTATATCAACATGCATGTAGCACGATTTCAATAAATGCTTGCCAGGTCAATCCTTGACTTTATGCTGTAGCTTCTCTTTTACAGTAAATATAGGCACTAAAATCATGTAGCACAACCAGTGGTGTGTTACATAGGAAGCAATGTGTAGATACGCACCAAAAGGTCCTCCGTTTAACTCGAGTCTGGAGTGCGGCTCTTTTTACGACACCCGATGACCCCAATTCAGCTGAATATCAGGGTATACAAAGGACCAATACCCACCGAAATAGGTGCCTTACCATACGGGAGCATGAGCTTTGGGAAGTTATATGTTTCCACCGCCATGTGAATGGCAGTTCTGATCGCTGGGAAGCCTTTCAAAAATTTCCTTCAGACAACAATGTTAAGAATCCGAGCCGCAGAAATCACTTCGTGCAAACCTTAAAAGTGTTTCAATACTTAGAAAATGCAACTACCAGGTATTATTGAAGCCAGGTTATATACATCTGTTCATACTTTTTCATTTTTTTTTTCAAAGTTTTCTAATATTTCGTTCTTTAATTTTGTGTGCTTGACCCGTCGTAGCTGCTCCTAAGCTACAAAGCGCACTGTAGTGAAAGACTACTTATTATCTTCCACTAACTGTGGATTATTAACGTCCACCTCAATTTCAACACAAGGGTGTTCTTGCTTATCGCCTAAATAAGAAAAACGTTGCAGCAGCGCAACGCCTTTGCCACTGAGCCTCTGTGCAAGGTAGCCAATACTTCTTGTAGGCCCATACATACCGTATCCTTATTCGGGGTTACTGAGATGTCATTTGCTGAAACTTTAAACAGCTAATATATGTCTCCATTGCGCCTTGTAATAAATATTGAGCTCTCTGCACAAATGTTTCCAAACTAAAGCCTCTCTTGCGTACTGAATTCATACACCTTGAAACTGAACCAGTTACATCACATCCCGTATATCAGTGTGCGCCCAAAAATTATTGATGGCTTATCATTGCCAGATTTCTCCTGTATTTGTTCTGCCAATGAAGTTACCCAGCATAATTCACTGTAGTAACACGCAGGCTAACTAAAGGTTTTAGCTTCCACGATTTCATTCACTTTATTTTGAGAATTTTTTTATATAATCGGAAGTCCGGAAAACAGCTTCATATTAGGCACAAATCTTAAAAAAATTCCGCCCACCTTTGGTGAAAGTCACACAAAATAATAGCACGAGAAGCCACACGTGCAATCCCATTTCCATCTGCTGTTCAAATGAACGCCCCTTCACGTGTTATCAACTTTATCCATAGCACTGAATTTAGTTCTACGTCTGCGTTCCATACGCAGCTTTCCTTAGAATAGCAACAATACTGTCATCAATCTCTTGGAAGTATTGACGTCCGGCAACGATGTTTTGTTCATTTTCTTTTGTAAGTTTAAACATTACTGCAGTTACTCTGTCGGTCGCTTGACCATACAATGTGCATAGGACCTTGTCAGCGCGTGGACCCATGCTATTTTGAATGATGACTGAGTGTTTGGTTTATTCTTGTGGAATAGCTACTGTGAGAAGTATAACTACCCATTCTCACTACTAGGTCTTGCCGTCAGGCGTAATGTATTTTTCAGGAATATACTCAGGGCATGGATATATATAGGCAATGCACGCAGACCAATATGCATTACAGTAATACTCTCAAACCACAGAGTTGCATGGCTCAGTTACCCGCACTGGTTTGGCCCACGGATGCCCGCTTTCCGCTAGGAATAGCTTCGAGGGCACCTACCCATTGTATATGAGTAGAGTCCAGATCTTAGGCAAATTCCTGTTTTGATCCTGGCGCTACAGTTTCCCCGCTTTCATATATGAGAGAGAATTGAATGTTATGAAAGTATATTATGGTGTTTTTATCCAAGTCAATTAAAACAAGTCGGATGGAGAGTTTTATTAGGTTATGTTTCGGTAAATCCCCCACCCGCTACAAAGTGTACTCCGTACCGTGGAGTTTATAAAGCACTATACGCCCAAAAAACCACTCCGTAAACCAATTGGATAATGTAAATAGATGTAATAATATAGCCTTGCTCCGGCCGAGGACAAAGTTAAGTACATAACATCCAAGAACACTACTCAGCTCAGGGCATTCTTGCCAAAAAAAAGCTCCGTCTATGTGTGGAGGTTGAAAAACGAGCCCCCTCGTGAGACTCGGAGGAAACTAGAGGGCAGTCGTCAAAATGTCCGCTGCAACCTGTTGGACGTGCAGGCGGGGGCAGTGATCTTCCTCTATAGAAACGTGGCTTGTGGCATGTTTTTTACACAAAGCGGAGAATTTCCTGTTAAAAAAACCGTACAAGAAATGAATGTGTCAGCAAGATCAACCAAGGATGTTTTCCCAAAGCATCGTCTGGTGCACGCAGTTGCTTTGACGGTGATGGGATGTGGTGTTGTGTGCGTGCGGGAGCATGAGCCGTAATACTTCAAGTGCCGATCGAAACAACAACCAGCGCAGGACTCGTCGATACGTAAAAATGTTGCGCTTTGAAAGCACCCAATCTTGCTGACACAGCAAAGGGCATGTCGAAAATGGTAGGCAGGCTTCATGCCTATAGTTCGTACTTCGGTAGGCGCATACTCAATGCAATCAGCTAACGGCGTGATGATGTTTTTAAGATCATGTAATTGCCCATTTGATTTTAAGGTGCAACCGTATTAAACTGTGATGCACGCGGCGTGGCGTCAAAGAGAACGTGTAGATGTCTGGCTGCAATAACTTGCTAAAAAATTCCACCTAATGATCTCATTTTTCAAAGATAAATATTCTAGGCGCTGCACTTGCACTTCGCGTCAAACTTGAGAAAAGTCAGTCAAAGAGAGGGTAGTGCTTTTGCAACAGCTCAATTGTTTTCAATGTTCATTTTTCATGTTTTGTTTCTAAACAGCACATGACTATACTACGTGCCTATTTATTTTATTTTATTTTATTCCTTGTCCAAACGCCCTCCGCCCCCCCCCCTTCCCCCCCGTCGATACCCTCCGACGTTTTAATGCTAAAAAGCTCTAAATGCCCCTTAAATACGTCGCCAAGGTGTTTCTTCAAGCAGACGTCACCCGCTTGCCGCCCGTCAGGTAGGGAAAAGATTGCCCATTGTTTCCTGGGAACATTCACGAACGTCATACCAGTGCACACCGAGGAACTGCCACGTGTTTCCGCCGTTTAGGGAAGTGAATAAAACAAGAGCGAAATACACACACATAGCAAGATGTGCAGCACCAAAAACATGTGCACAAAGTGCACATGTTTTTGATGCCATACAAGCTTTAATGCCAGACCGTAAGGACCAGCTTAAAGCTGGTTCTACCGTCATTCTAATGTCACCTTGCTTACATTCTCGTTGTTAATTTCTTTTTTCTTGTCTTCGGCAATTGTGTTATTTTTATACTTTCGTACTGTCTCCATGCCCTGCTCATTGGTTTTCTTCTAGTGCGTCCTTGAGTTTTTTTTATTGGAGACGTCGTATCGCATCGCTGTGGGTGTTCCGTAGAGGTCTTTCTTGAGGTGTAGAGCATAACAATTGTTATAAACTGTTATACAAGCTTAGTATGACAAATATGGTGCTGATTTCCTATTTGGTTTAAACAGGTCGCCGGTATAACTCACCGCTTTTCATCTTCCAGTCATATTTGTGAAATTTGCGCTAATGATGGAGGAGGATAGGTGCATATGCTTCGTTTTGGACCTGCATATCAAATATTTTTGGGATTTCAACGATCCCAACCTACGTCAAATATGAGCCGCGCCGTGCTGGAATGATTTTGGCCACCTGGCGATCTTTAATTTGCACGGCAATATTGACACGGGAGTAGTCTTCTTTTTGGTGACCATCACAAAAACGTCAGCCGGGGTCGGGATCAATAGCATCCCTGGTGTCAGTAGCACAACCCCCGCTGAAGCCACCGCGCGGCTGGTAGCTCTACAGTAGCCGACGGATTTTCGGACCTGGAGCGGAACGAAAAATTGTCCGAACAAAAGATCAGTTTGAAAAATCCGCGAGTCGCAGAAACGAGCTTTCTTTCATTTAAATACGACTGAAAGTCGCGAATGGTCCCTGAAAATTTTGATGACGATGTTTCTTACGCTTCAGCCTCAACTGGTGCCTACAAAAAATGGTGAGTAAAAATACTGGCCACATGTGACCCGTTTCCAGCTTTGGAGATCGCTTCTGCCGCAGACTACATGCATACATGCGGCCTCGAAGATCAATGTTTGTTAACCAGGCGGGAGTCAAGTCAATCCCCAGCCAATCCGGAGCTAGCCAGGTGGTTTAGGATTCAAAATGGCGTCGTCCCTAAGTCGCACCATGGCTCGGTCGCCGAACATTTTGTCTTTGAAAATCAAACTTGGTATTCATTTTCCGAAGTACCTGTTTTTCATATACATTACTGATTTAAAACAACTGGTGGTTCCTCGGGAAAGTCCGGAATATCCACGAAGTCAAAATTTCTTCGAGCCCAAAAAAAAATGGTCGGCTACTGTATATATTTTCTACCGTATTTCATGGGTGTTCCACTGATTGATGTCGGATGTGGGTTTGATGTTATTTGTTTGTCGATGTGACTAGTCTGGTTTATAGTATTTATTTGTGGTTCCACCCACATGTTTGAGTATACGGTGATTTCTATTGCACGGAAATATTTTGTTCTACAGTGAAGTTCATGTGTCCCTACTGGGTGATCAGTGAATGCCTGTTTTCTTTGCAAGTCTCGTTACTATCCCGCTATGCGGCGTTCTTAAAAAACCAAAGAGTTCACTAGGCACTCGAAAACACATTTATCGGGGGAGAAGCTTTAGGTGAAATGAAATGCTACGCGGGTGGCTAGATACGCCCTCTTCTGCGGTGTTCTGAAGGACATCAAATACTCCTCTTCTCAGCGAAGTAACAGACAGCAACCATACTCCGTACATGCCTGGAAAACCTCGATTCCTCAGGGCAGTTTAAAAAATATTCCTATTAGCGGAGTAAATGGAACTCAGTATGCAGAAAGCGCTAAGGGACACGCCATTTACTCCACGTCCGGAGTATTTCCGTTTAGTGCGTGCTTCCTATAAACGCGTATTTTGAAATTTATGCCTAAATGCCGCTTAATGCCTATTTTCAAGAGTGGCTTCTTTATGAACGCTGTTTAGCCTCAAGATTCGCCTCCGAGGGCAGTTTTCCATCGTTATTCTTGCCACAAGGGATGCATTGACTGCTTGCAACTCTACGGGTTCAGCCTATGATTTAAGCGGGTTCCTTTCTTCTTTATCGTTTGTCATAACTTGCTCTTTCAAAAAATTTCCTAAAAGTATAGGTTAACTCCCTTTCGTGAAGAAACGCAAGGGGGGGTGGGGGGGGGTCCCCATATCCACCGATGAAGGTCAGGTGGTCTGCCAGGGTGAGGCCTGTGCCTCGAAGGTGTCGTGTTCTGGCCGCTTCCAATGAAGGGCACGTCCCCAGCAAATGTTCTGTGTCCGCATCTTCGGCAGGAGCGTGCAAAAGGGGCAGTTCTGTGCGAACGGGGCATGGTAGCGTGGTGGCCACTCCCGGGTAACAGCGGGAGAGAGGTCTACACCAACACGAAGTGTTCGCAGAGAGCGAAGTAAGGCTTTTGTAGCCTTTTCGGCCTGTGACGGACAACGCCTATGACACAAAATTGTCTGTGCTGTAAAGGGGTGGTCGTCGAGTCGGCGAAGTGTGGTGGAGAGCTGTTGCCTCGGCGTTATGAATCGGTCACAATGGCACAGAAGGTGTTCAATCGTCTCGTCGGTGGCGCACACATCACAAGCAGGGCTGTTGGCCATGTCTGAACGATTGTAGGGATATTACTACAGTGCAGTGCCCTTAGTTCGCCAATTTATCAGTGTACCGCCTTAGTTTTGTGCATTTTATGGTTTTGTATGCGTGCTTTGTACCGCCTTTGTAGTTGCCTGGTCACGCCTGGTGTTTTTCCTAATTTCTTCCTCTATTTGATCCTTTATTATATACCGCTGTTCTTCCTTTTCCCTTCATCTCCCGTATCCCCACCCCCTGAGTAGGGTAGGCCAACCGGAGAGTATCCTGGTTAATCTCCCTGCATTTCCTGTACTGTTCCTTTCTTCCTTCCTTCCCAGAGAGACCTCCTCCCAGCGAGCGAGTCTGTTAGGGAGGTCCGTTCCACACGGGGAATTAGAACTCGTGTGTCGCGACAAAGATATTTCTTTTGGAGAAACTGTCCTGGGTATTAGTGTCAGTAAAGGCAATGGTCGTGGAACAAATGCAGTGTGGCAGGCACCATCCACCGCAATGTGAGCGGGGAGCGTATTTCATTGTTGCTATAAGTGTGAGCTTCCTTCATTTTTTTATCTAAAAATCATTGCACATCACCTTGGGCGTACGCTGTGGCATGTCTTTATCGTTTCGAGCAAGTGTGGCATCAATTACGGGAACCGGCGGTATTGTTTTTTTGTTCTGGCAATATTGGCCAATCTCTTTTAGTGGAAATGCTCCTTCTGGCCAATCTTGGCCAATCTCGGCTAAGATTGTCGGGATTGGCCGAGATTGGCCATTGCCAAGATTGCCAAATAGCCACATGGAGACTGGGAATACCAAGAAAATATCTGCTGACCTTTAGTAGGTATGCTCGGCATTCCTGGCCAATCTCCCTAAGTGGGTATGCTCGGAATTTTCTTGGTATTTTTAACTGCGGACACGAATACAATGATTGTTATAGATCTTTGGTGTTAAAAGATCGGAAGGCGTGGCAAGGTCGACCTTTTTGTTTTCTGCGCCAAACAATCTATCGCTCCTCTGCCAGCAGACGAACGCAGTTGTCCCAAAACTACAAGGATGTTGGATAAACCACGAAAATTCGTTTCTATCATGCGAAAAAGGTGCAGTGTTCACCAATCCTACTATGTGTGGCAAGGAATACGTAGACCAAACCGGCCGATGCAGAAACTTAAGACTAGAGGAACGCAACCATAACGTGCAGCAGGAGCAGGGCTACATTGTTCAGCATTGTCGTGATTGTGGATGCGTGCCTCCGTTTTCAAACTTGAAGATACTGCTAAAAATTAACAGCCAAACATCCATAAAAATTGTGGAAGCTCTTGATATTTGCAAAGCAGAAGACAAGCAGCAAAGAATAATCGATTGCTTTATTTCCAATAAGGATTATGGAAGCCCGTGGTTGTAGAGGGGACGATAGCAACATGTAATGGTGTATCAAAGTTGATTTTCTTTGTTCTTCATTGTGTCGCTTGGCTTGCTTGTCTTTATACCCCTCGATGGTATAAATAAGTGGTCGTTTTTAAAAATCAGTAAATGAACGTTGGCACTTGTCCTTATGAACCCGTACCTACCTTCGTCTTGCATTGCGCGGTACATCCCCTTTACGACCAACGTGACGTGATTATATTGTTTGGCACCGGTGGCAGAAACTGCGTTTTTAGTAACAAACATTTCACCAAAAAGCACGTATGAACGTGTGAAGTAAAAATAAATGTACACTTTTGTGAACTACAAATCATTAAAATCAAAGCGCAATAAAGTAAATTTATTGTAGATTTGCTTAAGGATTTGCCTGAAGTATATTTTAGATTTACTTTAAGTGGATTTTCTTGTCCCACTAGCCACAATTGCAACTATGGAGCGACGGAACGCACTGACTCCCGACAACGGCAGCCGCTTTCTGATGCAGACCAAAAAGATAAAACGCCCCTGTATTCCACATTTCGGCGTACGTTAAGATCCCCACGTGGTCAAATTATTCCGGAGCCCTCCACTACGGGGCGCCTCATCGCTTGTGGCGCCGGCGAGTTAAACCTCATCATCAATCAATCGAGAGACTGCAGTAAAAAACGTTATCACGCGCTAGTCGCGCCTCGTTAGAGCGCGCTGCCCTGGAGCTGTTACGTCAGCTCAATAATGAAAAAATAGCACGAATAGCATTTTTAGAGCAATTTTACTCTACCTTCAATTATTACCATCGTGTTATGGGGTCGTCGGCAGAGCATGTACCACTGGAGCTTCCCTCAATCTCGGGCCTACTGCAATAGAACCGCTGATGTACACCGATTATCATTCAATCAGTCTGAGAACTGAACCTCAACGCATTGCTGAGAGGGCGTTCTAACTGTGTGCAGTGCAAATTTACGAATGACGTGGTGGGCATTCAATTTGAGTGAATAAGCACCCTGCACTGGGATATAGCACAATACAAAACTCCAATCACGCTTTCCAGATTGTTTCCACGCAAGTGCCTTTTTTAGTCAAATCTAACGTTGCGTTTTCATCATTGGTGGAATATGCAGACTAGACCACTTCGATTGCTCCATCTGGAGCCTTATGGAATGAACTAGGTGTATAGCGCACCATAGCGAAGCACCGGTGTCCATACTTCGTTATTAGCAGTCTTACACTGCCCCTCTTTGAACGTCCCCTCTGCTGTGCATTTGTATTTAGTAGTGAAACTGATTTAATGGCGATCGGTGGATAGCATAACGGCTCGAAAAGATGAATACGCATCAGTAAGATGTTCTCCAAATTTTTGTACCATTTTTATTCCTTGGGCTACGGCTCTCTCGGTACATTTGGTAAAACGCTATTACTAAATGTTCCAAAGGAGCTAAAAAACGTGCTACGTCAATTAACCAAACTGTGCAACCAGGCAAATTTGAAGTGTATGGACAAAGTACGATGAAGGACTCGTAAAAGCGAAGAATTGCCGGGAATTTAAGTCTGCTTTCGTATCACCAGGGTAGTTTGTGCAGTTACTTCTTCTGAAGTGCTGTTAATTGGAAAGCAATAGTTCATAATGCCTGAGCGATAACTAAATAGCCGGCAGTGCTTCGCGAATTCTTTCTTTATTTCATTTAGTAAAGCACGATTACCTCAGTCTGACGTGATGCCACGACTTCCCCGGATTAAGCGTTATACGTGGCTAGGGTGCACCTGTTCCGACGAGCCATAACGTGCTTCTAGGGTGACCACCTCCCTCCTAGCGAAATGCCTGAAACGCTCACTCTGAAAAGGGATAGGGATCTGATACAGCACGAAGAAAAATTAACTAACTAAAGTATGCTTCAGTTTTGCTAACAAATTTTCACTTGCAATATTTTACTCTATGCGACGGGGAACCTAAGCAACTATTACAAGTTGATGATACAAATTACGGCGTTTTCGCAAGCAGCTTTAAATCATTGTCTCCCACCTGAAATGAACTGTTGCACCCCGCCAAGCGCAAAACTAGATTGTCTAAGACTCTGCGCTGGCTCCTAGGAAGAGGGTGGTGCCAGCATGCAAGGACACGTGCATCCACGCTAGGAAAAATATCCCCGCTGGCGATGCAGTTAACACAATGGAGGGACGGCTCGGTACTAAGCGTCCCGCGCGACATTTGGATTGTCGGCGCATATGGTGCGGCTGCTGATGTGATTTGCTTAACTGGAACAATCTTTCTTCTAGGCTTGTCGGCCTCTCTGAGTACCATGATGAACTAGTCCGAACGCGTCGCTATGCAGTTTTGTCTACGCGCGTGCCTCCACACATAACGTCGGAACCTCGCCGTTCAGACGCAAAGCGTAAAATTCCACCGTTGACTTAATGAGTCACCTCAGTATTGTGTGAGACATTTTTGAAGATTTCCGTATGTCTTGCTGGACGCGCAACCACAGCCCTCAGAGCGGGACAGTCTCGCGAGTCGTGGGATGGGTGTACCCTACGTGCTTTCTCCCTGCGCTCCCCTGCGCGATGTTCGATATTACGTTCTAGGTTAAGTACAAGTAGACAGTCTCGGTGCGACGCAGAAAGTTAATTTAAGATATTGATAAAGAAATGATGAAAAAAAACAGCGCAAAGGCGACGACAAGAAAAAGAGAGGAGGCAGGCAGCGCGTGTCCTGTCTCCCTTCTTTTTCTAGTTCATCGTCTTTGCGGTGGTGGTGATGGTGGTAATGTTATTGACGGGTGGACGGTTTGCGTGATATGCCGGCAATTGCTCACCCGATCAGCACCTTTTTACCGCTATGCGCGGGAATTCACCATGACTCGCTGAGGCTTGTGACATGTAAAAATTGCAGGATCAAACGAAAGATGTCCCTCCTTGTAATCCAATGGCCTTCCGGGAAAATTAAATCGTTCAAAGAGGCATGCGGAGCGGCTATCCTTCGCAGTTCTTTAAACAAAGCTAACCGCTCCTCCGCATGCTCTCTGCAGTCCATAATAAAATGACCGATGTCGCCTGTAGCACCACACGTTCCACACAGAGGTGAAGAGATAATGTTCAGCTTATGGAGCCACGCCGGTTCCGCGCTGAGTTGGTCCGGTGCGGAACAGTAAGGGCCTCTGTCCTCTTCATTCCTTTGGTGACACAAGGTCGATGGCTGTATTTCCCATCATGAACAAGTACCAACTGGCCGAATTGACAGCCCTTCTGCAGTATTGACAAGCGGCGCCCGCATCTAAGAGTCCCTAAAAGACAGAAAGAAATGCGTATATCTGACCCCAAAAAAACGTACATTTACATTTCATACATTATACATTTAACATTTTAAATGTAAACTTTCCATTTATTAACTCACGGGTATTGCAAAATTTTGCCACTTGGGACTTTAATCGCCGTCGTTCGCCAGAAAACCCCCAATTCCAACCCGAGCCTTCTGAGATCGAACAGCGGGCCTCTTTTAGCAGTTCCTCAAAACAATAGAAGAGTGTTCCAAACAAACCAGTACGTGGACCTGGTTGCGTACAGAAAGTGGCGGGCTTGTACCCACGAGAAAACGGAACCTCGCCCTCGAGGCTTTTTGGTGCTATCCGCTCTCAGCGGTATACAACGCCGGAGGTTTCACTGATTAGGCATGCCATAAAGGCTTTCCCGTAAAAAAAACTTCGCGACATCCTTTCACACTGTACCCATAGAAGACAGACTGAAAGCTATGCAGTGCCCACCACCTGCTCCTCTGATTGTGACTGGCAGGGACGAAACAATGATCTGTGCACTTTTGTGAGATATTTCGAACGAATAGAAAGGACAACTGCCTTCAGACAGTCTTTGTGTTGCGTGCAGAGACATGTAAGGATTGACGTCACGGCAAGGCTAAATGCATGGCATGGCGATATGTTTGTGCCTAGCATATAGAACAGAGAAGAAAAGGGGAATGACACAAAAGAGTGGTTGGTATCGCCTACCCGCATGGCACGTCTGCCGGTTTTCTCCAGCTGACCAGGGTGTTTGCGTGGCATACTGGAGGAAGCTATTCTTCCCAGCTGTTCTAACAAAAGGCTCCCTTCGCAGCATTCCAGTTCCATGAATGTTGCTTCTTTCATTCACTCTTTTGTTTGGCCCGGCAACCGTATATGGCCATCTTTCTGCGCGGTTTGACATTGGAAAACTTTTAGTTAATTTCAAGGGTAATAAAAGTCAGCGGTATTAAACAAAGCGAACATGCATTTTCGCGCCGGCACCTTTTTCTGTGCCTCCATTATGATTCATCTAATTGTCTTGTTGTGCAAGGGTGTATGAGATGTTTGGCCTATAATTTCCATCTTATTTTTAGCTCACTACAAGAGAGCACAATTGCGTAAAATATTATTGAAGATAATATTATTGGCGATACATTTCACATCAAGTTCATTATGATCGACTGCTGTAGTAACGACCTGGTTAACGCGTTCGGCCGGGCTTGGCGTTTGGGATTGTATTGTTTGAATCACGTTCTTCACGGCGTTTATGTGACTATTCCTACCGCCCTGTTCACCTGCTGATCACGGTAAGCACTCACTGTCTTCTTCTCATCTCATCTTCTTGTCATCTTTGAAGACGAACGGAGCATAGCCTTGTGTTTATACAACAGCCAAGAAGTTTTGCAAATTGGGCTCAGATGAGCCTAAAGCGTAAGATGATGATGCTATCAAAAACTTTGTTAACACTGAGGTGACACAGGATAGCGTTTCAGCGTTTCCCATGCAGCTCTGGTAGTAGCAATACTACCGAGATCAATACTTCGAACCGGAAATGCTGAAGTTGTCGCTTCAAAAAAAAAACCCTCTAGAGTCCGCATCTTGGAATGAGAAAGAGAGCGGAGAACACGTGTGTTGGAACATTCGATGGCTACGGAGACGACACAGGCTCCCACTCGCTCAACAGGCGCATAGGCGAACAAGAATAGGACGACCAGGTGAGGCCGACGAGATGGCTACTTTGAAGACGGTTCTCTGTAAAAGAGAGGACGGCGCCATCGTAAAATATCAAATATTTGATATTTTACGATGGCGCCATCCTTTCTGTCCTCCGTGGACGTTCTTCCACATTGTGCCGAAACCCTCGACGTTAAGCGACACGACGAGAGAGAGAGAGAATGCTCTTTAATGTGAACTGGTGAGGTCAGCCCTGCTAGGGACAAGGCTTGCTACACCAGATGGGGGGTGACGACGTTGATGAGTGGTAATATTAGACATTAGACTACAGCAAGAAGAATACAAACAAGAAACGTTGAAAAAAGGAACGTAAAAACAAAAGAATGCTGCCAGCAGAGGCCGGACATAAAAAGGTGAGTCATAAAATGAAATCTAATTCTTCGACCGTATAGCTCATCCCAAAGAGAAAAGGAGGCGCCGAAGCAGAAGAACCGCCTACGATTGCCAAAAAACAGCCTTCTCGATTTACATCGGAGACTTATTGCTGAAATAATTATGGTGTGGCGACTGATGTGATTTGGGTAACCGGAACAATCTTTCTTCTAGGCTTGCCGGCCTCTCTGAGTACCATGATGAACAGCCGAAAGCGTCGCTATGCAGTTTTGTCTACGCGCGTGCCTCCATACATAACGTCGGAACCTTGCCGTTCGAACGCTAAGCGTAAAATTCTACCCGTTTACTTAATGAGCCACCTTATTATTGTGTGAGACATTTTTGAAGATTTCCGTATGTCTTGCTGGACGCGCAACCACAGCCCTCAGAGCGGGACAGTCTCGCGAGTCGTGGGATGGGTGTCCACCCTACGTGCTTTCTCCCTGCGCTCCCCTGCGTGAGGAGCGATATTACTTTCTATAGGTTAAGTACAAGTAGGCAGTCCCGGTGCGACGCAGTAAGTTAATTTAACGTATTTTTAAGCACATGATGGAAAAACCAGCGCAAACACGACGAACTAGAAAAAGAAGGGAGACAGGCAGCGGGTGTCCGGTCTCCCTTCTTTTTCTAGTTCATCGTCTTTGCGCTGTTCTTCCCATCATGAACAAGTACCAACTAGCCGAATTGACAGTCCTTCTGCAGTATTGAAAAGCGGCGACCCGCATCTAAAAGTACCTAAAAGACAACAAACTACCGTTATTTACGAAAAAATGCGTAGATCTGACCGTAAAAAAATGGTACATTTACATTTAATACATTACACATTTAACATTTTAAATGTAAATTTTACATTTATTAACTCACGGGTATTGCATAATTTTGCCACTTCTTGGGCTTGAATCCCGGTCGTTCACCAGAAAACCCCCGATTCCAACCCTAGGCTTCTGAGACCGAACAGCAACCCTCTTTTAGCAGTTTCTCAAAACAATAGGAGCGTTCCAAGCAAACCAGTACGTGGACCTGGTTGCGTACAGAAAGTGGCGGGCTTGTACCCACGAGAAAACGGAACCTCGCCCTCTAGGCTTTTTCCGCTCTCAGCGGTATACAACGCCGGAGGTTTCAGTGATAAGGCATGCCATAAAGGCTTTCCGGTAAAAAAAACCTCGCGACATCCTTTTACACTGTACCCATAGAAGACAGACTGAAAGCTATGCAGTGCCCACCACCTGCTCCTCTGATTGTGACTGGCAGGGACGAAACAATGATCTGTGCACTTTTGTGAGATATTTCGAACGAATAGAAAGGACAACTGCCTTCAGACAGTCTTTGTGTTGCGCGCAGAGACATGTAAGGATTGACGTCACGGCAAGGCTAAATGCATGGCATGGCGATATGTTTGTGCCTAGCATATAGAACAGAGCAGAAAAGGGGAATGACACGAAACAGTGGTTGGGATCTCCTACCCGAATGGCACGTCAGCCGGTTTTCTCCAGCTCACCAGGGGTTTGCGTGGCATACTGGGCGAAGCTATTCTTCCCAGCTGTTCTAACAAAAGGCTCCCTTCGCAACATTCCAGTTCCGTGAATGTTGCTTCTTTCATTCAGTCTTTTGTTTGTCCCCGCAACCGTATATGGCCATCTATCTGCACGGTTTGACATTCGAAAATGTTTAGGTAATTGCAAGGGTAATAAAACTGAGCGGTATTATACAAAGCGAACATGCATTTTCGCGCCGGCACCTTTTTCTGTGCCTCCATTATGATTCATCTAATAGTTTTGTTGTGCAAGGGTGTATGAGATGTTTGGCCTATATTTTCCATCTTATTTTTAGCTCACTACAAGAGAGCACAATTGCGTAGAATGTTATTGAAGATATTATTATTGACGATACATTTCATATCAAGTTCATTATGATCCACTGCTGTAGTAACGACCTGGTTAACGCGTTCGGCCGGGCTTGGCGTTTGGGATTGTTTGATTGTTTGAATCGGGATTGTTTGAATCCCGTTCTTCACGGCGTTTATGTGACTATTCCTACCGCCCTGTTCACCTGCTGACCACGGTAAGCACTCACTGTGTTCTTCTCATCTCATCTTCTTGTCACCTTTGAAGACGAACGGAGCATAGCCCTGTGTTTATACGCCGGCCAAGAAGTTCTGCAAAATTGGCTCAGATGAGCCTAAAGCGTAAGATGATGGTGCTATCAAAAACTTTGTTACCACTAAGGTGGCACAGGAAAGCGTGGCAGCGTTTTCCATGCAGCTCTGGTAGTAGCAATACTACCGAGATCAATACTTCGAACCGGAAATGCTGAAGTTGTCGCTTAAAAAAAACCCTCTAGTGTCCGCATCGTGGGATAAGAAAGAGGTCAGAGAACACGTGTGTTGGAACATTCGATAGCTACGGAGACGACACAGGCTCCCACTCGCTCAACAGGCGCATAGGCGAACAAGAATAGGACGACCAGGTGAGGCCGACGAGATGGCTACTTTGAAGACGGTTCTCTGTAAATAATGTAAATATATTTGCTATTCTACGACGGCGGCGTCCTCTCTTGCTTCCGTGAACGTTCTTCCACATTGTGCCGAAACCCTCAACGTTAAGCGACACGACGAGAAGAGGACTCTTTAATGTGAACTGGTGAGGTCAGCCCTGCTAGGGACAAGGCTTGCTACACCAGATGGGGGGTGACTACGTTGATGAGTGGTTAATATTAGACATTAGGATTACAGCAAGAAGAAGACAAACAAGAAATTTGGAAAAAGGGAAAGTAAAAACAACAGAATGCTGCCAGCAGAGTCCGGACACAAAAAGGTGAGCCACGGAACGAAATCTAATTCTTCGACCGTACTGCTCTTCCCGAAGAGAAAAGGAGGCGCCGAAGCAGATGAACCGCCTAACGATTGCAAAGAACAGCCTTCTCGATTTACATCGTAGACTTATGGCCAAAGTAACGACAACTCTGGAGCAAACAAAAAATGTTGAGGCCACAGTTTTCATAACCAGGCTCCAGCACAGCGCCGGCCGACTTGCTGCAATCTGCGGAAGCTGGAAGCCCTTGCATGCGGAACCAGAGTCGACGGCCAACACGATGACGCTCTGGAGTCGGCCAATGAAGCACAGGAAATAGTTTCCTCATTTTAATGAAGAATTTACGGGCAAAAAGCACTTTCCCCTCAGGGGCCACACAACTCACGAGACAAGACAGAACGCAACAAATACCAAAATATGAATTTAGTCTTCCAAACGAGTAGTAAGGAGCCTGAAGAGGGGACCGGAACCTGCAGGAAGCCAACGACATCAACGACACCTGTGGGTATTCCAATAACAGGTCGTCGAACCGAAGAATCTTCAAGTTTGGTTACATCCCCAGCCGCAAAGATGACATGCGCCTCTGTGGATAACCAGTCGGCTGAAATGGCGTATGAAATACGACAAAACTATGCATTCCTTGATCAGGCCTGAAGACGCCATTACCCCATGACCCTGGGAGCACCACACCAGCAGCGGGAAGAAGCCGAGAAGAAGCACCGCATTATATGCCCGCTCCATCAGCAGCACAACACACTATGCAATATTGCATAGCTTCAGAACGTGACACCGTCAAAGTATATGCGACTGAGTTGCTTGAACGTCCTTTGAGTATACAGTCGCAGAGTCAAATGAGTGTATTCAAAGGATTTTTACAAGAACGGAAATGTAAGTCCAGACGACGCTGAAATTCGCAGAAGCGTAAGAACAACTGCACCAGAAAATACACAGTCGTCCTTAAGAGACAAGTGGATGTGTTTCCGACCTGTGGGCCGAACGAGGCTGCTCACGATAAGTCAACACAATACTCACCGACGCAAGCAGCAAATCGTCCGCAATGTTCAAGGAAGCTGTTCTCACGCTCTAAGATGTGCTGTCAGCTACGACAAAGGCAACGAACGTGAAGCCACTACCCCACCACGAGGACAGGGTCACCCAAAACAGACTGCCTAAATGCACCTTCCACAAATTCAGGATTCATCGTGGTGGAATACGAAGCGCTCACGAAGGAAGAAGTAGACAACACGCGATTCCACCACGATGAACACATACCAACTAGCAACTTTCCGTTCTTCTGCAGTACAAATCAGGAACCACACAACCACGATTTGGCAGCTCATCGGTGCCACTGTCATCAAGCTGATGAACACTGAAAAAAATTAGCAGTGTGACTTAGGTAGGCTATGCCAGGATATACGTAGCGGGATCTAAGGTTCAGGTGGTTATTCTTAGCTTTCCTAGTTGTCTAGGATTAGCTTGGTTATCATGCTTACTGCTGCTTCAATTACACACACACAGTATACGCATTATGTGACACATGTATTTATCAAGCGGCTCCGGCGCAGCGTCACCAATCGCCCCAGAGCTAAGCTGGTTCTACAGACGCACGCCGGTGTTGCTGCGACGCACGAGCCATCGGTTCCACACCCGGCCACCCCTCGCATGATCATCAAGTGGGACCGGGCCGCCACGTGCGGAACGGAGGTCGGCGAAGACGCTGGGCGCGTGGTGCACGTTGAGAGACCCCGGGCAGCGAGCAACGTTCTGTGCGCCATGTGACGTCACTGCTCCTTGCGCATGCGGAGCACAGCCCTCCAGGAGCCACGCAAAACTGCTCAACCTCGGCCAGTGTAGCTCACGCTACAAAACATGAAAAGTCAAGATTCATACCGAGTTGCTAGTGGCAGTCATATGACTCGATGAAGCGACCATTTCCGAAATCAGCACACGAAACTATGCGGAAAAACATGGCTGTTACTCATCACTTAGCATAGTCGTGGTGCAGAGAAACACAGCACGAAAGTCCAAAGAAAGGCAAAGTCTACAAGAAAGGCAGGCCGAAAATCAGAAAAAAGGTAAATTCAGACACCGGCTGGATACGAACAACAGACTGACCTATATCTTCACCTAGGACTCGGCTACGCAACATGAACGGTTGTCGATACTACCTTCAGCGATTCGTTTTCTCGCTCGCACAAACTCTTGTCGGCGGGTGAGTGTTGGAACTCTCGATGGCGACAAAGACGACGCAGGCACCCAGCCGAACAGACGCATAGGCGAAGAAAAAACGACCGGGCGTGGCGAGAAGATGGCTGCTTTGACGACTGTTTTCTGTAAATATGTAAATATACTTGTTTTTTCACGACGACGGCCTGCTCCATTGCCTTCCCGGACGTTTTTCACAAGGTGAAAGTTGGGAAAACAAAGAAGTGAGGGATTTGCGTGGCAGTGGCGCTAGAAGGCTATCGCCTTTTTACATTTGCATTGAAGTGAGCAGATACGAGTTCAATTCCATTTATATTTCATTGTACAATTTTGACCGTACAATTACAGCGTTGCTTTTTATGGAATGGTGTACTTAAGTGTTTCACCTTAACATTCTATGGTTTCAGTTACAATTCGCTCGTCACTGAATGCGCCGTACTTTGAGCGTCAACAATCAACCGCCGAAGACAGGCACCATTGTTCCCTCTAAGCGGCGGCGGGATTTCTCGTACTGCCACGGCGACGTTCGGCTGAACGTGAAGACCACGCAGAGGCTTGTTTTGAGCGTCTTGTATCCTTTTGGAATTGGTCAAAGTCCACCCACGTGCTTCTTTTGTCTCGTACTTATAACCTGGTGGCGCCTAAATTACCGTAGTCAGCACTATCGAGGTTAAGAATCCCAAATGCGGTTTTCTATTTTTCTATTTTCTATTTTCTATTTTTCTGGTTAAATGCTGTACAAATTTGATCTTTTTTCGACACCTTCAATGTTCCTTTTATTTCACTATGGCACGCACCTAAAAATTGACAAATCTAACCCAGAAATCGTAGGGACTCAAACCGGATCTTCCAATGCCTCCCGTTTATGATTATCACTCCCAAAGTATTTTTTGGAAATACTGTTTTGCCCGAATAATCGCCTGTTAAAGTACGGCTTGCCACGCTAATCGTATATCATGGCGTTGCATACGTGGCCAGCTCGCCTTTTACATACCAGTTAAAAACACTGCCTTCAATTTTGCTACGGCCGGCAACTGAAGCGCACTCGGTGGGTTTTCAGTCAGCCCCCCGAAATGGTTCAGTCGGCGCCCGAAGAGTAATGTGTGGCCCATCGGTCAGAGCCGCGAAACCATACAGTTTCTTAGTAGAGTCTGCTAAGGAAGAAACGGCGCGTGGGAATTTATGTCCGCGTAGAAGGTTATTGTAAGAACGCAGCTGTTGGCTTGGCGGGACAATCGGTTGATTGATTTCGGGGTTTAACGTGCCAAAACTGCACAGGTTATGAGCCGCGCCGTAGTGGAGGGCTCTAGATTAATCTGAATTGACAGCTATTTGGGACGCTCTTCTATTCATACAGCCAGAATCAAGAAAAATGGGCTGTGCTCTACGACTCTACCCCGCTCTTCATCCAGTCTCCCTTTCGCTGCTGCCCATACGAACAACTTGATGCTGAAATGCGGTGCATATGTGACGTAATAATCAGGCATAGGCCTGACATTCTTTACCAATGGCTCCCAAGCCACTGTGGCACAAAGGCAAATGAAAATGTGGATAGAGCACCTCATGACGCCCATAAAAGCGCCAGACTGGCCTGCATCTCTCTTTCAGGCAATGATGTAGCGAGGTCGCTGCGTTACATTTACCGCACAGTCACGCTCGCTAAGCGGAGCACACTTCAGTGCTGTACGTTCATCTTTACCCACTCGACCCCGATTTGGAGCGCCAACTACCTACTAACGTGCCACGTTCGGACGTCACCTTACTGTGTCCCCTGTGGCTACGTGGTGCCTTCACCAGTGCTCCCTTTTTACTATTGGCATAGGAAACAGCCCTACTTGTGATGTGTCCGCCACCGAAGAGACAATTGATCCCCTGTTGTGCCATTGTGACTAATTCATAACGCCGAGGCAACAGCTCTCCACCACACTTCGCCGACTCGATGACGAGCCCTTTACAGCACAGACTATTTTAGGTCACAGGCATTGCCCGTCAGAAGCCGAAGAGGCTACAAAGCCTTACTTCGCTTTTTCAAGGACATAGCGTATCTGAACGATTCTAGAGATGTTACTACACTACTACACTACAGCATCCTTCGTTCGCCAATTTTGTTAGTGTACCACCTTAGTTTTGTGATTTTTATGTGCGTGTTTTGTAGTGTCTTTGTATTTACCATGGCCACACCTTGTATTGTTTTAATTCTGTTCCACAACATTCGCTTTTCTATTTATGCACCGTGGTCCTTTCATTGACTTTCAATTCTGGTATCTCCATGTGTCGGGTATTTAACGGGTCAGTAACCACTTAACCCTACCTTTCCTGTTCTGTTCCTCCCTTCCTTCCCCCCCCCCCCCCAGGCTACGCTGGATCAAAAGGTCAGTACTGCCCAGCTGGGCTGCGCAATCCTGGTATGTTGGGTGAGCACTGCGGGTAAGGGCTGGGTTTTTCTGACACTCCCATACCACGTGGTACAAGGTGCAGTAAGAGAATCCCGGTTGTGAAAAAATCGCATTCATTGGGCCGGCACAAACACACACCATTCGCACCAAAACACGCGATGGGGCCACTAGGCTACGGAGGCTGCACCGCGGAGTTCTTGTAACAGTTGCACAAAAGAATAGAGTTGGACATGTTCCAAGCGAACAAGTAGGGGGCGCTGTGTGCTGTGCTTGCGCTTTGTGCTGTGCAGGCCTTGTGTCCACAGCGAAACGGAATCTCGCTTCGCCGTACGCAACAGATTGCGACCTTCGTGTGAAGTTCCAACAGGAACGAAATAAGCGCTGTGCTGATAAAAACTGTTCAAGGTAGTTGTTTATCGCTGTAACACCCTCAATAGATAGGGATTGAGTCTCTAAACTCCTGCCTAATTCAGCTCCACTCTCCCCTGTCAGGATCTTGCATACTGTAGACAAGCAGAATTTATTAGGACATGCTTAGGGACACAAATGAAGAATATTAGGCATGCATGCGCCCAAACAAAGTTGCATTCAATATTGTGACTTTGTTTTCTACTATGAGGTACTGCCAAGCAAACAAAAATGTTACCGATAAAACACTAGGATTTTCTTCGCGACAAATGTTCTTATCCGGTTCAGGATTTGTATTGAACCAAATCAACGTGTCACTTTTGCAGTGCTGCTTGGAGCATTCAAAAAGAACTCCGCATTTCCAATCAATGAAAGTAGATTTGTTTTTAACCGTTCCTTATTTGTTTTGTTGAGCTTTTTTTTTCTTCATGTTTTTGCCACGCAGCATCTGAGATGAGGTCTAAAAATGGGAAGAGAGAAGAATGTAAGAACACTAGAGCCTAACTGCAGAAGTAGTAGACATGTATTTCGTATTTTATTTTCTATTCTACTGCAACTATTTACTCAATCCTCGAGCGTATACTTTGCCATATTCTTACAAAAAGTTGGCGTTTACCATAAAAACAAGGTCCCGAAGCTGTAAACCTAATAGGCATGTGTGAATGTTGGTAACCTCTGTGCAGGTTGATAACCAGCAATGCTTTTTACCACATGTCATAAAAGTGACACAGAATTAAGCTAAAATGTACAGTCATGGACAATTCAAATGCGAACCGCGGAATGCACGGCGGAAGATACTGTTTCCGTCACCTAGCAGCAGCCATGGAAAAGACAAGGACATGCGCATTGCGATGTCTGGAGCGAGGGTGCGTGTCCAATTGCGATATGCCGCCCTCTCCTCGCTCGCATGCTTGTATTGTCTCTATGCCGCAAGAGTGCTGAAAACAGCAATGCGGCGTGGAATAATAAATGCGGGCACTGCGTGCTCGGCGTACACGATTGCCCGCTCCCCGACTATGCATGCGTCACATTCCAACATAGCGTTGCATGTGTGGAGCAGTAACTTGAGCAAATAACGACGGACACCTGCACTGTAGACGCAAACTAGCCAAAAAGGACGTTTTTAACAAGTAATGTGCCCTGAAAAGTACCTATAGCAAAATATTTACTCCCTAGGCAAGGTGTAAAAAAGTGGAAGAACCTCCATGGTAGTACTGGTAGTACCGTTGCCCATCCATGTAGTAGAAAAAGATAGGATTTAGAACGACTTAACACCTTTGTGAGATGGCGTTCGGTCTCTTGTACGACCACGTCCACAATAAACTCCCCATCTGTGGTAATCATCTCAAGCGGGCGGTCGCCATGTTATGCTTGTGTTGTTTTCGTGTATCACCACTTCAACCGTAGCTTAATGCGAATTAGAACGAGTAAGCAGCACGCGACGGTTGCATGCAGCTACAAAACCGATACCGTACGTATACCCGTATAGATGCTTCAGCCAGCGCGATCACAGGCAGACAGCGCGGCCGTGTTGTTTCAATCTGTTTATTTTGGCGATTGGTGTTGTCAAACTCTGCTGCTAACAAAGAGACAGTGCTCGCCGTTGCAAAAAATTGCAATGTTCATCTGCTTCGCTTGCTGCGCATACATAGACGATTTAAATTCTCGCGCCAGCGCGTCAACGCACCCGACTGCAGCGACTCAACTTGCCCTGGCGGCACGACTTGCTGCCCGGATGTAAACAACCTCCGTGCTATCAACGCAGCGCGGCCGGTGAACTCGTGCGGCCGGAGCTTCAAGCCTGGCCTTGGGCCATCGTTTTTTCTTATTTGAGAAGGACTAGTAGTGCCATTTGGTGGAAAAGATTTTCATGTGCCCCTGTCACACGAGAAACGGCCGCTAACAGCATTCGGATACGGCGACAGCTCGGTGGTAAGTGGTCTGTCATCAGTCGATGCGTTTGTCAAACGTTTGGATAGGGTTAACTGCGAAGTACCCGTGCCGCACACAGCACGTACACGCACAGGCAAAGGAAAAAAGGGCACACTCGTTTCATTTTACTTGTTTGTGGGTTTTGGGGTATGCATTCGCATTATTTGTAGGCCGGTTTGTAACAGGGCATTCGAGATAAAATCGTTTGTCGCGCGCGGCGTCGTTTCAAACCAACCTGAGGGTTACTTCGTGCTGGCGAAAATCAGCGCAGTCAGACGGAAGCGGAAGGAAGGTAGAGAGGTGGGGGGAAGAGGGTGCTCATATTTAAAAGAAAGCGTCACGTAAGACGAGAAAAGGAACGCAACCCGCCTGCGTTTCTCCGAACTTCAGGACAGAGCCGCACACGGGTATGTAAAAGATGCTATGAGCCTATCGAACGATTAAATGCATATAGTGTGGTCCACGACGGCGACGTGGTTCGAACCCGAAATGTTTTTATTCCCTTTCGGATGGTAATGTGCGGTCGGTATACAATCGGGGCCTGTCAGTCGCCAGCTAAGGCCGCGTAAGTAAAAACAAAAATCCATGCCCTTATGGAAGAGAACCGAGTTTGTCTTAGCATGACACAAGTAAGCCGGGCATAAAAAGGAATATCATTTTTTAGAAGGGCAATACATCAGGATGGCTAGGTTCCGCTGTCTCACCCTTCGAAAGACGCTCCTCTCCTTTCTATTCCAGCCGACGCACGGCCGGGCTACACCAACGGGGTCCGCCGCTCTAGCCCGGCGTGTCCGACACTCCTGCCTTCGGGACGCCGCCCCCGCGAATTCCAAGTAACGGCTGGCAGAACCTCTGGTTTCACTCTTCCTAGAGTCACGTGTGTGAATTCAAGTGGCGTCGCATGGGCAATTGTTTTTGGTGTCGTTTAAAGCTTTGCTTTCCAATCACCTTCACAGCGTGGAAGGGAGCCAATTTTTGTTATCTTTGGCAAACACTCTTTTGTTGGTTATGACTTTAATGACTTTATGTCATAATCAATAGTAAGACCATACACGAAAAATTACGGGAATCATCTGACACTCGATTTTGACACGGAGCTTGCAGCTCCAAAAATGTACTGTGGTTTTCGTGACGGATACTTCTACAATCACGTTAAATTAACTAAGGCAGGCGTGTGTGGCCTGCAGCGTTGGTAAGTTTGCAAGAATAGCGTTTCCATTTCAACTGTTTTTTTTTGTTGCCATGAAATCATAAGTAATTTGAACCATGAACGAGGTTTACGTTAGCTAACAAGACTAGTAACGGTTGCGGCTACAAATATTGCACCAATCATGCTTGTCAGCATAATGACAAAAAAATTAAGGTGTCGGAATACGGATGACTCAGTCGTCTATTTTATCACTACTGTAAAAAAAAGAAAGTGTTTTCTGACCCAGTGAAGGACTTTCCTGTATGACTAGCTGTGTTATGACAGATGACCATACTTGAAAAGCAAGCCGTAACAAATTAGCTTTGGATGTAACACCACGAGGGAAATAGGTGGAGGTGGCAAGTATAAATGAAACAGTGTGCTCCTGTCCGGCATGAATTCAATATTTGCTGACACGATTTTCTTCTGCAGATCCTGATACATTATCGAGTTGAATGACTTCATAGATCTTAAGGCAGGGCAGGCTGTGCAGTACAAGGCAAAGCTGCAGTTGGAAAGCAAGTTGGTCCCTCCAGCAGAAGTGAGTATTGCCACGGCTGCACTTTTTTCTATGAAAGTGAGCCACCATGGTAGGGGAGAGGCAGTGTAAGGGTTTGCATCTTTAACTGTGTGCCCACTCACTTGATTAGATGCAAGCTGGCATCTTAAAGCAAGAAACAGCAGTTAACAAAATAACGCAATACCAAGGTGTTTTTGAGTCAAAAACAGAAAAACTTGCACGTGTTGTGAAAATACCCCATGCAACCTCAAAAATGATAACGGACGTTTGTCTCAAAAGAGCCTGGCAAGAATTGCCAGGCCGAAATAGACATGAATCACGGTATCATTTCAGAGCATACTTGCAGCGCTGCACTTTTTTGCATCCAAACGTGGAACGAAATCATGGAAAAATTGCTTGCAGGCACCTTCAAGGGCTGTGCATTTGCCTTCCTTTTTCTCTGCCTTGCTTAATTGGAAATTTTTGTAGCGTGTCTGGGAACGTGGTCACTTTAACCCATACTAGGGTGTCTTGATGTCACTTGTGATAACCACATGGTGCGGTCAGGTCCTGAATTATTAATGACGTAGGAAAATGTAGCTGGTGCATGTGGTGGGATGTATACTGTGCTTGAGTATGTGGGTGTATTGTTTTACGACAGCCATAAGTAAATGCAGCTTGCTAAATTGTTGTTAGAATAATTGAGGTGCGGGGAGTGCGAATAACAAGGGCCGGGGTACTGAAAGTGTGGAAGAGTGTTTAATACATTTTACACAGACATGAATATGCCTCGTGTGTGCGCGCATGTGCACGCGCGCGTGAGTGGTGTGTGCATGTGCACGTACATACATACATAATGAGAATACTCCCATCGCTTTGTTGTCATGCTGACATGTTCATAACCAGTTTTTGTGGAAAAATTGATTTATTATGGTGTTTAACACGCCACACACTCAGGCAATGAGGCAAGCCGTAGTATAGGACTCTAGATTTATTTTGAACACCTGGGGATCCTAAATGTGCGCTGAATTCTCGGAAGACACGGGCTTTCTCGCTTTTCGCCTTCATCAGAGAAGTGGCTGCTCCATTTTTTTAATAGAATTAGCCAATAATTTTTAAAAGAGATAAAAATTGTATATTTGGAGTGCCTTGTGCAAGTATAATAATGGGAATGCTCCCATTGCCTCATTGTATTGTTACATTTTTATTAACAAATGTTCTTTAGGGAACAATTGTCATTAATTTTTTCAAACGACAAATATACAGGTAGGTATTTTGAGTGCCCTCTGGAAGTATAATGGAACCATTTTATTGCAAGGCTTTAGCAAATTGAACATGGAATAAGCATCTTATCCAGTCGCAGTCAGTGAATAGTAAAGTTTAGATAAAAGCACTCGTTTGCACTCAGTTGAATTAAACATCCTTTTAAAATATCGGGATTAAAAATTGGCACACCTCAGTGTCCTTTAAGAAATATGGGTAAGCAGATACATCAGGATTAAGAGGTAGCATGCTAAAGGGACCTTGAAGTAATTTGTAGACATTGTGGGATTACTTGTGCAGAATGGAGTCGGGAGTTCCTAAACCGTGCTTTGACCCTGTAATTTCATTGATGTAATTACTTTAGAAGAAAAAATCCATTCAAAAGTGGTATTCCTTTTCTTCATCTTCCTTGTTGATTTTTGTCGTTTTCTGTGACGCATAAAGTTTTCGTAGACTAGCTGAGGCTTGCTGTTAAATTTTGCTGACAAAACCAGTTGTCTAATCCATCCACTGTTAGGCCATTGGAAATTGATCGTGAAGTGAAAACTGGGCCTAGACATGATTTGTGCTGTGGTGACTCTGGCTCTGTTTTGTGGGCATGCAGAAGGTGTTAAGCTGATTAAGGTCCGTGAAGTTAAAGACTCCACACGGCACACATGTGGTCCGTATTTTGGTTAAAGACGCTTCGCTTATTTTACTTCAGTAGAACACAGGCTTGTGTGCATGGTCAACTGGTATGATGGCAAATAAAGGTCACTCTAGCGGAAGAGAAGGTTTACTATAGGCATCTAAAATCAACCAAAACATTCTGCGTAAAGCATAGAACCAAGGTACAAGAAGCACTTTTGACACAGGTTGTGTGTGATTTTGCGCAGCAACCTCGATTGCGGCACAGGCGAGTTCCATCCACACGCACACACCAGCGCCCGGAGGTGGCCGATGGTCAGCGTCTCAATGTGACAGGGCGCCAGCAGCTTGCTGACACACGGTGGTGAATCGGCCGACTGTTAGCCTCGGATCAACACACATGTTATAATTAGGTGAGTACAACACGGATGAAGTAAAGTTTGATTCCTTGTTGAAGTTGGGTGGTGTCGTCGTGGAGGGTGGTAAAGGACCCGATGACGAGACAAGGCAAGTAGATGATGAAGAAAAAGAAGTCTATTCACACTTATTTACACAGACGATCAAGCATAACATAAGTAAAGGAAAACTGGATTACAATTAAGAGGCGCCGTAGCGCACAAAGGGGGGTATCGCGGCACGATCCCTGGTGGGGTCCCGGAGGCCAAAAGGTGCCAAACCGCCGCACGGTTGGCTTGAAGGTGCGTGGGGCCCTGGCGCCCAGAAACCGCCACGGGAGCGAGTCTTCGTGCGACCGCTCGCAGTCGCAGCTCTCGACAAACTCATTAAAGCACGCGCGAGCAGGGCGCAGGCAGGCCGCCTCCCCACAGCAGCACACCTGTCAATTAGGGTTTGACCCCCGCTCCCCCCTGTCCGCCGCCCCCGAAGGTCGGGAGGAAACGAAAGCCTTCCCACAGCTGCGACGAAGGTCTCCGGCAAGGCCGTCCCAAAGGGCTGCCGCTCCGCCGACGGATGGGGGGACGACAAAACCAGGTGAAGGGAGGAGGGTCATCGTCCCGACGGGGTCTATCGGCGCTGTCATCATTACAGATGAGCCAGAAGCTCTGGAAGTGTGGGCTAACCGCTTTACAGTTGGCCTCCACTGACACGGATTGTGTTCAGCCACTGCTTACATCTTGGCTCGTCTTTTGTTGTAATTGCGCAGAGCAGCAAAGGACGTGGGAGTTTGGGGAAGCACGACCGGTTTAGCTGAAAGTAACGAAACCTCTTGGTACATAGTAGCGTTGAATTCAGTTGCTCCTTTACCGCCATACATCACAGCTGCCTGTCTCACTTCCTGTTTATTCTAATGCAAACAGGGGCTGCATCATGAAACTGCTGCGAAGGAAATGAGAAAAGGAAATGCATTGTTTGTATAAAGATTTCTTAGCAATTAAAGCATCCTTCGGCAGCGCATTAACACTAGAATGGCTATGGGAAGGTCTGTTTCGTTTGAAACCAACTTGCTGTCCTCTTTTCACTCTCAAATGTTCTAGGTCCCCAACAGGAAAATAGTTTCGGTCTAAGGTGTTTGAATCGAAAACCTTTTATTTCGAATGTAGATCCTATACTCCGTAAAAATGAGTTGCCTGTCCTTTAGGTACGGCAACATCTCGCGCAGCGCATCAGTCTGCCAGGGCGCCATATCCTAATGTCAATGCACACACTATGAAATCAGATTGCATTTAATGCGTCACATTGTCTACTTTGGTTTTCTTGCATAGTTTGTTATCACTGTAGTAATTAAAAGCAGACCCAGTCCCACGAATCACAGAAACGGCTCGTTTTTGTGATTTGTACTGTAAAAATACTCACAGTAACACACTTTTTGCGCCGCACGGAGGAAAAATCGGTTGCAGTGATAAGGCATAAGGGTAACTTGTTGTTCTTAAAGGGCCACTGAAGACAACTAGCAAGTTGGTTTCAAACGGAAGTCGGCCCTCCGCATAGTCATTTCAGCATTGATTTAGTGCCAAGATGCCTTAAGTGCTGAGAAATCGCTGTTCAAATGCTCATCTAACGTGACCCAAACAGCGACTGTAGTCGCTGTTTGCATCAGGATAAACCGGAAGCAAGTGAAGCAACGGTGATTATAGCAGTATAGAAGCAACTGAATACAACATTACCACGTACCAAGCAGTTTGGTCAGTCGGTCAAAGTCAAATCGCTCATGCTTCCCAAACTCCCCTGTCCTTTGCAGTTAGAGACCACTAAGCAAAATGTTTCTCCATTGGACCCGCGATCAGTATTTACGCTTCATGAAGAAAAACATTGGCCTTTTGACGCCCCGCAAGTGTTGGCGTCGAACGAACTTCTCGTGCGTAGCTCGCATGCTCCCTTGGAAAGCGGTACTGCCACCCCAAGTATGGACGAGTAGCACCATCCAGCGGCAGCCAAGAACAAAATTGCGCGCGTCAGGCCATTTAAGCCCTTCCGGTGAAACTGTGCGCTTTGGCTAGTTTCAACCTTATTTTTAAAAACAGTCAGGTGTAAGAAGGGTTAATAGTGTTCTACGTGAGCTAATCTATCAACCTAGAGAGACTTGCATTTTAACTTCACTGTCATTTAAAGTTGTGCTCGAGTAAATTGAGCGGTAGTAATTTCTTTTATTGCAGCAAAAGCCAAAACGGTTAATGTACTGGGACTTGGTTTTATGAAGCCTTTGCATTCCCAATTTAAGTACTGAAATTCGCAGGGGACCTGGCCTAACAATTTTATTGCTATACCGAAAAATTAAAGTTCATTTAACCATAGTGTCTGTTTTGAATTTTACGTGTGGACATTTTTTTTGCCTTTTCAGGTGGATGTTCCCCTGACTCCCTGCCTGCTGTCCGTGAACAGGTTAGCCTCCACATCGATGGCCAGCGTGTCTTTACTGCATCATCTTTACTGGGAGGACTGTGTACTCTGTTTGCATCGTTCTGGGGTTTCAACATTCAATATCCCAAGAAGGCACACAGAGCTCTAATGTTTATGGAACATGCCTTTTTGGGTCTTGCCAGCACCAAACCCCGTGTGAAGGCTTTAGAACTAATTAACTTTTACCGCATCAATATCGCTCACTAATATTTTAGTTGTTTTCAATCCTGTAATCATTGGAATGTAGTAAAAAAATTGTGTATTACGTTTCTGACTTGCTTTTCTTTTTTTACTGAACAGGGGATATTTGATGGGCCATTCTGTATGCTGATAATATTACTATCTTTTAATCAAGCAATAATATTAACGAACTAACTTTTATGGTGTGGCGACTGATGTGATTTGGGTAACCGGAACAATCTTTCTTCTAGGCTTGCCGGCCTCTCTGAGTACCATGATGAACAGCCGAAAGCGTCGCTATGCAGTTTTGTCTACGCGCGTGCCTCCATACATAACGTCGGAACCTTGCCGTTCGAACGCTAAGCGTAAAATTCTACCCGTTTACTTAATGAGCCACCTTATTATTGTGTGAGACATTTTTGAAGATTTCCGTATGTCTTGCTGGACGCGCAACCACAGCCCTCAGAGCGGGACAGTCTCGCGAGTCGTGGGATGGGTGTCCACCCTACGTGCTTTCTCCCTGCGCTCCCCTGCGTGAGGAGCGATATTACTTTCTATAGGTTAAGTACAAGTAGGCAGTCCCGGTGCGACGCAGTAAGTTAATTTAACGTATTGATAAGCACATGATGTAAAAACCAGCGCAAACACGACGAACTAGAAAAGGAAGGGAGACAGGCAGCGGGTGTCCGGTCTCCCTTCTTTTTCTAGTTCATCGTCTTTGCGCTGTTCTTCCCATCATGAACAAGTACCAACTAGCCGAATTGACAGTCCTTCTGCAGTATTGAAAAGCGGCGACCCGCATCTAAAAGTACCTAAAAGACAACAAACTACCGTTATTTACGAAAAAATGCGTAGATCTGACCATAAAAAAACGGTACATTTACATTTAATACATTACACATTTAACATTTTAAATGTAAATTTTACATTTATTAACTCACGGGTATTGCATAATTTTGCCACTTCTTGGGCTTGAATCCCGGTCGTTCACCAGAAAACCCCCGATTCCAACCCTAGGCTTCTGAGACCGAACAGCAACCCTCTTTTAGCAGTTTCTCAAAACAATAGGAGTGTTCCAAGCAAACCAGTACGTGGACCTGGTTGCGTACAGAAAGTGGCGGGCTTGTACCCACGAGAAAACGGAACCTCGCCCTCTAGGCTTTTTCCGCTCTCAGCGGTATACAACGCCGGAGGTTTCAGTGATAAGGCATGCCATAAAGGCTTTCCGGTAAAAAAAACCTCGCGACATCCTTTTACACTGTACCCATAGAAGACAGACTGAAAGCTATGCAGTGCCCACCACCTGCTCCTCTGATTGTGACTGGCAGGGACGAAACAATGATCTGTGCACTTTTGTGAGATATTTCGAACGAATAGAAAGGACAACTGCCTTCAGACAGTCTTTGTGTTGCGCGCAGAGACATGTAAGGATTGACGTCACGGCAAGGCTAAATGCATGGCATGGCGATATGTTTGTGCCTAGCATATAGAACAGAGCAGAAAAGGGGAATGACACGAAACAGTGGTTGGGATCTCCTACCCGAATGGCACGTCAGCCGGTTTTCTCCAGCTCACCAGGGGTTTGCGTGGCATACTGGGCGAAGCTATTCTTCCCAGCTGTTCTAACAAAAGGCTCCCTTCGCAACATTCCAGTTCCGTGAATGTTGCTTCTTTCATTCAGTCTTTTGTTTGTCCCCGCAACCGTATATGGCCCTCTGCACGGTTTGACATTCGAAAATGTTTAGGTAATTGCAAGGGTAATAAAACTGAGCGGTATTATACAAAGCGAACATGCATTTTCGCGCCGGCACCTTTTTCTGTGCCTCCATTATGATTCATCTAATAGTTTTGTTGTGCAAGGGTGTATGAGATGTTTGGCCTATATTTTCCATCTTATTTTTAGCTCACTACAAGAGAGCACAATTGCGTAGAATGTTATTGAAGATATTATTATTGACGATACATTTCATATCAAGTTCATTATGATCCACTGCTGTAGTAACGACCTGGTTAACGCGTTCGGCCGGGCTTGGCGTTTGGGATTGTTTGATTGTTTGAATCGGGATTGTTTGAATCCCGTTCTTCACGGCGTTTATGTGACTATTCCTACCGCCCTGTTCACCTGCTGACCACGGTAAGCACTCACTGTGTTCTTCTCATCTCATCTTCTTGTCACCTTTGAAGACGAACGGAGCATAGCCCTGTGTTTATACGCCGGCCAAGAAGTTCTGCAAAATTGGCTCAGATGAGCCTAAAGCGTAAGATGATGGTGCTATCAAAAACTTTGTTACCACTAAGGTGGCACAGGAAAGCGTGGCAGCGTTTTCCATGCAGCTCTGGTAGTAGCAATACTACCGAGATCAATACTTCGAACCGGAAATGCTGAAGTTGTCGCTTAAAAAAAACCCTCTAGTGTCCGCATCGTGGGATAAGAAAGAGGTCAGAGAACACGTGTGTTGGAACATTCGATAGCTACGGAGACGACACAGGCTCCTTTCACCCCCCAATTGAAAAAAAAATTCGTTGTTTTAAACCACTGCAACCATTTTTTTACACTTTGTGTACTGTGTACTGATAAGTTCTGATAAGTACTGACGTGTTCTCGATCCACTAGTATTATAAAATGATTTCACTTACCATGCGGTTGTGTTTGTGCCTGTCTTTTTTTCGCGTATTTCCAGTTCTGTAGTAATATTGTTTCTACAGTTTGTTCAACTAGCATTGTATTGCTGTCCTCCATTCTTAACTGGCGTGTTATTTAGCAATGTACCATTTGTGCTTTCTTATAAGATGTCGAACTAATTTTTTATTTCGAAACCTCCTTGTGTACACTATGTACCCTGTACATTTGTATGCGAAAGTTCGTTTGAAATAAACCTGAAACCGAGAAAAACCGTGTGAAATCAATACTCCCGCAGGGAACTAGAAATTCTCCCCTGTCGCCTTGAAAAACTCCTGTTCGGAAGGCCTACAAAACCAGCTAAACTTTCGTAAAACTCCTTTCAAAAGAAATATATGTTTCCCTTGAACCTCCAAAAAACGCCCCTAAAGTAACATAAGTACTTCCCAAGGGAGCTAAAATAGACTCCTATTCAACCGCCTCAAAATTCCATAAACATCACTTAAAAATCCCCTTTGAAGTAAAAATACTCCATCTTGATCTCCTTAAATTATCCCAAACATTTTTTAACACTCCCTAGACACCATCTTTCTATCGCCTAAAAACGCCCTGTTTTGAGGAGGTAAACAAAACCTCCTTGTTCCATGTAGTAAAAAAGCTCCTACAAGGAGGACCACTAGAGGACAGGCGAAACAGAACCTCTAGAGAGTATATAGGAGGAAAAAAGTTTAGAGTGATGCATGTTGTGCTGCCTTATATTGCCAAATCTGAAAATGTCTTTTTTGTTGTGTGGGGACATTAAGCAGATCAGTGTAGGCTTGGTCTTTGCAAGCTTTCCCCCATTATGTGACGCGCAGTGGAGCATGACCATCAACGGAGAGAGTATAGTAGTAGCCCTACTTTACAATCCTCTTCCCCGCCGTTACCACTTTACCGAGTAGTGCATACTGCTCGCAATGCACAGGATTTATCTCCTCCCTGCCATTGCGCAATGTCGCGTGCTACTTTGAGGCCACCTGTGTGGAGTACTAGAAACAGCAGAGTGATTGGCAGAGCTGCGTTATGGTAACACGTAATTATCTCTACCGAACAATCGTGTGTGTGTTTAGTGGGTCATGTAGAGATGTAGAGCAGCCACATGTAAATTCGAAATAATTTCTGCGGTCACTTTTTCGGATCATGTCTTTTTAAAAGACACGAGTCTCAATTAGACACGTTACTGAAAAGGATGCATCGGAACAGGCGGCACCAGGCTTCTTTTCCCTATTGCGTCATTTTCTTCGTTCTTCTGTTATGACTGAAAGGCAGCAACTGTCGGGTACGTTTCAGCTTATGCTTGACGTGTAACCTTTAGGATGTCAACTGGTGCCAGCAGATTGACCTATAGTGAACATTTTCTCAATGTGTACCGGTTGAAGAGGGTAGCATTGAAGGCGTGACGATCGGCCTACTAGGCTTATGTTAATGCTGAGTTTGAGGTAGCGTATCATTCGAGAAACGGGGTAAATTTTGAGGGGGGCGTTTTATGAAAAAGGCGGGTGGGAATTGCACCAGCGAAGTGCTCATTGCTTTTAAGAGAGAGAGGATGACATCCTGGAAAGGGTACCAGAGAGTACTGGATGGAGTCGTGTTCGCTTAGGCCATAAACACGGGATTTTTTTTTTTAATAGAGTACAGTTGAATGTGGCGCTTTAGTTGGTGCAATAGTTTCTTGTTTTAACTGCGTAATTCGCGCATTTACGCTTTATAAGCATGTAAAACCAACCCACCCATAGCAGACTTTTGCCGCAGTTCCGTAGGGTGCCTCAAGGAAAATAGAAACATCACTGAGGGAGCTTCATAACCTCACCGGGCAATATTAATACGTGCACCTTGCAGCATCGTCCGAAACAAGGCGTACAAAGACCAATACTTGACCTCGGCCGCCGCTTTTGGAGTGGGCTCTGCAGCTCAAGCACCAGCGAAGTACGCGCCATTATTCCCTGATCAATTCGTCGTCATCATCATCATCATCCTGCTCAGGTCCACTGCAGTAAGTAGGTCTCTCCAACTGAGGGAGGCGGCCACCCAAAAAGAGGGGCAGGCGCGGTCGACCAAAGGGAGTAGTGAGGCCGCGGCCGGAGTAGAGGTGCCAAAAGCCGGGAAGACGTCTTGGCCGCGTCACGGTGACGCCTCCCTTACATGCAACGGCTAATCGTTCTAAAGGTATTCCTAATAATGTTGCTTCGTTCCCTCATTTCCTTGCCGTTGTTGTAGTTTCTTTATGCTACTTATGCGCTGTGGCAAAATGGCGCAATAAAAAAAGCCCCGCGTGCAGAGCGCCGCGATCCACACCAAGAAGCCGAGGTGAACCGGGCAAGACGACCACGCGCTTTCATCACGTGCGCTTGGACCACGCAGCTCCCGCGTCCCGAATTCCCTCACACCAATCGAACATGCAATAACATTTCAAAAAGTAGCTCTATCCCAATTTTTAGTTTAAAATACACTGCACACAAAGACAGGCACGTTAACAGAGGGGTAATTACGCCCCTTGGCACGTTTTTCTTGCGAAGATTCTTTGTAGAATTGAACGCGCCATCCATGAACATTAATGGGCCGTCGTGGGGGGCGTTCCTTATAATCGACCATGGCAAGGTATGCATACCCAGGTCTCTATGTGGTGTTGTGTGCGTGTGGGAGCATGAGCCGTAATACTCCAAGTGCCGATCGAAACAACAACCAGCGCAGGACTTGTCGATACGTAAAAATGTTGCGCTTTGAAAGCACCCAATCTTGCGACACAGCAAAGGGCATGTCGAAAATGGTAGGCAGGCTTCATGACTATATTTCGTACTTCGGTAGGCGCATACTCAATGCAATCAGCTAACGGCGTGATGATGTTTTTAAGATCATGTAATTGCCCATTTGATTTTAAGGTGCAACCGTATTAAACTGTGATGCACGCGGCGTGGCGTCAAAGAGAACGTGTAGATGTCTGGCTGCAATAACTTGCTAAAAATATTCCACCTAATGATCTCATTTCTCAAAGATAAATATTCTAGCCGCTGCACTTGCACTTCGCATCAAACTTGGGAAAACTCAGTGAAAATGAGGGCAGTGTTTTCGCAACAACTCTTTTGTTTTCAGTTTTTAGTATCCATGTTTTTTTTTCTAAGCATCACATGACTGCACAACGCACCTGTTTATTTTATTTGTTTCCTTGGCCAAGCGCCCCCCATCTATACCACCTAAATTTTATTGCTAAAAAAGCTCTAAATCCTACTTAAACACGTCGCGAACGTGTTTTTTTTCAAGCATATGTCACCCGCTCTGCCGTTGACTCAGGTAGGGAAAAGATTGCCCATTGTTTCCTGGGAACATTCACGAACATCATATCAGTGCACACCAAGGAACTGCCACGCTCTTGTGCAGTTTAGGGAAACCGAATGAAACTAAGAGGGAAATACACACACATAGCAAGTAGTCTGGCACCATGAACATGTGCACTTAAAGTGCGCATGCTTTCAATGCTAAACGAGCTTTAGTGCCAGACCGTAAGGACCAGCTTAAAGCTGGTCCTTTGGTAACAAATTTTCACTTGACATATTTTACTCTTTATACGACCGGGAAACTAAGTAACTGTTACAAGTTAGAGATAGACATTGCGGGCATTTTATAAGGCAGCTTTAAATCACTGTCACTGACCAGTGTTGCACCCCGCCCTGCGCAACACTAAATGCACTGCGACGCTTCGCTGGCTCATAGGAAGAGGGTGGTGGTAGCCTGCGACAACACGTGTTTGAGGAAAAATATCCCTGCTGCCGATGAAGTTAACTACAAAGGAGGGACAGCTCAGTACCAAGCGTCCCGCGCATCATTTGGAGGGTCGCCGCTTATGGTGTGGCGACTGATGTGATTTGGGTAACCGGAACAATCTTTCTTCTAGGCTTGCCGGCCTCTCTGAGTACCATGATGAACAGCCGAACGCGTCGCTATGCAGTTTTTGTCTACGCGCGTGCCTCCATACATAACGTCGGACCTTGCCGTTCGAACGCTAAGCGTAAAATTCTACCCGTTACTTAATGAGCCACCTTATTATTGTGTGAGACATTTTTGAAGATTTCCGTATGTCTTGCTGGACGCGCAACCACAGCCCTCAGAGCGGACAGCCTCGCGAGTAGTGGGGATGGATGTCCACCCAATGAGCTTTCGCCCTGCGCTCCCCAGCGCGAGGCGCGATATTACTTTCTAGGTTAAGTACAAGTAGCAGTCCCGGTGCGACACAGTAAGTTATTTAACGTATTGATAAGCACATGATGTAAAAACCAGCGTACACACGACGAACTAGAAAAGGAAGGGAGACAGGCAGCGGGTATCCTGTCTCCCTTCTTTTCTAGTTCATCGTCTTCGCGCTGTTTTAACCATCATGAACAAGTACCCACTAGCGAATCGACAGTCCTTCTGCAGTATGAAAGCGGCGACCCGCATCTAAAAGTACCCTAAAGACAACAAAACTACCGTTATTTACGAAAAAATGCGTAGATCTGGCCATAAAAAAACGGATACATTTACATTTAATACATTACACATTTAACATTTTAAATGTAAATTTTACATTAATAACTCACGGGTATTGCATAATTTTGCCGCTTCTTGGGCTTGAATCCCGTCGTTCACCAAAAACACCCCTATTCCAACCCTAGGCTTCTGAGACCGAACAGCAACCCTCTTTTGAACGTTTCCTCGAAACAATAGGAGTGTTCCAAGCAAACCAGTACGTGCACTTGGTTGCGTACAGAAAGTGGCGGCTTGTACCCACGAGAAAGCGGAACGTCGCCCTCTATGCTTTTCCGCTCTCAGCGGTATACAACGCCGGAGGTTTCAGTGATAAGGCATGCCATAAAGCTTTCCCGTAAAAAAACCTCGCGACATCATTTTACACTGTACCCATACAAGACAGACTGAAAGCTATGCAGTGCCCACCACCTGCTCCTCTGATTGTGACTGGCAGGGGACGAAACAATGCTCTGTGCACTTTTGTGAGATATTTCGAACGAATAGAAAGGACAACTGCCTTCAGACAGTCTTTGTGTTGGCGCAGCAGAGACATGTAAGGATGACGTCACGGCAAGGCTAAATGCATAGCATGGCGATTTGTTTGTGCCTAGCATATAGAACAGAGCAGAAAAGGGGAATGACACGAAACAGTGGTTGGGATCTCCTACCCGAATGGCACGTCAGCCGGTTTTCTCCAGCTCACCAGGGGTTTGCGTGGCATACTGGGCGAAGCTATTCTTCCCAGCTGTTCTAACAAAAGGCTCCCTTCGCAACATTCCAGTTCCGTGAATGTTGCTTCTTTCATTCAGTCTTTTGTTTGTCCCCGCAACCGTATATGGCCATCTATCTGCACGGTTTGACATTCGAAAATGTTTAGGTAATTGCAAGGGTAATAAAACTGAGCGGTATTATACAAAGCGAACATGCATTTTCGCGCCGGCACCTTTTTCTGTGCCTCCATTATGATTCATCTAATAGTTTTGTTGTGCAAGGGTGTATGAGATGTTTGGCCTATATTTTCCATCTTATTTTTAGCTCACTACAAGAGAGCACAATTGCGTAGAATGTTATTGAAGATATTATTATTGACGATACATTTCATATCAAGTTCATTATGATCCACTGCTGTAGTAACGACCTGGTTAACGCGTTCGGCCGGGCTTGGCGTTTGGGATTGTTTGTTTGAATCACGTTCTTCACGGCGTTTATGTGACTATTCCTACCGCCCTGTTCACCTGCTGACCACGGTAAGCACTCACTGTGTTCTTCTCATCTCATCTTCTTGTCACCTTTGAAGACGAACGGAGCATAGCCCTGTGTTTATACGCCGGCCAAGAAGTTCTGCAAAATTGGCTCAGATGAGCCTAAAGCGTAAGATGATGGTGCTATCAAAAACTTTGTTACCACTAAGGTGGCACAGGAAAGCGTGGCAGCGTTTTCCATGCAGCTCTGGTAGTAGCAATACTACCGAGATCAATACTTCGAACCGGAAATGCTGAAGTTGTCGCTTAAAAAAAACCCTCTAGTGTCCGCATCGTGGGATAAGAAAGAGGTCAGAGAACACGTGTGTTGGAACATTCGATAGCTACGGAGACGACACAGGCTCCCACTCGCTCAACAGGCGCATAGGCGAACAAGAATAGGACGACCAGGTGAGGCCGACGAGATGGCTACTTTGAAGACGGTTCTCTGTAAATAATGTAAATATATTTGCTATTCTACGACGGCGGCGTCCTCTCTTGCTTCCGTGAACGTTCTTCCACATTGTGCCGAAACCCTCAACGTTAAGCGACACGACGAGAGAGAGAGAAGACTCTTTAATGTGAACTGGTGAGGTCAGCCCTGCTAGGGACAAGGCTTGATAAACCAGATGGGGGGTGACTACGTTGATGAATGGTTAATATTAGACATTAGGATTACAGCAAGAAGAAGACAAAACAAGAAACGTTGGAAAAAAAAAGGAAAGTAAAAAAACAGAATGCTGCCAGCTGAGTCCGGACACAAAAAGGTGAGCCACGGAACGAAATCTAATTCTTCGACCGTACTGCTCTTCCCGAAGAGAAAAGGAGGCGCCGAAGCAGATGAACCGCCTAACGATTGCAAAGAACAGCCTTCTCGATTTACATCGTAGACTTATGGCCAAAGTAACGACAACTCTGGAGCAAACAAAAAATGTTGAGGCCACAGTTTTCATAACCAGGCTCCAGCACAGCGCCGGCCGACTTGCTGCAATCTGCGGAAGCTGGAAGCCCTTGCATGCGGAACCAGAGTTGACGGCCAAGACAATGACTCTCTGGAGTCGGCCAATGAAGCACAGGAAATAGTTTCTTCATTTTAACGAAGAATTTACGGGCAAAAAGCACTTTCCCCTCAGGGGCCACACAACTCACGAGACAAGACAGAACGCAACAAATACCAAAATATGAATTTAGTCTTCCAAACGAGTAGTAAGGAGCCTGAAGAGGGGACCGGAACCTGCAGGAAGCCAACGACATCAACGACACCTGTGGGTATTCCAATAACAGGTCGTCGAACCCAAGAATCTTTAAGCTTGGCGCAAAGATGACATGCGCCTCTGTGGATAACCAGTCGGCTGAAATGGCGTATGAAATACGACAAAACTATCCATTCCTTGATCAGGCCTGAAGACGTCGTGACCCTGGGAACACCACACCAGCAGCGGGAAGTAGCCGAGAAGAAGCACCGCATTATATGCCCGCTCCATCAGCAGCACAACACACTATGCAATATTGCATAGCTTCAGAACGTGACACCGTCAAAGTATATGCGACTGAGTTGCTTGAACCGTCCTTTGAGTATACAGTCGCAGAGTCATGTCCAAATGAAAGTATTCAAAGGATTTTAACAACAACGGAAATGTAAGTCCAGACGACGCTGAAATTCGCAGAAGCGTAAGAACAACTGCACCAGAAAATACACAGTCGTCCTTAAGAGACAAGTCTGGATGTGTTTCCGACCTGTGTGGCCAGAACGAGACTGCTCACGACACTAAGTCAACACAATACTCACCGACGCAAGCAGCAAATCGTCCGCAATGTTCAAGGAAGCTGTTCTCACGCTCTAAGATGTGCTGTCAGCTACGACAAAGGCAACGAACGTGAATCCACTACCCCACCACGAGGACAGGGTCACCCAAAACAGACTGCCTAAATGCACCTTCCACAAATTCGGACACGTGGTGAACGAAGCGCTCACAAAACCGCAGAAATTGACAGCGTATCCACCACGATGAACACATACCAACTGCATCCGCTTCTGCATACAAATGGAACCACACAAAGATTGGCAGCTGTCATCGTCCACTGCATCAAGCTGATGACACTGAAAAAAAATTAGCAGTGGCTTAGCTAGGCTATGCCAGGATATACGTAGCGTGATCTAAGGTTCAGGTGGTTATTCTTAGCTTTCCTAGTTGTCTAGGATTAGCTTGGTTATCATGCTTACTGTTGCTTCAATGACACACACACGGTATACGCATTATGTGACACATGTATATTTATCAAGCGGCTCCGGCGCAGCGTCACCAATCGCCCCAGAGCTAAGCTGGTTCTACAGCGCACGCCGGTGTTGCTGCGACGCACGAGCCATCGGTTCCACACCCGGCCACCCCTCGCATGATCATCAAGTGGACCGGGCCGCCACGTGCGGAACGGAGGTCGGCGAAGACGCTGGGCGCGTGGTGCGTGAGAGACGCCGGGCAGCGAGCAACGTTCTGTGCGCCATGTGACGTCACTGCTCCTTGCGCATGCGGAGCACAGCCCTCCAGGAGCCACGCAAAACTGCTCAACCTCGGCCAGTGTAGCTCACGCTACAAAACATGAAAAGTCAAGATTCATACCGAGTTGCTAGTGGCAGTCATATGACCTCGATGAAGCGACCATTTCCGAAATCAGCACACGAAACTATGCGGGAAAACATGGCTGTTACTCATCACTTAACATAATCGTGGAGCAGAAACAGAGGTCGAAAGTCCAAAGATAGGCAACGTCTACAAGAAAAGCAGGGCCGAAAATCAGAAAAAAGGTAAATTCAGACACCGGCTGGATACGAACAACAGACTGACCTATATCTTCACCTAGGACTCGGCTACGCAACATTAACGTTTGTCAATAGTACCTTCAGCGATTTCGTTTATCTCGCTCGCACAAACTCTTGTCCGGCGGGAGAGTGTTGGAACTCTCGATGGCGACGAAGACGACGCAGGCACCCAGCTGAACAGACGCATAGGCGCAGAAGAAAACGACCGGGCGTGGCGAGAAGATGGCTGCTTTGACGACTATTTTCTGTATATAATCTAAATATACTTGTTTTTCTACGACGACGGCCTCCTCCATTGCCCTCCCAGACGTTCTTTCACAAGGTGAAAGATGGGAAAACAAGAGAAACGAGGGATTTGCGTGGCAGGGGCGCTAGAAGGGTATCGCCTTTTTACATTTGCATTCAAGTGAGCAGATACGAGTTCAATGCCATTTATATTTCATTTTACAATTTTTTGACCGTATAATTACAACATTGCTTTTAATGGAATGGTGTACGTACTTAAGTGTTTCACCTTAACATTCTATGGTTTCAGTTACAATTCGCTCGTCACTGAATGCGCCTTACTTTGAGCGTCAACAATCTAACGCCGAAGACATGCACCATTGTTCCCTTCAAGCAGCGGCGGGATTTCTCGTACTGCCACGGCGACGTTCGGCTGGACGTGAAGACCCCGCAGGGGCTTGTTTTGAGCGTCTTGTATCCTTTTGGAATTGGTCAAAGTCCACCCACGTGCTTCTTTTGTCTCGTACTTTTAACCTGGTGGCGCCTAAATTACCCTAGTCAGCATTATCGGGGTTAAAAATCCCAAATGCGGTTTTCTATTTTCTATTTTCTATTTTTCTATTTTTCTGAAGAAATGCTGTACAAATTCGATCTTTTTTGGAACCTTCAATGTTCCTTTTTTTTTCACTATGGCACGCACCTAAAATTGACAAATCTAAGCCAGAAAACCTTCCGAATCTCCCAATGCCTCCCGTTTATGATTATCACTCCAAAGTATTTTTTGGAACTACTGTTTGCCCGAATAAACGTCTGTTAAAGTACGGCTTGCCACGCTAATCGTATACCATGGCGTTGCATACGTTGCCAGCTCGCCTTTTAAATACCAGTTAAAAACACTGCTTTCAATTTTGCTATGACCGGCAACTGCAGCGCACTCGGTGGGTTTTCAGTCAGCCCCATGAAATGGTTAAGTCGGCGCCCAAAGAGTAAACGTGTGGCCCATCGGTCAGGAGCCGCGAAACCATATAGTTTCTTAGTAGGCACTGCTAAGGAAGACGAAACGGCGCTTGGAATTTATGTCCGCGTAGAAGGTTATTGTAAGAACGCCGCTGTTGGCCTGGAGGGACAATTGGTTGATTGATTTCGGGGTTTAACGTGCCAAAACTGCACAGGTTATGAGCCGCCGCCATAGTGGAAGGCTCTTGATTAACCTGAATCGAGAGCTATTCGGGACGCTCTTCTATTCATACAGCCGGAATCAAGAAAAATGGGCTGTGCTCTACGGCTCTACCCCGCTCTTCATCCTGTCTCCCTTTTGCTGATGCCCATACGAACAACGTTGAGGCCGAAATGCGGTGCATAAGTGACTTAATATTATCAGGCATAGGCCTGACATTCTTTACCAATGGCTCCCAAGCCACTGCGGCACAACGGCAATGAAAATGTGGATAGAGCGCCCTCATGACGCCCATAAAAGCGCCAGACTGGCCTGCATCTCTCTTTAGGCAATGATTTAGCAAGGTCGCTGCGTTACATTTCCCGCAAGTCACGCTCGCTAAGCGGAGCACACTTCAGTGCTGTACGTTCGTCTTTACTCGCTCGACCCCGATTTGGAGCGCGAACTACCTACTAACGTGCCACGTTCGGACGTCACCTTACTGTGTCTCCTGTGGCTAGGTGGTGCCTTCACCAGTGCTCCCTTTTTGCTATTAGGAAACAGCCCTACGTGTGATGTGTCCGCCGCCGAAGAGACAATTGATCCCCTGTTGTGCCATTGTGACTAATGCCCAACGCCGAGGCAACAGCTCTCCACCGCACTTCGCCGATTCCATGACGAGCCCTTTACAGCACCGGCTATTTTAGGTCACAGGCATTGCCCGTCAGAGGCCGAAGAGACAACAGCCTTACTTCGATTTTTGAAGGACATAAGCGTATCTGAACGATTCTAGAGATGTTACTAGACTGCAGCATCCTTGCTTTGCCAATTTTGTCAGTGTACCACCTTAGTTTTCGTGCATTTTTTGAGTGCGTGTTTTGTAGTATCTTTGTAGTTACCATGGCCACACCTTGCATTGTTTTAATTCTGTTCCACAACATTCGCTTTTCTATTTATGCACCGTGGTCCTTTCATTGACTTTCAATTCTGGTATCTCCATGTGTCGGGTATTTAACGGGTCAGTAACCACTTAACCCTACCTCTGCTGTTCTGTTCCTCCCTTCCTTGCCCCACCCAGGCTACGCTGGATCAAAAGGTCGGTACTGCCCAGCTGTCCTGCGCACTCCTGGTATGTTGGGTGAGCACTGCGGGTAAGGGCTGGGCTTTTCTGACACTCCCATACCATGTGTAACAAGGTGCAGTAAGATAATCACGGTTGTGAAAAAATCGCATTCATTGGGCCGGCACAAACACACACCATTCGCACCAAAACACGCGATGGGGCCACTAGGCTACGGAGGCTGCACCGCGGAGTTCTTGTAACAGTTGCACAAAAGAATAGAGTTGGACATGTTCCAAGCGAACAAGTAGGGGGCGCTGTGTGCTGTGCTTGCGCTTTGTGCTGTGCAGGCCTTGTGTCCACAGCGAAACGGAATCTCGCTTCGCCGTACGCAACAGATTGCGACCTTCGTGTGAAGTTCCAACAGGAACAAATAAGCGCTGTGCTGATAAAAACTGTTCAAGGTAGTTGTTTATCGCTGTAACACCCTCAATAGATAGGGATTGAGTCTCTAAACTCCTGCCTAATTCAGCTCCACTCTCCCCTGTCAGGATCTTGCATACTGTAGACAAGCAGAATTTATTAGGACATGCTTAGGGACACAAATGAAGAATATTAGGCATGCATGCGCCCAAACAAAGTTGCATTCAATATTGTGACTTTGTTTTCTACTATGAGGTACTGCCAAGCAAACAAAAATGTTACCGATAAAACACTAGGATTTTCTTCGCGACAAATGTTCTTATCCGATTCAGGATTTCTATTGAACCAAATCAACGTGTCTCTTTTTCAGTGCTGCTTGTAGCATTCAACAAGAACTCCGCATTTCCAATCAATCAAGTAGATTTCTTTTTAACCGTTCCTTATTTGTTTTGTTGAGCGTTCTTTTTCTTCATGTTTTTGCCACGCGGCATATGAGATGAGGTGTAAAGATGGGAAGAGAGAAGAATGTAAGAACACTAGAGTCTAACTGCAGAAGTAGTAGACATGTATTTCGTATTTTATTTTCTATTCTACTGCAACTATTTACTCAATCCTCGAGCGTATACTTTGCCATATTCTTACAAAAAGTTGGCGTTTACCATAAAAACAAGGTCCCGAAGCTGTAAACCTAATAGGCATGTGTGAATGTTGGTAACCTCTGTGCAGGTTGATAACCAGCAATGCTTTTTACCACATGTCATAAAAGTGACACAGAATTAAGCTAAAATGTACAGGGATAGACAATTCAAATGCGAACCGCGGAATGCACGGCGGAAGATACTGTTTCCGTCACCTAGCAGCAGCCATGGAAAAGACAAGGACATGCGCATTGCGATGTCTGGAGCGAGGGTGCGTGTCCAATTGCGATATGCCGCCCTCTCCTCGCTCGCATGCTTGTATTGTCTCCATGCCGCAAGAGTGCTGAAAACAGCAATGCGGCGTGGAATAATAAATGCGGGCACTGCGTGCTCGGCGTACACGATTGCCCGCTCCCCGACTATGCATGCGTCACATTCCAACATAGCGTTGCATGTGTGGAGCAGTAACTTGAGCAAATAACGACGGACACCTGCACTGTAGACGCAAACTAGCCGGAAATGAGTTTTTAAAAGTAATGTGCCCTGAAAAGTATTCTCTAGCCAAAATATTTACTCCCTAGGCAAGGTTTTGTAAAAAAGTGGTAAGAACCTCCATGGTAGTACCGTTGCCCTTCCATGTAGTGAAAAAATAGGATTTAGAATGAGTTAACATCATTTTGATGAGATGGCGTTCGGTCTCTTGTATACGACCACGTCCACAATAACTCCCATCTGGGGTAATCATCTCAAGCGGGCGGTCACCATGTTAGCCTTGTGTTGTTTTCGTGTATCAGCACTTCAACCATAGCTTAATGCTCATTAGAACGAGTAAGCAGCACGCGACGGTTGCATGCAGCTGCAAACCGATACAGTACGTATACCCGTATAGATGCTTCAGCCAGCGCGATCACAGGCAGACAGCGCGGCCGTGTTGTTTCAATCTGTTTATTTTGGCGATTGGTGTTTGTCAAACTCTGCTGCTAACAAAGAGACAGTGCTCGCCGTTGTGAAAATTGCAATGTTCATCTGCTTCGCCTGCTCGCGCATACATAGACGATTTAATTTCGCGCCAGCGCGTCAACGCACCCGACTGCAGCGACTCAACTTGCCCTGGCGGCACTACTGCCGCTCGGATGTAAAAAACCTCCTGCTATCAACAACTGCTATCAACGCAGCGCGGCTGGTGACTCAGTGAGGCGTGCGGCCGGAGCTTCAAGCCTGGCCTTGGGCCATCGTTTTTTCTTATTTGAGAAGGACTAGTAGTGCCATTTGGTGAAAGATTTTCATGTGCCCTGTCACACGAGAAACGGCCGCTAACAGCATTCGGATACGGCGACAGCTGGGGTGGTAAGTGGTCTGTCATCAGTCGATGCGTTTGTCAAACGTTTGGATAGGGTTAACTGCGAAGTACCCGTGCCGCACACAGCACGTACACGCACAGGCAAAGGAAAAAGGGCACACTCGTTTATTTTACTTGTTTGTGGGTTTTGGGGTATGCATTCGCATTATTTTGTAGGCCGGTTTGTAACAGGGCATTCGAGATGAAATCGTTTGTCGCGCGCGGCGTCGTTTCAAACCAACCTGAGGGTTACTTCGTGCTGGCGAAAATCAGCGCAGTCAGACGGAAGCGGAAGGAAGGTAGAGAGGTGGGGAAGAGGGTGCTCATATTTAAAAGAAAGCGTCACGTAAGACGAGAAAAGGAACGCAACCCGCCTGCGTTTCTCCGAACTTCAGGACAGAGCCGCACACGGGTATGTAAAAGATGCTATGAGCCTATCGAACGATTAAATGCATATAGTGTGGTCCACGACGGCGACGTGGTTCGCACCCCAAAATGTTTTTTATTCCCTTTCAGATGGTAATTGCGGGGTCGGTATACAATCGGGGCCTCTCAGTCGCCAGCTAAGGCCCCGTAATTAAAAACAAAATTCCATGCCCTTATAGAAGAGAACCGAGTTTGTCTTAGCATGACACAAGTATGCCGGGCATAAAAAGGAATGTCATTTCTTAGAATGGCAATACATCAGGATGGCTAGGTTTCCGCTGTCTCACCCTTCGAAAGACGCTCCTCTCCTTTCTATTCCAGCCTGACGCACGGCCGTGCTACACCAGCGGCGTCCGCCGCTCTAGCCCGGCGTGTCTGACCACTCCTGCCTTCGGGACGCCGCCCCCGCGAATTCCAAGTAACGGCTGGCAGAACCTCTGGTTTTCACTCTTCCTAGAGTCAAGTGTGTTGAATGCAAGTGGCGTCGCTATGGGCAATTGTTTTTGGTGTCGTTTAAAGCTTTGCTTTCCAACCACCTTCACAGCGTGGAAGTGAGCCAATTTTTATTATCTTTGGCAAACACTCTTTTGTTGGTTTGTCATAATCAATAGTAAGACCATACACAAAAAATTACGGGAATCATCTGACACTGGATTTTGACACGGAGCTTGCAGCTACAAAAAATGTAATGTGGTTTTTGTGACGGATACTTCTACAATCACGTTAACATTAACTTAAGGCAGGCGTGTGTGGCCTGCAGCGTTGGTACGTTCGCAAGAATAGCGTTTTCCATTTCAACTGTTTTTTTTTGTTGCCATGAAATCATAAGTAATTTGAACCATGAACGAGGTTTACGTTAGCTAACAAGACTAGTAACGGTTGCGGGCTACAAATATTGCACCAATCATGCTTGTCAGCATAATGACAAAAAAATTAAGGTGTCGGAATACGGATGACTCAGTCGCCTATTTTATCACTACTGTAAAAAAAAGTGTTTTCTGACCCAGTGAAGGACTTTCCTGTATGACGAACTGTGTTACGACAGATGACCATACTTGATGACGCAAAGCCGTAATAAATTAGCTTTGGATGTAACACCACGAGGGAAATAGGTAGAGGTGGAAGTATAAATGAAACAGTGTGCGCCTGTCCGGCATGAATTCAATATTTGCTGACACGATTTTCTTCTGCAGATCCTGATACATTATCGAGTTGAATGACTTCATAGATCTTAAGGCAGGGCAGGCTGTGCAGTACAAGGCAAAGCTGCAGTTGGAAAGCAAGTTGGTCCCTCCAGCAGAAGTGAGTATTGCCACGGCTAATTAGCTGCACTTTTTCTATGAAAGTGAGCCACCATGGTATAGGGGGGAGGCAGTGTAAGGGTTTGCATCTTTAACTGTGTGCCCACTCACTTGATTAGATGCAAGCTGGCATCTTTAAAGCAAGAAACAGCAGTTAATAAAATACGCAATACCAAGGTGTTTTTGAGTCAAAAACAGGAAAAACTTGCACGTGTTTGTGAAAATACCCCATGCAACCTCAAAATGATAACGGACGTTTGTCTCAAAAGAGCCTGGCAAGAATTGTCAGGCCTAAATAGACATGAATCACGGTATCATTTCAGAGCATACTTGCAGCGCTGCACTTTTTTTGCATCCAAACGTGGAACGAAATCATGGAAAATTGCATTGCAGGCACCTTCAAGGGCTGTGCATTCCCTTCCTTTTTCTCTGCCTTGCTTAATTGGAAATTTTTGTAGCGTGTCTGGAACGTGGTCACTTTAACCCATACTAGGTGTCTTGATGTCACTTGTGATAACCACATGGTGCGGTCAGGTCCTGAATTATTAATGACGTAGGAAAATGTAGCTGGTGCATGTGGTGGGATGTATACTGTGCTTGAGTATGTGGGTGTATTGTTTTACGACAGCCATAAGTAAATGCAGCTTGCTAAATTGTTGTTAGAATAATTGAGGTGCGGGGAGTGCGAATAACAAGGGCCGGGTACTGAAAGTGCTGGAAGAGTGTTTAATACATTTTACACAGACATGAATATGCCTCGTGTGTGCGCGCATGTGCACGCGCGCGTGCGTGGTGTGTGCAGTGCACGTACATACATACATAATGAGAATACTCCTCATCGCTTTGTTGTCATGCTGACATGTTCATAACCAGTTTTTTGTGGAAAATTGATTTATTATGGTGTTAACACGCGCCACACCACTCAGGCAATGAGGCAGCCGTAGTATAGGACTCTGATTTATTTTGAACACCTGGGATCCTAATAATGTGCGCTGAATTCTCGGAAGACACGGGCTTTCTCGCTTTTCGCCTTCATCAGAGAAGTGGCTGCTCCATTTTTCTTAATAGAATTAGCCAATAATTTTTAAAGAGATAAAAAATTGTATATTTGGAGTGCCTTGTGCAAGTATAGTAATGGGAATGCTCCCATTGCCTCATTGTATTGTTACATTTTTATTAAGAAATGTTCTTTAGGGAACAATTGTCATTATTTTCTTCAAATGACAAATATACAGGTAGGTATTTTCAGTGCCCTCTGGAAGTATAATGGAACCATTTTATTGCAAGGCTTTAGCAAATTGAACATGGAATAAGCATCTTTTATCCAGTCGGAGTAATAGTAAAGTTTAGATAAAAGCACTCGTTTGCACTCAGTTGAATTAAACATCCTTTTAAAATATCGGGAATAAAAATTGGCACACCTCAGTGTCCTTTAAGAAATATGGGTAAGCAGATACACCAGGATTAAGAGGTAGCTTGCTAAAGGGGCCTTGAAGTAATTTGTAGACATCGTGGGATTACTTGTGCAGAATGGAGTCGGGAGTCCTAAACCGTGCTTTGACCCTGTAATTTCATTGATGTAATTACTTTAGAAGAAAAAATCCATTCAAAAGTGGTATTCCTTTTCTTCATCTTCCTTGTTTATTTTTGTCGTTTTCTGTGGATCGCATAAAGTTTTCCTAGACTAGCTGAGGCTTGCTGTTAAATTTGCTGACAAAACCAGTTGTCTAATCCATCCACTGTTATGCCATTGGAAATTGATCGTGAAGTGAAAACTGGGCCTAGGACATGATTTGTGCTGTGGTGACTCTGGCTCTGTTTTGTGGGGATGCAGAAGGTGTTAAGCTGTTTAAGGTCCGTGAAGTTAGACTCCACACGGCACACATGTGGTCCGTATTTTGGTTAAAGACGCTTCGCTTATTTTTACTTCAGTAGAACACAGACTTGTGTGCATGGTAAACTGGTATGATGGCAAATAAAGGTCACTCTAGCGGAAGAGAGGTTTACTATAGGGCCATCTAAAATGGACCAAACCATTCTGCGTAAAGCATAGAACCAAGGTACAAGAAGCACGTTTGACACAGGTTGTGTGTGATTTTGCGCAGCAACCTCGATTGCGGCACAGGCGAGTTCCATCCACACGCACACACCAGCGCCCGGAGGTGGCCGATGGTCAGCGTCTCAATGTGACAGGGCGCCAGCAGCTTGCTGACACACGGTGGTGAATCGGCCGACTGTTAGCCTCGGATGCAACACACGTGTTATAATTAGGTGAGTACAACACGGATGAAGTAAAGTTTGGTTCCTTGTTGAAGTTGGGTGGTGTCGTCGTGGAGGGTGGTGAAGGACCCGATGACGAGACGAGGCAAGTAGATGATGAAGAAAAAGAAGTCTATTCACACTTATTTACACAGACAATGAAGCATAACATAAGAGAAAGTAAAACTGGATTACAATTCAGAGGCGCCGTAGCGCACAAAGGGGGGTATCACGGCACGATCCCTGGTGGGGTCCCGGAGGCACAAAAGGTGCCAAACCGCCGCACGGTTGGCTTAAGTGCTGGGTCCTGGCGCCCAGAAACCGCCACGGGAGCGAGTCTTCGTGCGACCGCTCTCAGTCGCAGCTCTGACAAAACTCATTGAAGCACGCGCGAGCAGGGCGCAGGCAGGCCGCCTCCCCACAGCAGCGCACCTGTCAATTAGGGTTTGACCCCCGCTCCCCCCCTGTCCGCCGCCTCCGAAGGTCGGGAGGAAACGGAAGCCTTCCCCACAGCTGCGACGAAGGTCTCCGGCAAGGCCGTTCCAAAGGGCTGCCGCTCCGCCGACCGATGGGGGGACGACAAAACCAAATGAAGGGAGGAGGACCATCGTCCCGACGGGGTCTATCGGCGCTGTCATCATTACAGATGAGCCAGAAGCTCTGGAAGTGTGGGCTAACCGCCTTACAGTTGGCCTCCACTGACACGGGGAGTGTTCAGCCACTGCTTACATCTTGGCTCGTCTTTCGTTGTAATTGCGCAGAGCAGCAAAGGACGTGGGAGTTTGGGGAAGCACGACCGGTTTAGCTGAAAGTAACGAAACCTCTTGGTACATAGTAGCGTTGAATTCAGTTGCTCCTTTACCGCCATACATCACAGCTGCCTGTCTCACTTCCTGTTTATTCTAATGCAAACAGGGGCTGCATCATGAAACTGCTGCGAAGGAAATGAGAAAAGGAAATGCATTGTTTGTATAAAGATTTCTTAGCAATTAAAGCATCCTTCGGCAGCTCATTAACACTAGAATGGCTATGGGAAGGTCTGTTTCGTTTGAAACCAACTTGCTGTCCTCTTTTCACTCTCAAATGTTCTAGGTCCCCATCAGGAAAACCGTTTCGGTCTAAGGTGTTTGAATTGAAAACCTTTCATTTCGAATGTAGATCCTATACTCCGTAAAAATGAGTTGCCTGTCCTTTCAGGTACGGCAACATCTCGCGCAGCGCATCAGTCTGCCAGGGCGCCATATCCTAATTTCAATGCACACACTATGAAAGCCGATTGCCTTAGGCGCCACATTGTCTGCTTTTTTTGCTTTTCTTGCATAGTTTGTTCGTCACTGTAGTAATTAATAGCAGACCCAGTCCTACAAATCACAGAAACGGCTCGTTTCTGTTACTTTGTACTGTAAAAATACTCACAGTAACACACTTTTTGCGCCGCACGGAGGAAAAATCGGTTGCAGTGATAAGGCATAAGGGTAACTTGTTGTTCTTAAAGGGTCACTGAAGACAACTAGCAAGTTGGTTTCAAACGGAAGTCGGGCCTCCCCATAGTCATTTCAGCATTGATTTAGTGCCAAGATGCCTTAAGTGCTGAGAAATCGCTGTTCAAATGCTCATCTAACGTGACGCAAACAGCGACTGTAGTCGCTGTTTGCATCAGGATAAACCGGAAGCAAGTGAAGCAACGGTGATTATATGCAGTATAGAAGCAACTGAATACAACATTACCACGTACCAAGCAGTTTGGTCAGTTTCCGTCAAATCGCTCATGCTTTCCCAAACTCCCCTGTTCTTTGCAGTTTGAGACCACTAAGCAAAATGTTTCTCCATTGGACCCGCGATCAGTATTTACGCTTCATGGAAGAAAAACATTGGCCTTTTGACGCCCCGCAAGTGTTGGCGTCGAACGAACTTCTCGTGCGTAGCTCGCATGCTCCCTTGGAAAGCGGTACTGCCACCCCAAGTATGGGCGAGTAGCACCATCCAGCGGAGCCAAGAAAAAAATTGCGCGCGTCAGGCCATTTAAGCCCTTCCGGTGAAACTGTGCGTTTTGGCTAGTTTCAACCTTATTTTAAAAACAGTCAGGTGTAAGAGGGGTTAATAGTGTTCTACGTGAGCTAATCTATCAACCTAGAGAGACTTGCATTTTAACTTCACTGTCATTTAAAGTTGTGCTCGAGTAAACTGTGCGGTAGTAATATATTTTATTGCTGCAAAAGCCAAAACGGTTATTGTACTGGGACTTGGTTTTATGAAGCCTTTGCATTCCTAATTTAGGTACTAAAATTCGCAGGGAACCTGGCCTAACAATTTTATTACTATACCGAAAAATTAAGTTCGTTTAACCATAGTGTCTGTTTTGAATTTACGTGTGGGACATTTTTTTTTGCCTTTTCAGGCAGATGTTCCCCTGACTCCCTGCCTGCTGTCCGTGAACAGGTTAGCCTCCACATCGATGGCCAGCGTGTCTTTACTGCATCATCTTTACTGGGAGGACTGTGTAGTCTGTTTGCATCGTTCTGGGGTTTCAACATTCAATATCCCAAGAAGGCACACAGAGCTCTAATGTTTGTGGAACATGCCTTTTTGGGTCTTGCCAGCACCAAACCCCGTGTGAAGGCTTTAGAACTAATTAACTTTTACCGCATCAATATCGCTCACTAATATTTTAGTTGTTTTCAATCCTGTAATCATTGGAATGTAGTAAAAAAATTGTGTATTATGTTTCTGACTTGTTTTTCTTTTTTTACTGAACAGGGGATATTTGATGGGCCATTCTGTATGCTGATAATATTACTATTATCTTTTAATCAAGCAATAATATTAACGAAATAACTTTAACTTGAAACAATTATCTAAATAACGTTGGCAACTGGTGCCAAATCAAACAATTAAAAATTATCCGAAAAACAAGAATTTCATGGCTTTAGGTTCTCACTCTAAAGAAGCTGTCGCGATACCACCCATTCTGTTCCATATGCCGGACCGCGCCCCCCCGCCTCGACCGAACCCCGGAAGACTCCGGGGAGGAAGCAGACGACGACCACGACGAAGACGCAGGGGAGCCCCTCGTCGCCTACGGCGAAGTGCTCCGGTGGTACAGACGCGAAAGAGGGACTTTTCCGCCTCCACACCCCGGCCTGTCCCGGGAGGAGGCGGTGCTCCTGCGGCAGTTACAGACCGAGACCGTGCTCACGCCGGCGCTGGCGCGCCACGTGTGACCCGGAACTCTACGAGCGGACCGAGTGCTGTGTGTGTGCGCGAGTGCCCGCGCACCTGGCCCACATCATGTGGGGCTGCGACGAACAGTGCGCGCGCGACGGAGGCGACCGCCTCCCGCCGGACATTCGCGAGTTGATCGGCTCCCCGGAGCACGGCAACCAGCTCAGGGCCGTCCAGCGGCTCGAGGAAGCTCTGGCGCTGCAACGGCGAAAGGAAAGCCAGCGCCCCTCGCCTCCCGGCCCCCGCGGGGGTCGAGCGGACGGCGACGGCGCGGGCGATCCGAGTAACCCGCGCGGCAGGCCGGGCACGACGCCTCGGGCTCCGCCCGCTACCTAGCGCAGGTAGTTAGACGAGGTGCGGCGAAGCCCTGCGTGGCCTGACCCGCACCTTTCTCGCAGGACGAATCAATACAGGTCATTTCTCTCTCTCTCTCTTGCCATTCAACCATCGGACTCGGTCACTTTTCTTGGCGCATTTGTGTCTTGATCAAAACGCAATTGCTTCCGCTGCATATTTTTCGTTCTTTATATTACTCATTTATCCATAGCCATCTCATTGCTGTTTGTCTCCTACGTCATTTATCTCTTGTGCCTTTACCACCTACAAAACGCTGGTTACCTTTCAGCATCAAATCGTTACGCAGCTCTCGCTCCTTTCACCACCAATTGAAAAAAAAATCGTTGTTTTAAACCACTGCAACCATTTTTTTTACACTTTGTGTACTGTGTACTGATAGGTTCTGATAAGTACTGACGCGCTCTCGATCCGCTAGTATTACAAAATGATTTCACTTACCATGAGGTTATGTTTGTGCCTATCTGTTTTTCGCGTATTTCCAGTTCTTGTAGTAACTATTGTTTCTACAGTTTGTTCAACTAGCATTGTATTGCTAGTCCTCCATTCCTAACTGGCGTGGTATTTAGCAATGTACCATTTGTCATTTCTTATGGGATGTCGGCCTAAGTTTTTATTTCGAAACCTTCCTTGTTGTGGCACTATGTACCCTGTAAACTTGTATGCGAAAGTTCGTTTGAAATAAACCTGAAACCGAGAAAAACCGTGTGAAATCAATACTCCCGCAGGGAACTAGAAATTCTCCCCTGTCGCCTTGAAAAAACTCATTTCGGAAGGCCTACAAAACCACTCAAACTTTCGTAAAACTCCTTTCAAAAGAAATATATGCTTCCTTTGAACCTCCTAAAAACGCCCCTAAAGTAACATAAGTACTTCCCAAGGGAGCTAAAATAGACTCCTATTCAACCGCCTAAAATTCCATAACATCACTTAAAAACGGTTTGAGGAAGTAAAAAATACTCCATTTTGATCTCCTTTAATTCTCCCAAACATTTTTTAACACTCCCTAGACACCATCTTTCTATCGCCTAAAAACGCCCTGTTTTGAGGAGGTAAACAAAACCTTCTTGTTCCATGTAGTAAAAAAACTCCTACAAGGAGGACCACTAGAGGACAGGCGAAAAAGAACCTCTAGAGAGTATATAGGAGGAAAAAAGTTTAGAGTGATGCATGTTGTGCTGCCTTATATTGCCTCTGAAAAATGTCTTACCAGTACTGCATTTGTGTTATTGTTGTGTGGGGACATTAAGCAGATCAGTGTAGGCTTGTCTTTGAAGCTTTCCCCATTATGTGACGCGCAGTGGAGCATGACCATCAAACGGAGAGAGTATGAGTAGTAGCCCCTACTTTACAATCCTCTTCCCCGCCGGTTACACTTTACCGAGTACTGCATACTGCTCGCAACTGCACAGGATTTATCTCCTCCCTGCCATTGCGCAATGTCGCGTGCTACTTTGAGGCCACCTGTGTGGAAGTACTAGAAACAGCAGAGTGATTGGCAGAGCTGCGGTATGATAACACGTAATTATCTCTACCGAACAATCGTGTGTGTGTTTAGTGGGTCCATGTAGAGATGTAGAGCAGCCCACATTTAAATTCGAAATAATTTCTGCGGTCACTTTTTCGGATCATGTCTTTTTAAAAGACACGAGTCTCAATTAGGACACGTTACTGAAAAGGATGCATCGGAACAGGTGGACCAGGCTTCTTTTCCCCTATTGCGTCATTTTCTTCGTTCTTCTGTTATGACTGAAAGGCAGCAACTGTCGGGTACGTTTCAGCTTATGCTTGACGTGTAACCTTTAGGATGTCAACTGGTGCCAGCAGATTGACCTATAGTGAACATTTTCTCAATGTTTACCGGTTGAAGAGGGTAGCATTGAAAGGCGTGACGATTGGCCTACTAGGCTTATGTTAATGCTGAGTTTGAGGGTAGCGTATCATTCGAGAAACGGGGTAAATTTTGAGGGGGGGCGTTTTATGAAAAGGCGGGTGGGAATTGCACCAGCGAACTGCTCATTGCTTTTAAGAGAGAGAGGTTGACATCCTGGAAAGGGTACCAGAGAGTACTGGATGGAGTCGTGTTCGCTTAGGCCATAAACACAGTTTTTTTTCAAAAATGAAGTACAGTTGAATGTGGCGCTTGAATTGACGCAATAGTTTCTTGTTTTAACTGCGTAATTCGCGCATTTACGCTTTATAAGCATGTAAAACCAACCACCCATAGCAGACTTTTGCCGCAGTTCCGTAGGGTGCCTCAAGGAAAATAGAAACATCACTGAGGGAGCTTCATAACCTCACCGGGCAATATTAATACGTGCACCTTGCAGCATCGTCTGAAACAAGGCGTACAAAGACCAATACTTGACCTCGGCCGCCGCTTTTGGAGTGGGCTCTGCCGCTGAAGCACCAGCGAAGTACGCGCCATTATTCCCTGATCTATTCGTCGTCGTCGATCATCATCATCATCATCCTGCTCAGGTCCACTGCAGTAAGTAGGTATCTCCAACTGAGGGAGGCGGCCACCCAAAAAGAGGGACAGGCGTGGTCAACCAAAGGGTGTAGTGAGGCCGCGGCCGGAGTAGAGGTGCCAAAAGCCGGGACGACGTCTTGGCCGCGTCACGGTGACGCCTCCCTTACATGCAACGGCTAATCGTTCTAAAGGTATTCCTAATAATGTTGCTTCGTTCCCTCATTTCCTTGCCGTTGTTGTAGTTTCTTTATGCTACTTATGCGCTGTGGCAAAATGGCGGAATAAAAAAAGCCCCGCGTGCAGAGCGCCGCGATCCACACCAAGAAGCCGAGGTGAACCGGGCAAGACGACCACGCGCTTTCATCACGTGCGCTTGGACCACGCAGCTCCCGCGTCCCGAATTCCCTCACACCAATCGAACATGCAATAACATTTCAAAAAGTAGCTCTATCCCAATTTTTAGTCTTAAATACACTGCACACAAAGACAGGCACGTTAACAGAGGGGTAATTACGCCCCTTGGCACGTTTTTCTTGCGAAGATTCTTTGTAGAATTGAACGCCCCATCCATGAACATTAATGGGCCGTCGTGGGGGGCGTTCCTTATAATCGACCATGGCAAGGTATGCATACCCAGGTCTCTCCGCAAGCGTAGCAATTTTTAATTACCTTGCGGGGAGACATGTGTGAACTTGAAGCTAATTTTTGTGAGGCCTTGCCTATTTGGGCGAGGCCTAATAACGAAATCCAAAATCAGTGATATTTCCACGGCGGCTCTTAGTGCCTGATGTCTCCTGCACACCTGACAACACCTCAGTTGTTGCACACAGTGCTAAAACAAATTGGCTCCAATCCACGCTGTGAAGGTGGTTGGAAAGCAAAGCTTTCAAACGTCACCCACAACTATTGCCCATGCGACGCCACTTTAATTCACACATGTCGCTCTACAAGGACTGAAACCAGAGATTCTGCCAGCCGTTTCGCAGCCGTTCGAAGGCACCACGTCATGGACGCGAAGCTGCATTGAAACATGGCCAAAACAACCGCCGCTGAAGCGGACGACAAACTAGCACCGCCAACGCCGTCGCCGGCGAACAGGCACTCCCGCGCAGGGAACGCTGGGTAAATTCGCCGCGCCATCTCCACTGTGCTGCGTGAGTGAAACCCTCTGCCTCCCTTCCCTCCCCCCACCGCTGCCTCGGACGCTTTAAGAGTTTGTTGTACCGCACGCCACCAAAGAACCGTTGGCTGTTAGAGCAAGCAAGCTTTGCTTTCTTGTTCTACCAGCTCCAGCATACGAACTAACAGCTCCAGCATACGAACTTAACGCAAGCAGAAAAAAAACAGAACTCCCGCTGGCCCAGTTTCAGGCATGGGGCACGCGAGCGCTGCGAAGGAGGGAAATTTGAAATCCATTGGGTGGTAGCAGTAAGCGGATAAGGGCGCTGCAGCCCATTATGGCGAATCACTGCTCTGCTCTTTCGACAGCTTTCAGATTGAGTGGAATGGCTTTAATTCTTTTCTCCAAAACTAGGTGAAATAGGGTAGGGGAAGGGGTTCAAGTGTTTTTTCGCGTGAAATGAAACGGCGAATGGTCTAAGTCAAACCCACTGCGGTCAAAAGTCCGATATGCCTGCGGGTCCAGTCAAGGTTCAACGTCTAAATGTCCAAAACATCGGCGTGTCAAAGCCGAAGCTCAAACGACAGCCAATGAATCCCTCACGAGAAACCTTCGCGTTCAACCATTGTCGTCGTTAGACAGACGGGTATATGATTTTTATCGCAGCACCATGTACTCGACAATGTCCGGCGATGATGCCCGTCACGCCAGGCGAAAGTATTCCGCTGGGCCGACAGATGGCGCAACCGCCTCGATGGTCGTCCATGCGTGATCTCGGCACGCGGCGGAAGTCCACACCCATATATATGCGCCGATAAACTACCCGACCTCCGTAAGGGGGTCTTTGAGTACGTACACATCGCGGGGAGTCGCGTTGCACGCTACCCAGCCTCTCCTGGAGGCGGCCGCCAGCATGCTTAAGTCACCTCCGTTGATTTCAGCAGCTTTCGCAGGCGTGGAACTGGATTTAATTTTTTCTGTCTAATTTTGCACATACAGGCACGCCTCTCCAAATCCAAACTGCTTCTAATGTGTCAGAATGGCCCTATCAGAGAGACGTCGGCTTCATAACGCGACGGACCCAGGTTCGATTCCATTCACGGGGAGCGTGCTAATAGTTTCGGCTGGTTAAACGGACACAAATCCGTCCGGTGTAGAAAACGTGCGCTCACCCTGAGCGCACGTGAGCGCGTGCCTCGCGCGACCCCCGACGTACCTGGCTCGACGCGCCGGGTACGACCTTTACGCAGTGGCTTTAGCAACAAATACCGAGCGCACGTGAGCGCGTGCCTCGTGGTGACGTGGAACAACAACAACAACGACCGCCCGGCGTCGTCCAGGCTTGCGCGTGGGCCTACGCCACATGAGGAGCTCCTGCCTTCGTCGTCGTCGTCGTTGTGCAGTGACTCCCACGCCACTAGTCAACCGTGCCGAAGACGATGACTGAAGCCACAACTAAACCAGTTCACAGCTTAATCATTACAGACAGCTTCTTGACCAATCCCCTGCGTGGGTATGCGCCATGATTCAAGGGTACAGCCAACCAATCAACCAACAAACCCAACACACACGTGAAGACGGCCACCACACCAGCTGAAGAAGAAGGGTACGTCTACCGAGTCGAAGATGCGCTTGAAGAGGATTTGCCGGATTTGCCCAACGCGGCTGTGCCGTTGGAAGACAATGACGAAAAGGGTAACCACGATTGCTACTGAATAAGGAATAAAACACTGTAGATGCTTTAATGTCATTTCGTTTACAGTGCCGTCCGAAGCGGCTGTGCATTCCTGGAGTCAGGCTGCTCCCTCGGTCCTGGGATTTCCTGTTACTGTAAGGAGAAGCTAGGCCGACCCCCAGCTCTGCCGTGCTTGCACCCCTAGAGTAAGCAGCGCCAATTAAATGCAGAGCATTTCAGTAACTCACGATGTCACCCGCGTTGACGTCCATAGTCCGCACCGCAACCCTCCCTACTATATAAAAAAAAACTATCCGGCGCCCGGTTTCGATCCCTCGACCCTGCGGGCGGAACGCAACGTACATGGTGCTCTACCCACTGCGCCACAAAGCCGACACAGAATGGGACTCTACGAACGTGCCTTATATCGTTGACTCATTCAAATTACTGCTGACGAGCGCTCTCTCGTCAGCAGTTGCCACAAGTGCAACAACATTAACGTAACGCAAACTACTTAACGTCGTGTGCCCCCGGAAATGCTCTGCATTTGATCGTGCCCCTCGCTAGTGGAATGTTTCACTGCGTCTTCTCTCGGTCGCGGGACCCGTGGCGCCATCTGGCGGAGGCGCGGCACAACTCGTAGCACTTCCTTTGAAAAAGCGCCTCGAAAGCGCGGCAAATATGAAATAGGGATGACGCGCTTTCGAGTCAATCCGCCGACGCGGCTGCTTTGTGTACAGACTCGGCGGCGAGCGTCCCCGGCATTCTGGTGCCGACCGAACCCCATTTTGTGCTACTCACAATAAGAGGTGCACAAAATTGCCGCAGCTGGAACTAGGGGTGCAAGGCTGAGAACCAAGGCATCTGAGGGTCGACCTAGCTTCTCCCCACACTGACAGCGGGCCTCTGGAGAAATGGAGAGCCGGACCCAAGAAGCGCAAAGCCGTTTTGGGTGGTACTGTAAAGCAAAAACCACTAAAGTATGCGCGGCCTTGATATAGCAGCAAGTATCGTTATCCCTTTTGTCGTCGTCTTTCGACAGCACAGCCCCAAAGGGCAAATTCGGCTCTAGAGCGTCTTCGCCTCGGTAGACCTCCACTTCTTTCTCAGCTGGTACGGTAGCCGTCTCCACGTGTGGATAGCGAAATTATGGCTTGACAGATTCGTAGTCATCGTCTTCTGCGCGGCAAACCCGTGGCGCACCAGTCACTACAGAACGACAATGACGAAGCAGGAAGCTCCTGGTATGGCGTAAGCCCACGCGCAAGACAGCACAACGCCGCGCAGTCCCGGCGAGTCCCACGCTCACTTGCCCTCGGTAGCTTTTTTTAGGGGCGAAGCCCCTTAGTGGCTCGGGCTGTCGGTGCCTCCTGTCGTCGTCTTCGCCTCATGTAGCCACGGTACTAAAACACCGGGACACTCGCTTTCCAACTCTGGCCTCGCGCTAGGACATAACGCGTAGTAAAAAAAATGTGTATAAAGGATAAAACCGGTTAAAAATAAACTGGCGTGATTTAAAGATTTGTGGAACGCTCCCTGGATTGGACTGGATTGGAAAAAACTTTATTGAAAAAGATCCTGCAGTAGGCGGGGGCCGATTTACGGCTCCGCCTCAACGCGGCCTAACGTTGCATCTCCTTTCGCAGCCCTACTGAGCACTAGCTCCTTTTCGGAGCCCATGCCCTTCAAGCGCGGTGAAGATCTGCTGGATGGCCCATTTTTGTTCTATCTTGTTGGCTGACTCGATGGCTCCTTGAAGTTTCGCTGGATACTTCTCGAAACTGGCACTGTCCGGATCGGTGGCACAGTGCCATATAACGTGCCACCGTTTGGCCGGTCCCTTCTTGCACACACTGCACAGGGCCTCGGGGTATTCGTCCGGGAACATCTGATGTAACGCTGCCGGTGATGTGACCGACGCTGTCTGGAGTATTCTTAGCCACACCGCTTCCTCGCGACCCAGAGACCGATGTGGCGGCGGATAGGCCCGTCTCGAAAGCCGCATGTTCTTGAGTGTCTCGCCATAGCCTCTCGCTCGGTCCTTGGTCTCCGACCACCATTCGCACTCTAGACGACTCTCCACATTGGGAGCGCGGTGAGTAACAGCGCGTGCGTCCCTGTTCACCGTCTCGTTGTGGTTGGGTGTATTCGGAGAGCATTCACCCGCGTGCGCAGGGATCCACCTTACTTCCCCTCTTCTTTCTTCCTGCGCAACCACTCGTTCGATTATCTTGGCTGCCTTGTCACTGATCCGGCCGTTCGCTAGGTTTCGGACGGCGTCTAGCGAATCGCTTAGGACGGTGTCACACCATGGCTCGGCCATTGCTAGGGCGATGGTGATCTCCTCTGCTTCGGTTGCATTAACACACCGCATACTCGCTGACGTGGACACTTCCCCCGTTCTCGTATTGATGGTAACCGCTGCGTATCTGCCCTTTCCGTAGTCTGCTGCATCCACGTATCTCGTTCTCGGGTCACCGCTGTACTGCTCGATGAGGTACCTGGCCCTGGCTCGCCTCCGCTCCCGGTTGTGCTCTGGATGTACGTTCTTCGGGATGGGACTCACCCGCACGTTTTCTCGAACTTTATCACAGAGCTCGTGAAGCTGCCTCCCCGTGACCTGGTAGCCGTACCCCAAGGTCTCGAGTATGGCCCGGCCCGTCTTGTTCCCCGCCAGTCTCTCTCCTCAAATCTACGCAATAATCTTTCGCCTTTTTTCAAAACCTCCCTGTTACATGTAGTAAAAAAACTCCTACAAGGAGGAAACACTAGAGGACAGGCGATTTAGAACCTCTAGGGAGTATATGGGAGGAAAAAAATTTAGAGTGTGGGTCACGCCCAACACGACGATCAGTGCTACCCGCTCGAAAGATTTCCACAAGAACTGAGGTGCCTGCGGAAAAGGGGAAAACATCGGGCCGCCTACATTGTGTGCAAGGGCAACAGGCCTACAGAATGGTTTGAGCTTCCTAACTTACTAATTTTTGTGAATAATAGAATTCTTTTAGTAATTACCCCAGCCCACACAATGCTTGCAGGGGAGTAAGGCAGGGAGATACCATCTTACCAAAACTATTCACAGCATGTCTGGGGGGCGGGGGTGTTTAGGAAGCTTGACTGGGAAAATATAGGACTAAGGATAAATGGGAAACACTTCAGATGTTTGAGGTTTGCAGGCGACGTAGTATTGCTGAGTGAGACTGCAGAACACCTGCAAACAATGCTTGAGCAACTACAATCAGAAATCATGGGCGTGGGGCTAAAAATTAATATGTGTTAATCTAAAGCAATCAGAAATAAGCATATGAAAAACGTCCTTTTCAGCTTAGGAAACCAAAGTTAGAAGTAAAAGAATACAACTACCACGGACAGACGGTTAAGGCTGACCCCAACCACGAATAGTTAGGGGCACAGAATAAGTATGGGTTGCGGAGCACTCCGCAAGAACTCCCAAATACTGAAAAGCAAGCTACCTCTGCCACTCAAGAGAAATATCTACAACCAATGCATACTGCCGTTTATGACGTATGGAGCTGGAACTTGGCGCCTCGGTAAACAACTAGAAAGCAATCTTCGGTCGGCTGAACGGGCCATGGAACGAATAATGTTAGGTGTAACACTCACGGAAAAGAAACGAGCCACCTGGATCGGAGAACAATGTAGAGTAGAAGATATCCTGGTTAAAATAAAAAGAAATTGGCTTGGGCTGGCCATGTAGTGAGGCGAACCGACAACCAGAGGACCATTAGGATAACAGAGTGGATACCAAGAGACAGGTCCAGAAGAAGGGACGGCCATTAATCCGTTGAAGGGATGAAATAAGGAAATTCGGGGAAAACTCCGGACGCGAGTAGCGCAGGACAGGAGCAGTTGGAGGCCAGTGGGAAAGGCCTTTGTCCCGCAGTGGACCTGAGTAAATTGATGACGATAATATAAAAGCACAGAATCAACCAAGGGACTCAGCCACGACTGCGTCACACCAATGCGTGTTTTTCGCAGCCCGCTCGAAAAACATTGCAGTACCATCAAAAATTAGGCGGCATGCTTTTTTTTTCTCCATTTCTGCGCGCTTGTTTTTTTTTTTTTTTTTTTTTTCAAGAAAGCATGATTAACTCAAGAGTATGCCTTCCGAGAGCGTGCAAGCGTTTCCCATGCAAGCACTGGCCGCAGCGTCAAGCAATTACACACCGCATTGCTCTCCGCACGACCAACACCCTCAGCTGCGTCGGCGGTGGTACTTTCCATAGAGGTTCTTACTATATACCGACAGAATCTGGCGCTAGCGTCTATGCGGCTCATATCAAGGCCGTCTGTGTCGTCATGGGCCGCCATTATACCTTGCATTCACCTTATTTTTGTCATTGCCTTCGATTGAAACGTTTTCGTGTGCGTAAATTCGAACACTGTGCCACAAAAACGCAAACAATGGTGTGTTATGATACTAGTGGAAAATAAATCAGGCTGTTTTAAAGGTAAGGAAAATGGAAGCGTATTTTTGCCGGAACAGTTGTGCCTACTATTATGCAGTCGAAGCTGGTAGTTAATAACATTGTTAATATTTTGGGCGTAACTCCTTAGAGAATCGTATTTCATTAATGTTATCATTATTTTAAATAATAGATTGTTTGGCGTGCCTATAAAAACGTCGCCTTCGTGGTGAACCGGTGCACCTACAGTCAGCTACAGTTTGACAAAACTTTTTGCCGAGCGAGTCGGTTCATACTTGATAAAAAAGAAAACTGGGCGTTCAGCAGTCGTGGACGAAGAAAAGAGAGGACGGATACAGGCAGGGTGTCGAATCCAAAGCGGAACCGAACCTAAAACCGGAACTGAATCCGCATTTTTGCGCGGAACCGGAACCGAACCTAATCCGTTCTTTTTCCGCTAGTTTTGGAACTGAACACGAGCCTGAACGAATCGAAGGAACCGTTCTGAACCGGTTCCGGGGCTTGAAAACCCTAACTTCTTGTTTTTGATTATGGCGGTCTATCTTGTGTTTGAACATATTTTTACCACTCGCCCAACAGCGCCACAAAATATTATGCATAAACTGGAGTCTCACAACCCATCAGTTGGTTTTCCTATTATTACCCTCAAACAAATGTAAAGTTGTCCTTAAATACTATCAGTTTGTTAGGTACTGCGACATTTCCCCACATTTTCTTTTGCATTTAGAATTAGTTAAGCTTGAACGTATATTCCGAGGCATCATATCATGGCTTATTGATCGTGGTTCCCATGTACATGATGTTAAATATTGTGTAAAGTTTTCATTGTGTTGTTATTTCGAATGCAACCCTTCCCAAATGTGAAAGCCCTTAGGTATACGATCAACTGCTCGAGTGTTGTAAGCTGGGCTAGTTGGTATTGTTTTCTGATGGGTATAGCAGCGCAAGCAAGAATACACGAAAGGGGAGGAATACACGAAAGGGGAGGGAAAGAATATACGAAGGCAAGAATACACGAAGACTGGGCAAGAATACACGAAAAGGGAGGACAAAAACAAGCGCTGTTGTTACCCTCAAATTCGTATGCACTGCTCTTAAAGCCTGCTCACAGAATATACCTTCAGGTAAAAGAAAGCATTGGTCCTCTTCATCCGACCAAAGCAATTTCAGGTCATTGTTCCTCAGGTAATCCACCATACCGTAGACCGCACGACGGCATCCATGCACTCCCCGATGCAGCGCTGCTTGTCACCCTCCAGGAAATGACGAGTGATGTATCGACCCAAACTGACCTTTTTCCATTTTTGACAAACGGGGCTCAAAGGCAAACTTGGGGCCTAACTGCAGAACTCGGCGATGGGGCTCCGCAAGCTACACGTCACCCAACGCGACCATTTGTCCTTGCGTTGGAGTGGATCTTTTCTTTGTTGGGAGGGTAGGCCGGATGGTTTTCCATAGCGCGTCCGTTACTTTATCAGCGCAAACTATAGGTACATGATAAGCGTAGGAGTTCAACCAATTCTTATTCTGAATGTGTTTGCCTCATTGTGTGAAACGACGTGTGTGTGCGCGCGTTTGTGTGGGCACTTGACGGTATCAAATACGATGGCATTCGGGCAGGCTCTCTGCTACCCAGAGAAGTTGCCTGCCCTGACAACAGGGTGCCCTCTTGCCAGAAAACAACCTAACTGCATGTCTTCCTGTCTGCCAGAAGATTCCGGTGAGGATGCGTGACTGGACACGAGGGGCCGCCCGTCACCAGCCACCCAGGGACGAGGGGCGGGGGCGCATTGCCGCACCACGGCGATGGTAGCCGCATCATGACGATGACACAAAAAACGATAGTAGACGGATGGTCACTTGCTTAGTGGCCGGACGGGGCAATTGGTAGGCTTCAGGGAATGTGCCTATTTCGACAGCTTCAAGCGAAGATGCCACACGGGAGGAGGCGGCGTCGACGGCACCGGGGTGCTGCCCACTGGCCAGGAGGCTGCGTGCCTGCCTGCCAGAAGGCTGCATTATTTGGAGACGATGTGGTCGATGAGGGGAGTGGAACCCTAGGCGGCACCGCGGTGGTTCCGTGGAGTCATGTTCTACAGCGCAGCTCGTAAGCACCCACTGCTGTCGTTTTGCGTAATCCCTCAGGGTCGGCCTCGTTGTAACCGAGACAACGAAGAGGCCACCGAAGATAGAGCAAACAAGAAAGTGGAGGATGAAAGTATGGCAAAAGTGTGAGGGGAAGGCAATATGCCGAAGCCCTGCGAGACATGCTGCCGGCGGGCCGCGCTACGAGATATTGCAGGAGTATAGCGCGAGCCTTCGTGCATTCGCTGATGACGCGATCACTTCCTGAGACGCAGGAGCTATACGCCGTCGACGAGCAGTTCGTGCTTCCCTTAACATCCACATTAGGGAATATCGTAATCGTCAATTTTCTTGCTTCGTGAAACTGCGGGTTTATGAGCCAAGAATAAAATGAAAATAATTATTTAAACGACCTAAGATAAATGAAAAGAAACTTGCGGACACAAAGAGATTCTTTCACATTCACAACCGTAAGCACCCTGAAGTGTCCCTGTGAGCCGTCTATATCGCATCAGGTGATCTTGCAGTCGTTGACCTCCAAAAGAAAACATTTTGCAGTGGATTGTGCAGTTAAAGGAACTCAGCAAAACTTCTGACAAACGTTTCCAGTCTTTCCTTAGCGTCTGGAAGCACTCCGAAAGCTCTGGCTATCGCAGCCTGCAGCGTCAGCAGCTGGTTTGCTCGTCGCAGCACCGACGCCTTCCCTTTCTGCTTTGCTTTTGTGGCTTTCTTTAAAGAGCAGAGCTTTTTATGCTTCAGCTTGGTCCGGTGTAGGTCGCAAAAAAATACTAAGAACAAAAGCGGCACCGCCTGAAAATAGTGCATCGCCGCAGATAGGGTATTATTACAGTTAAGCCGGCTTTCGCGCCTGGACTGTCAGCATAAGGGGCATATGCTTATGCGCACCCTTTACTATACTATTTTAAAGGTGATAACCTTACTTGGGCTACTAAAATGCAAAAAAAAAAAAGTGGCGCAGCTTGCACTAATGACGAAAGGCTGGCGAAACAGTGCAGCTGAGTGTCGACCTAGCTCTTTCTCACCTGGGACGCGCTGTCAGTGTTGAGAACGGACTGGAATGGCCTTGCAAAATCCGGCTAAACTTCGCCTCCCCCTTCAACACTTAGCTTGGCCTAGCAGGAACATCGCGAAATGTAAAAAAACTTAGCGAAGCCCAGCATAATCTAGGAAAACTTAATAAAAAATTTCCCGCATTTCCCTGAGGGAAGAAGTGAAGTGCAATGCACGAGTTAATTTGCGCGGTTCGGTAATTGCGAAGAGAGATCAACACACACACAACTCAAAGAAAGAGCATTTATTCGCAGACACCTGTTTGTGTTGTGTTGTACTGATTGCTAGAGCGGATCTCAGCTTCGAATTCGTGTCAGTACTCCTTTAAGCGGTGCATTAGCCTTCTCACGCCCGATTCTGGCCAATCCCCCACGTGGGTATGTGCCATGTCAGCGGCCAGGCAGCGCGCGCCATCTCCCCCGTTGCCAAGAAGACGAGGAGATTCCTGGCCACCCCCACGTGGGTATGTGCTATGTCAGGGCCAGGCTGCGCGCGCCCATCTCCACGTGCGCGGAAGCCCGGTGGACGCAGTCAGGTCCTAGAAGTGCATTGCACTTAAAATTGGAAGAAGCTAGGTTGACCCTAAGCTCCGCTATTCCTCCAGCCCTGTGCCACTATTGCAATTTGCATCATTTTCAACAGCGGAGCTGTTGTGGCTGGCCATAATGTGTACGGTGTCATCAGAAAACTCCTGGTTATAGCTACTCCCGCCACTTACCGCGCACGTGAGCACGCGTTTCCCGTGAGGCACCCAGCGTCGGCCAGGCTTGCGCGTTGCGCTCGAAAAAAATACCAAGAAAGCAGTTCACACGCGCCCATGCCTTCAAGGGGGAGCACAAGACAGCTCTCGATACAGATGCCCAGGTCATGAAGCCGGTTCCCGCCGGTTCTAGCCTGTGCTAACGGGTTCCACGTTCGGGAAAATCTGAAAGCGTGCGGATAAAACGATCCTAAGCGGCCAGTTATGCATGAAAAAGACAATACAGATGGATATGACTATGACTCCTACTACCACAGTGAAACACGACGACGGAAGATGTACATAAACAATTTCGAACCTATTACAATGGATGGTGATGCGTCCCTCATTGCGTAAGCACTGAAAAGTTGAAAGAAGGGTTGCAGGGTCTCTTTTAATCACCCAAATGAGACCATTTCCACAAAGAAACCTACAATATGATTTTTATACCGACGTTACCATGAAACGAAAACGGCGCAGTAAAAATTGGCTGCGTATCTGCTTCTTTCGTTGCAAATGTCGTCAAAAGACGATAGTCTTTATTGACTTTTGCCAAGTAAATGCCTCCCTTCGCTTTCCCGCTCACCTCTCATGTTGTTCCTCTTGTGTCGCGCTAGTCCCAAGGTAAAGACGCCAAAGGTTTTCTTAAATCATTTTAAATTCCCCGCGTTTCACTGCTCCAAACCGGGTGTCTCGATGCCAACGCTGCCGTACGGCGAAGACGCGCGTGAATCGAGGCGCCCTACTTCAACGTTTATAAAACCGCGTTTCCCAACTCCACGTGCGTTGCAAGCAGAACGTGGAACCTATCTAGTGGAACCTTTCGTAACTGTTTCTGGTTGATTCCTTAAAATGCTACAAGAAGCTATAGTGGCGCGGGCGACAGCAGGCGACGGCGGAGGGATTTTTTTTTCTGCAGTTGATGAAGTATTTAATCTCGCACAAATCGAACATGTACGATTTTTTATAAAGGAACGCTGCAAATATCACTTCTGTATTACTTTGTTGTCTTATATTTGCGTAATGTCTTGTTCTTCTTCAACAATGTTGACAAGTATGAACACTACACCAAACTTAGACGGGCACATTTATCTGTGACTATATAAGGCTATTGCGCAGGCATTGTTTTAGTTTGGCCAGGTGGCTGAATCGAGTCACAGACAGACAGACGGACAGACATACAGACCGACCAAAATTTCTGGGTTTAAGTAGCCCAAGAAAGACTATCGCCTTTAAAATTACACAAAAAACATTCCCGCTTTTCTACTCCAAACTCGTTTGAACCCCTTTGATCCAGTTCTAACCGGTTCGAACCAGAACGTAATGGTGCTCCGGAACCAAACCCGCAGCTGAACCCGAAAGGCTTGAACACACACCCGAATCGAACCGCAAAAATTCCACTTTGACAACCTGGATACAGACGCCCGTATCTGCGGTTTCTTTTCTTGATCAAAGTACGTTTGACTTTATTCTTCGTAATCTAAAAACTTTCGCGGCGGCATATGACCCGCTCAGTAAAACGTTCCTTCGACTCTGGCATGACCAACTTTCGGTACAACCACGCACTGCCTCCTCTTTCACTGAACCCGCAGTTGCCACGGCTCACGGCTACCACAGAATAGGGAGGATATCGGTTCTGCTACCTTGCATCTCGTAGACGTGTTAATGCATAGTGAAGAAATCAAATTTCAAACCGCTGAAGAATTCAATTTTCATGCCATGGCCAAACCAGAAATGGTGGTCTTCCCATTACTTACCACGATGACACGGATTCCCAGGTGCAGTTTCCTCTCTAGTATACTTACTCAAAAACTCTATGGTACTTTCAGTGATTTCAGCGCTCTTGCGGCATGGCGACAAGACAAGCATAGAAGCGCGGGGAGAAAACATATCACCTTGGGACAAGCACCCGCGTTCCCGAAACCTCAACTGCGCATGTCCGTGTCTTTTCTACGGTCGCTGCCAGGTTACGGCACTTATCTTCGCAGGTGTGTTCCGCGGTTTGTATTTGAATTGTCCATGACTGTACATAAGTATGCGGTTTTCTATTTGGAGTTTATGGCGGTTATCCGTTAGAAAGACACATACATACAAGCACAGGTTTTATTTTGAATGTACTGATCTTGAAACTGTGTCATTGATCACTAATCTACTTAAATTGCATGTCCACCATATGTGAAGTATAAGCTTGAGGTTCACATTATGTTTCGAACGGCGTGCGATTATGGTGGTAACCACGTTCTAGAAGCACGCACACTGGGGCGTTTGTTTTTCAACGATTCACACTTCAAAAAAGAGCGTAGGCTCCGGATAATCTTCAGTTAAAAGACAATCTTCTGCATTGCGGTTCTTCTAGGAAATACTCACCTTCTGTGAAGTCACCATGCTCGCAATATTTTGGTCAGCACGAAACATAAGTCACATAAAACGAAAAATACCAATTATGGCGTCCTTTTGGTAACGCGTAAGGTACGTTTTATTTCAATAAATTTATTTACAAAGTGTATTCCATGCAACGTGTAAACGCCATTGCGTGTAGTGTTACCAGCGACACTCTCTCCTGGAGGGTACTATTCCTAGCAAACCACCGCTGTACAGTCGCCAAAAGCGTTAACACTAATGAAGAAGCGGGTGCGAGTCTATGCACGGAGCGGCAGGTTACGATAGCCACCGGCGCATCTGCAGCCGCTGATAATCGGTGCTCCCGATGTTGACTTTCTGCACTGGACAGCTCCAACGCATGCGCCCGGCCTCGCCGATTACCGCGGGCGCTATAGCAAGCTGCCTCTCTGTGCATACTCTGGCACCTTGGTCTTTCTTGCTGTTGTCACGGGACACAGCGGTCAACCTGCATGGCGCCATGGCCCACCATCAATGACGCTGACGACGGGGAGGAAGCTGTGGCGGGGCGCAACCTGCGCGAGCTCTGTAATCAATGTAAATAGATCGCTTCACCTCAGGTCATCGTTCGTCTCATCTCTGTCCACCCGCCCCGTAACATCAGTAGAGAGTGCGTGCCGATCATCTTCATCCTGGTCACCACTTCGCGCCGTCTCGGCCTGGGCGCGATCCTCGCTGGTACGTGGACCATGTCGGGCAGCCCCAGCCTCGCCGCGACCACAGATCATCACGTCCCCCGCCCAAGCCCGTGAGACGCCGATGAAGACCTGCCGAAAGCAGCCGCGACGAGATGAACCGACAATGTGTCCCAGCCCTCTCGTCCGACGTGGCTCCGAGAGCCTACGACGCTTCGTAATCGCTGGACATCCGTGTTTCGGGGCCAGGGACACCAAGCACGTCATCGTCATCCGTGGCGGCAAGCTATTCCCTCATGTATATTGCCATCGCATCATCCATTGCAATTGTCACGTCGCCCCGACTTCGACCGGGACGGACACCCTCGACAAGGGGGGGGGGGGGGGGGGGGGGGGAGGGAGGGGGGAGGGAAGAAGAAAAGGGGGGGGGGTCACGGGACGCTGCGGTCAATCCGCATGGCGCCATGGCCCACCATCAATTACGCTGACGACGAAAAGGAAGATGTGGAGAGCGCAACCTGCGCGAGCTCTGGAGTGGCCATTTTTCGGACAACCACCACCACCGCTATGCAAATAATGTAAATAGATCGCTTCACCCCACCTCATCGTTCGTCTGACCTCTGTCCTGCCGCCTCGTAACACTGTTAACACTTTTGGTGACTGTACTTTCCAAGGGAATCTGGAAGGTGCACTTTCTTAAATGCTCTTCTCCGGCAAATCGAAGTGCTGTTATAATAAATAGTAAACAAAACATGGGTCGGATATTTTAGGACAATTTCTACACAATAGGCCTATCCAGCATCCCCGAAGCGACTTTTCAAGAGTCCGTTTTTAACTAAAGTCCGGCTGCCCCTACACAATTTATGCTGACAGCCGCACGGGAGAGAAATAATAATTTTACGAACAGTGCTTCGTTTAGTTTTCATTGCAATTCTGCATGAAGTTTGAATACATGAACGGCCGAAAGCACGAGCATGCGCTGGAAGGTATTAGGCGATGCGAAGCCGTCGCAAATAATTTTCAGTCTTTTGGGAGGAGCATAATGATCGTTTAAAAACCCAGGACTTCGTAGATTAGGATGGCGAAAAACTAGCTTCTCCGTGCAGTTTTGTGAGAAAGGACGCCTTCAGGAAAGCTGCTAACTGACGCAAATGCTGCTAACTGGCGCAAAGGCTGCTAAGTGAGTTTCATTATACTTATTGCGAACGCCAATTACAGAGCGCATTTTACAGTTTGTAAGGTTAGACGAAACTACTCCAGAAACTTAGATTGCGTCGCATTGTTCGGGAAGGTAAACGCGGTGTTTTGCGTTCGCTGCTGTTTCAGGAGCACTTCGGAGCGTTGCACAATTTCTGCCGCATTGCAAAAATGTTTTCAACAGACCCAACTGCGCAATTTACCATATCAAATATTCCCACACAATAGAGAAATTACGCTCACAATACCCCTGACCGAGTGACTCAACTCGCGACGGAGGAGCAACAACACAACGTCGACCATTAATCCGGCTACTGCTTCTGAAACGGCGGCCGCATCAGAGTGCCACGGACTGCACTCTTTGAAGCACATGCGATCCAAATCAAGAAACCTTATATGCGAACAGTTTGTTTATTTTCTTTATGAACACTGTGATTATTCACAGGCTCTCACAGGAGTACGCATCAAAAAAGAAAACAGAAGTATTAGTAAGAAACATGCAATGCAGCGAAAAGCATTACACCTTACACGGAAAATATATGCTGTGTTCTATAAGCGCTAGAAAATGGGATCAAAATACACCTAATGAGGACTTGACATAAACTAGTATCAATCCTGACAGATATATCAAGCGCATAAAAGAAGCATGGTGTATATTAATGTATGGATGTGGGAAAAAGGCTGTGAACTCAGTCAGGTCAGCACAAATGTCGGCACAATCCACTTGACAACTTCCCGCGGTAATTTATTCCACGTTTTGAAATCCCTCGGAGAGCAAGAATGTTGAAACGAGTCACAGAGGGATTATAAATGTCCTCACACACGTATTACTCGCTCGCTCGTTAAGAAGAAAACATTTTTATTTCGCAAATGCTTATCTTATTTCGCGAAGTCTTACTTCCCCGTAGTAAAGAAGGAGCATGAACCTCAATGCGGCAAACCGGTGCCTGCATTCCAAAGTTAAGACACGGGCATGGATGGGGAAGGCACTCACAATGCCGTGCCTTGAATGTTTGTAATAGATAAACCGGAGCGGCATGTTCGGTATTTTTTCGCCTATATACAGCGATTCCCTAAGAATGGGCTCCATACTATGCACAGAACTTAATGATCGCTGGTATATGAGCACCCTGACTGAATTCACATGTCAGCGTATCGCCAAGAAGCGCCTAGATAAGAAGAGCTCGTGCAGGCCAGTATGTACGGCCTCCTTTACGTGACGAGAGTGCCCCCGCAACTTTATTCATGGTAGGATGTGTGCACTATTTTGCTATGTAGGATCTTCGTGAGATAGAAAAGTCCCTGTACTGGGATGTATGAGCACAAATACCTCCTATACTGCGTCGTCACGGGGCAACTACGCGCAGCGATATTTTCTTGGTATATCGATATACGTGATCTCGTGTGCCCAGTGGGGTTTACTGCGGTATAGGACCTGCGTAATCCAGGCGCTTTAGGACCTGCCCGATTCCGGCGAACCCCTTTGTACCACCTAAACGAGTGCAATGGTCCTACACCGCTGATACTAGCGCTACGGGATCGGACAGCGCTATTTGAATGATATGAATGCTGGGGATAGAAACTTTGGTTCCCATTTCCGCACCCCATAGCACGCGGATACCCTCCCTCCCGTTTTCGAGACTTAGGTCCAACGCCCTCGCTCTCCTACAGAGAATTCGGGTGGACATATGCGCGGTGGTTCGTGGGCCACGTGGTAGTGACGTAGGCTGCTTCCGACTGGTGGTGCTGCCCCGGCACTGCTCCGTGATAGCCCCAGAAGCTGTCCCGGGCCCCCGACCCTCGAGTTAACGTGCATGACGATCGCGTCTAGTTTACGTTAGCGGATCTGCCGCCGTTGTTACTACAGAGCTGTCTACTTGTGGGCTTGTCGGTAAATACTCTCTCTCTCTCTCTCTCTCTCTCTCTCTCTCTCTCTCTCTCTCTCTCTCTCTCTCTCTCTCTCTCTCTCTCTCTCTCTCTCTCTCTCTCTCTCTCTCTCTCTCTCTCTCTCTCGCTCTCGGAGGGATTGCTCAAGCTTGGTGAGAGCCAACTGTGCCTGATAGCTTGGTCACTCTTACCAGTGGAGGGCATTTTTTCAGCAGTAATACATAGCAGAGGTCCACCAAATAAATCTGACGGATATTGAATATTTAGTACAAAACTTTTACCATCTCTTCCTGAGGAAATTAAAGAGAAGCGCGAAGGTTTCTCGCATGAAAACGGCATCAAAATTGCATAAAAAAGTTCGCTAAAAATGCGCCCAACCTTCGCTGAAAGTGCATCCAATCAATCGTCAAATCTTCAAAGACCCGAGTTGCAACCGAAAACGAACGCATGCGATGTTATTTCGCGGACTAAGTAAACGATTCTATCGAACAATCTGAATTTATACCAATAAGTGCTTTATGAGGTAAATGTTCACTATGGTACTACTCCTTAATGATGGTTGCGTGTATTATGAATGTCTTTTCGGGGACCACTTTCTTTGGTAACGGAGAGGAAGCTACGGACGGGAGATAACTGCTCCGTGTAACTACGCCAATGTAGTTCCTGATTTGGTTTCGGTGTCAGTGTTGGGGTGACCGATACGCACTTGCTATAGTTCATTTCTTCTCATGAGCTCCGTGGTTGAGTGCGCTGAACCATGATCGCCGACCATGCCCGCATACTGGCATCTCCTTCCATACGCTTCGTTTCTATGCCAACGCAAGCCAACTCTTTGACTGGAGAATTTGTACCTACCTTGTAAATTATATGTTGGACGACACTGCCCAACTCTGCATCGTCCATACATGGCCTGAATTGTCACCGTTGCAGTTTCTACGGCATGCACTGATATGTAAACTCTTTTGGAGCTGAAAACTGTCCAGAACCACAGACTTGCTTACGGTCACGTGCTTACATTGCGCGAGCGCGGCATAGCGAAACAGCAACGCACACATCACGGCGCGAGGTCACATCCCATTTGGATCGCGCTGAATGGTTTACGCTTTCTTTCAGTGGCCGAACCAAACTGTTTTACGCTCCGGGGATATAAGGGTATCACTTAGAACCTCCGCCTCCAGACGTGCGACTGTACGCTCACTTACGCCGGCAAGCTGGCTAACCAAAAGAAACTCAGAAACGCCGGAGAGTCGCGGCTGCGTCAGTCTCACTTGGGCATACACGCTGCAGACCACTTGCTTCGGTTGCTTTGACAGCTTTCGGTTCTCCAGCTATTGAAAATCCTATGGGCGAATGTAAGTAGGTACAGAAAGCTTCCGTCGAAGAGGACGCCATCTTATTTTTTTGAAGCTAACCTATGCGACTTAAGTGCTGAACGCCGCAAACCCAAAACACCCGAAAATCCCAAGAATATTGCTCTCTTTCATACCTTATGGCTATTAATTTACAGGCGTTATTAATACGAGGCAAGAAAATGAGTACATATTTTTCAACTGTTCAGGTTACAGCCAGCAAATTATTTTTGGTTAACTGCTCTAAGCTGCTCAGCGAAACGGTGTGGTTCGGCTCTGTAGCCTTGACTGCATTGCGATTTCCAAGTAACCATTTTTGAACCAATAGAAGCGCCTTCTAACGCACGCTCCGTGTGTCCATAGATCTCGCCAGAGCTTTTCGGTCAACCAAGTGGTCTATGGCGAAATGCATTTTTTTTTCACGGGACACCATCGGTGCCATTAAGAAAACTTTCGCTTTAATAAAGCACCTCACAGAACTTCTATAAAGTATGAAATGCTTGTTGTCTTCCATACTTCCATGGGTCCTAAAAGGTCGTGTATAAACTACTTCTGTCTTGTTCATGAGTCCTCACAGCTTCTGTATAAAGTATAAAATGCATTCTCTCTATCGGCTCTCACAGGTGTATAAACTATGAAATACTTCTGTCTTGTACTCTCCCATGGGTCCTCAAATGTCCTGTACAAAGAATGAAATGCTTTCTGTGTTGTATGCTTCCATAGAAAACTGCTTATACAATAATTACGGTTGCTTTCAACGTCAGCTTGAACACCCATTCAGCTCACAGTCTTGTTCGCTGGTGTTTTCCTCATTTTTATGAACATGAATATACAGTAAAGAATGTTGGCTCTCATTAATCTAATGAGGCTGGTACGTTGCCCAAGCTATTGACGAGATCTTTACCACTCAAATCTCCCGTGAGGACAACAATTCCCAACACTCTCAGGTAGGTATATTATTGCCTTTATTCCGTTCTCGTTATTCTGGAGAGTGTAAAAAAAGTTCACACCGCATTTATTAACTGACAGCCCTCGCGTGTACTCAGACACCCTTTACGTCAAGCAGCCAAAAACGCACCATTCTTGTATTGAAATGACAAAAAATTTCCCATCAGCCACCACCAAAACAAAATCCAATGACACAACATTGGTAACACAGAGCGATGGAACAAGATTTTTATTTGTGTCACAGAGGATGTTAAATGGAAGCGAAAATGGCTAAGCATGTCCCAAGAAAGAAATTACATATCGAAGTACCAGTGGCGTTAAAGTGCGGCAATTTCGTTTCACAGAAACTGAAATGCAAGCAAGTAACAATCACTATTTCTACAATGTATCGCCGTCACGTTGGAAATTCGAGGGCTGCAACTTACAAGTTAAGCGATGCAAAAGGTGTCAGCGCTCAGACCTATCACATGCGAGATGAATATTGTTGTGAATAATGCATTCTGTTATTTTCACTTATGTGTTCTGTTTTTTACCGTCCGGCACCGCCCAGATGTGTTATCTGTGTTCAAAGCGAAGCCGTAAACCTTTCCCATTCTTTTGTATGCCGCGCGTGCTGTCTCATTTTATAGGGACAGTGTATCATACTGTCATCACTTTACAGGGATGCTCTACTTTGACCGCCGTTGTTGTCAATGTGATTCGATGATCTGAGAAATAATTACGTGGAAGATAAATGCTCGCAGTGAAAACGCTGCGGCTTTCAATTTGCCTACACTCGCCTGCAAACGTCATTTTGTTGAATGCTCCTTCGCCGCTTTTGTATTCTTTGAGTTGTAATAAACGGAGCACAACTTCGCTCCCATAAACTTTGTTCCTTGGAGAAAGCCTGCATCGTCGTTGGCTACGTTACATCTGGTATATGTGCTCGGAAAATACTCCATAAACCCCTGCAAACCACCATCCAAGCCCAACTCGTTCCAGCCGCTGACAGCATGGTCCGCAACCAGAGTTTGGACAGCTGCAGGAGAAAATGCGAAAGAAAACAGCATATGGCCGCCGCCATGACAACACAGCCAGCATGACGTCATGCCAAGTGGAGCCTGTGCGGCCCGCATCCCCATAAACGGCTCCACACACCCTGCCGCGTTCGTCATATTGCCTAACTACTCCCGCAACCGAATCCTAGGAATGCGTTTACCCGCGGATCGCCCTGTGCAGCCGAAAAGAAGCACAGAAAAACGTAGTACTCTTACAGGGCAGTATTCTGAGTACCTCCTTCCTCCATTTGCTTTATTCACTCGGCTGTGGAGGATTCGCAATTGATTATGGCATGGGGAAATTGATTTCAAAGATCTCCTCCATTTGAGGCTCGAGTGAAGATGGACTGAAAATACCAGTGTTAGGATTACCCACGGCCACGTCACCCTGCCTCTCAATAAAACCCGGATTACGGTCATCTACTCTCAACACGCTGCTACTGACACCGACGGTATCGTAGCGGGCCACAAGAGCTTGCATCTTGAGTGGATCTCTCGTCGCAAAAGGTACTCTCGCTTGAAACAGGAAAATCCGTCTTCTCATCACAAATTTCTCCGAAGAATATCGGCACTTAACCAAGGGCGCTCTATTGTATTCCTCGAAGAAATTTAGGAATAAAGTGACGTGATCACCGTCGCCGACGTTCAGTGGGAAACGACGACGCCTTCAAGTCTGCGCACCTATTCAACATCAACCAGCCGCTACCCCAAGAAAAACAAACTGAGGGCATTGCTGCCCCGCTGCAACGACTCTTTTATGTCGGTCTCCCAGTTCCGACAGACACACCTAGCAAAACACCAAATTATACCGAAGATTGAACCCGACCTACTCGGAAGTCACTGTACAGGGTATCTCACACGAGCGCCAAGCTATCAGGTTGCAAGGTAAACACATGCTCCTTGACGACCACATACAACCACCGAAAAGCACATGGGTGGTTCCAGTCATGCTCGTAAAGAGAAAACTCTACACTGATGTTTCGCGTTGACCAGCACCGATTGAACACAATCACGAAAAAAGACGTACGCCGGCTCCCACGAATCGAGAGCGCCCTTGATCACCTTCGCCATGCGAGGTACTTTTCCTCGATTAATCTTAAAACTCTGTACTGGCAAATCGAAGTGGATCAGGAGGACCATCAGAAGACAGCGTTTATGACGCCAGACAGACGGTACGAGTTCAAGATGATGCTGTTTGAACTGTGCAGCGTTGCAACGTTCCAAGCAACCAGCAACGTTCGAAGCAATATTGGACACTATGGCAGGCGGCGTAAACTGTCACATTTGCCTCGTCTGCAGCGACGACGTTGTCTCTCGGAGCTTAGACGAGCACGTCACAAGGTTGGAGTCGGTACGAGAGGAAATGCGATCAGGATAAAAGCTGAAGCCTCAATCGTGCTGCTTTGCGTACACTAAACTGAAGTTTTTGGGCCACGTAATCGAAGCCTAAAAGTCCTGCCTGACCCGGCGAATAGACCAGCCGTAGCCAACTTTTCGAGACCGAAGTACAAGAAATAACTGCGAAAATTTCTCAGGCCGCGTGCATGTACTAACGGTGCTTCGCCGAAAACTTCGGAAAAATCGCCCAACTCGTCACCCGCTGCGCTAAAGAAAGCGTTCAATCCTGCTGGGAAGAAGAACAGCAGAACGCTTTTTGCGAGCTGCACAATTGCCTTCAGATCCTGCGTCTGCTTCCACTATTCGACGAATTCGCTGAGGCAGAAATGTAGACAGACACTACTGACGTAGCCTTCGGTGCTGTCCTGGTCCAACAGCAGAACGGCTGCGAAAAGGTAATTGCTTACTTCAGCCAGACCTACCAAAAGTATAAAAAACTATTCGGCCTCTGAAAAAAAGGTGCCTCGTTATCCATACTATGGGCCATATGAAGTTTCGCCTGTATGTCTACGGCAGGACATCAAGGCGGTAACAGACCAATATTCGCTGTATTGGCTTGAAAATTTCAAGCACCCTTTTGACCCCTTAGCACGATAAAGCCTTCTCCGCCAGAAATTAAAAATGATCATTATTTACAAATCAGGCAGGAAGCATTTGAACGCGAACTGCCTGTCCCGCGCCCATGTCGGCCCGCCTCCACAGGACTCCGCCGGATATGCCGTGTTTCTAGGTATTGTGACGTAAAACCACCTAGACGCCCGGAAGCGTGGCGACCCCGAGCTACTCGTCATGATCGACTAGATCGAAGGACGCAACATCGACACGCCAAGCACTTTTAAGCCCACCTCGGTTGTATTCTACCTGAAGAATTCGTTGCTTAGACCATAACACGTAAACGAAATACTTGCTCGTTACCCCTGTGGCCTCGGCGATGAAATCTTGAAAGCGCTCCACGACGAACTATCATAAGGGCCCCTTGGCACAACAGGCACGCTCGAGAAAAACAAACATGATGGTCATGATAATAATGCGGATGATGATGAGGAGGAGGAAGATGATGAGGGTGTTGGTATTTTTATGGCGCAAGGCCGACTGATGGCAAAGAGCGGCAAAGGGTGGTTAGTTCATTTGAGTGACATGAATGTAAAAGTAAAGCATTTCAGTAAAAATAAACGAAGTAAAACACAAGGTAATGTACAACTGGTGTCCGAACAAGAACAAGGCAAAATACTATCGGCTCAGCCTTGCACCCGACGTCACCTACCATGTCCGGAGCTGCCATAACTGCCAGCGGCGGGAAACTCCGCCTAGGCCGCCGGATTCCCGGAACCCATCTCCGTACCATTGCGGCCCTTCCAAAAGATCACAGTGCACCATAGAGGCCACTTTCCTACATCACGAGCCGCGAACAGCTGGATTGTTGTAGCTAGAGACTACATGAAGGACTACGCAGAGATTACCGTTCTTCTCACGGGAACTGCTGAAGAAGTCTAAAAATCTTTCGTCCCACAAGCGGTGCTGCGACCACGGTGAAAGAATATTTATTCTTACACTGTGGCTCTGACGTGGAGCCCCTGAAGCCCTCATCACGGGCCACGGAACGGCATTAACTCCGGAGCTCATGCAAGGCGTCCTACGCTAGAGCAACACGGATCACATGAACACCACAGTGTACCACCTCCTGACGAACGGCCTAACCGAACGCCTGAACATTACACATTGGATACAAAACTTTGTTAAGTCACGTTCGCGCACAATACAGCTATTCACGAAACTGCGCAAATGACTCGATTCGCACTTGTCTACGGTCGACCGCCAACTATGATGCTCGACGCGATGCTGCCACACGTAGAAAATGACCACCTCAGCGCGGACGTCCAACGATATCCACAGTATGTGGAAACCTTCAAGCTTGCCCGCGTACGTGCCCTTGTACGTGCTACGAACCAGCATCTGGTGGATGACAGACGCTGCAACCACCGACGCCGAGACGCCGAGTATCACCCAGGTAATATTGTGTGGGCTTGAACTCTGATTCGACGAAGTGGGCTCACTGAAAAGGTCCTGCGACGGTATTTCGGACCCTACCGAATTTAACGACCAGTTAACCAACTTATCTATTATGTGATCCCCGACGGTCACTTCGGCACACCACGGCGACGCACGCGGCCCGAAGTTGTCCATGATGCTCGTCTAAAGCATTACCACGCAAGATGACGGACTTTTTATTGTTAGTACTAGCGTTGTATTCTTTAGCGTGGGGTCGATGCTCCCTTTAAGGGGCAGGGATAATGGCGCGAAGCATGGATTCTGTTCGTTCACGCATGTGTTTTCTTTTTACTGTTGGTCGCGCCCGGCTGTGTTATCTCTGAGCGAAGGAAAGCGTGTGCATCCTTCCCTTTTTGATGCCGCGTATGATGTCTCATTTTATAGATAGAGTTGATCGCCTTGTCATCACTCGAAATAATGTTCTAGTTTTGTCACGGCTCTTGTCAATCTCATTTGATGATTCCAGAAAGAGTACTCGGAAAAGCTAACTGCTCGCCGGCCAAACGCTATGGCATTAGATTCGCCGGCTCTCGCCTGTGAGCGTCACTTTGTTGACTGCTGCTTCGCCGTCTGTGTATTCTTTGAGTTCTTAGCGAAGCACAAGTTCACTTCAATAAACTGTGTTCCTTGAAGAAAGTAGCGTCGTCTTTGACTAAGTGACTGCATAAAGCATCGAGCAGTGCCAGACCGCATGTCGCTACGACGCCACTAACAAGGCGCAGTTGACGATTATACGATACGGTGTCCCCGCAGTTGACGGAGCTCAACGCTGCGATAAAACGACAGTAAATGTAATCGAAAATACGAAATCAAAATGATAAAAATCAAACGCAACCTGTAGAATAAATTTAGATTCATGACGTTTGTGTACACCCAAATGTGGATTTGAGAAACACTCCGAATCAGGTATTCTTAAACGAGCAGACAACCAATGTTTGTGCAGTGCATGTCCTCTAGCTCATGTGAAAATCGGCGTTTTATATACTGGGGTAACCGCAAGAGATTTCTCAATATTCAGACGGAAATAATCTTAAGTTAACACTGAAATTTCTTAAGTTTGAAAGGTGGTGCCACGTGGCGACTAAACGCGACACTACGTTACGAGTCCAAACAACTGCGCTGAATTCAACGCGCAAACCAAAAACCGCATGAAGGAACATAAAAGATTGTTCATTATTTTTGCTTTCGAAGGAAACAAGTTATTACTCTTATTCTCACGTGTGAATAAAAGTACTTTGCCGCACGGCTCAATGCTCTTGGTTCCAGCATCTTCTGTCGGGACACGTATGGCTGGTGGACCTAAAAAGTCCGGTTCCCATAGTTACAGGCGCTGTCAGCAAAACCGTGAGGGTTACAGGCGTTTTACGCAATGCCCTTTAATTTGCGATCAAGAAAATACACTCGACGAAAATCGGTAGTCTGTCCCTTTAAAGGAAAAAAAAAACATTCTAGAGTACAGCGGGAAGCATCGCAGCAATACAATCAAACGCATTCACGACATTTTACTAAAGGAGTACATGAGTTATTTACGGCTGCTCTTGGAGCTTTTCCATAAATAAGCGTTTTACGAGCGCAATCCTTGCGTGCGCTTTTTCATAGCAGGTTCCGTTGATGTCCGTGAGGTGCACGTTGTAGAACAGCATTGCGAATCTCTTTCTTAACTTCAGCGTCAGCAAGTAATCCATCTGCATGGAACGGTTTATGTCGGCTTAGCAGTGAGTTCATTATGTGAAGTGCACATTGAAAACAAACACAGACTAAATTTTGCCCCTGAATTTTGTCAGCCTGAAGGAACCCGGCGGTGTTGCGAATTACCACTTGACTGATGAGCCCCGACTTTAAAGACACCCCGATGTTAAAGACACCCTGAAAGAAGTTTTGTAGATGCATAAGTGTTCGCGTATTCAGATAAAGAATTGTTCTAATAATCATCGCAAGAATTTTATTTATTTATTTAATTTCCTGCAGCGCCATGATGGCATTATAGCAGGGGGGAAATTGAACATGTGGTCATATACATGTGGCATTAGGCTACAACACATCGCTGAACATCGTCACCAATATAAAAATAAAAACAGAACTAAAAGTCTAACAGATACTTACTAAAAAGCGCGTTAGTGGTACAATCAACTACAGCACTTGGCAACTTATTCCACAAACTAATGGTGTGAGGAAAGAACGAATCTTTGAAAACATTTGTACGGCAAGGTATTTCACGAATTTTCCAACTATGGTCACGCCGTCTGGATACAAAATGTGGGGGAAACAGAAAAATGTCAGGATCAATGCCAGTTTTTTTTTTTTAAATAGATACGATAAAGCAAATTAAGTTAAAGCAAATTTGGATAGGCGATGAATATTAGTGGAGTTACTGCAAATCCGAACAGCGCATTGTCGTCCGCGGCGCCTTTCCCCCTCATTTCGCCTTTGTCCTCGCCCCGCGCCAGCGCTGTGCGCGGATATTTCCCATTATGTCTCGCTTCTTGGGTACGTCTGCAACAACATCCTGTTCGCGCGCGTCTGCTACTGCTATAGTACCGACCACGTCGCAAGCATCGGTTTCGGTTAGCGTCATCTTACTTTCTGCCTTCCATTTGTGCCATTTTAACACGGAAGTGTTTATGCTTGGGTACACCAAGATCCTCACTCACGTCGTCAGAAAAAGTGTCATTGACGCTGCGGAGCCCGGGATCGAGCCCATGCCCTCTCGAGCCCTCTCGCCGCAACGGGAGGTACGTGGCTCACTACTGACTGCGCTATGAGCAGCAACGTGAGAAGCTCTACGAACGCGCCTTATGTCCTTCCCTATGACCCATTCAGGAGGTGCTGCCATCTAGAAGATGGGAAGCGAAGTAGCGCATCATGACGCTAATGAGCGCCGACAGTTGGCGTCTCGATGCCAGCGCCTTCGTGTACGCGGGACGCGCGTGTATTGAGCACCCCTCCGCTGTAGCGTTGTTCCCTAACCGTTCTGTGTTCGCAGCTGCTGTTACTGTGCATGTCATTTTTCGGTTTTGTTGTCGCGGAATAAACCGGTTATTTTTTGGTGCTTGCGTGTCGGCGTCACTTAATCTGGCGGGGTTAGGCTCGCGAACGCTTAGCACGTGACGGAGGTCCTTTTAACATTCAACTGCTCCTTTGAAGGCACCTTTCACTATCGTGTTTTACCGATTCCTATCAAAGAGGGATCAATCATTTTTTTGTTATCATTCTTCTCATAAATCACGCACTCCGCTAACGGTTGGAAAACCTGACAGAACTTATAGGGTGGCCTTTCGACATTTGCACACAACGCCGAAATATCACGTGGAAAGGGAACGACCCGGTTAGAGGCGGCGCGCATACGGCGAAATGTGTTGGTGCACATAACGGGAGCGTACGATATGTGAACGAATGACTAAACAAGCAGCTCAAAATTTGTTCGAGCAAGCAATTAAATCCGTTCCGAACCGGCGTCAGTTTATATATTACTTAATTTGGCGATTCTTCGCGCCAATGTCACACTTGGCCGTATTGGGGTGACGCAGGGCAAGCGCGTCCATTGGCAACTAGCAGTATTCCATTTCCTTATTCCAATCGGCTCTAAACAGAAATAGTTGCGCTATACGGCGCGAGGATTTTTTTAGCGCCCCTACGTGTCTGTGTCGACGCGTTTGTGCCGTAGCCGGCTGTGTGGGACAACGCGAACGCGGTCTGCTAACTCGGATGTCTGAGTCGCCGTCTTGTAGTCGTGGTGTCGGCCTAGTGTCAGCGTGCCCTCATGAGAAGCGCTATAGTTGAGTGAAAAAGGTAAATATGGATGAACAAGATAGCGTGTAAGCGTGCTGCAAGATGCGCTAATTAACCAAAGGTTCCGCCGCAGCCCCCTGACTCCGAGCAGACAACCCTTCTCTTCGCCGGAAGCCCTCCAATAGCAGGATCTCCGTTTCGTGACGCACACGGGAAAATCGATTTCGTGCAGGCGTTTAAATGGCGGTGTCCAGAAACACGCAGGAAAGGGCGGAAAGTGGCGAAAAACTTCGCAACAAAAAGGTTGACCTTTCCGCTTCACGTAAAAAGTTATCCTTAGCCCAGTTCACGCAGAGCACCCAACCTAATGGCTGCTCTTGTACATTTAGTGAGCTCAAAACGTCTTTCATGACCCCTTGAAAGGCAATAGCTCGTTTAGGCTACTAAAATGAGAAAATTTAGTCTGTCTGTCTGTCTGTCTGTCTGTCTGTCTGTCTGTCTGTCTGTCTGTCTGTCTGTCTGTCTGTCTGTCTGTCTGTCTGTCTGTCTGTCTGTATACCAATACAGCCTTCCGGCCAAAAGTTGGAGCAATTGGTCAAAAATGTGTAGCCTGGCAGAACCGCTCAAACCAACTAAAACTCTTGCCTAAGTCACACATGTCACCATTATTTAACTCAGCGAAAGCCCCAGGCACATGTGAGGCAAAATGTATGCATTTGTACGGTGGCACTCGCACTATTCTTGTTAATGATGCGCCTATTGCTTTTTTTTCGATTTTAAGTAAAAAAATACGCTTCGCAAACGGCGCAGAAAGGCTCCATCGCGTTCAAGATCACAAGAAGCATAAAAAGAAGAGTTCCCGCTTACGCTGTTCCAGGCGGGACATAAAACAAAAGACAAAAACATTTATACAAGCCTTGCCAAAAATGGCGCGTGAGCAGTGCGAAGGTGGAAACATGAATTGCATTGAACAAACTAACTCAATTCATCACGAGAGCAGCGAGAGAGAACAAAAGAGTGCGAGTGTGGGCGTGGATAGGGAAGAAAGAGGTACGTGGTAGGAGCCGCAAAAGACTCGTCTTTCGACTACATTTGCCGTGAAGCAAGGAGATACACGGCCAATCTTTTCCAATGATTTTCACTGCGCGACCATGAATTTTGAGCATTGACTAGGTCGGCCACTGCTGTCTTCCCTTCTTCCCTTCTGTTTATACTCTGACTGACTTCTAGTCCTTCCTAATGGAGCCATGAACCGTAAAACTAGCTTCGAATACATGGGCGTCAGCTCCGCTGTACTCTCCTTCATTATCCTTCACGGTAATGGGAATAAAGATATTAACGCATAAACGCAATGCTCATTTTTGTGTTCTTAATGGAAAAGAATCACAACAGCTGGTAATTGTTACCAGTGCGCAACTTGACGCGTATTTGAGGAGCTTTTTTTTTTAAATGCGTCAAATCCACCTGAACAGAATTTCAGAAACCAGAAAAAAATTTTAAACGGACCTAAACGCAACTTGTCGAAGCTAACTTTCCCTAACCGACGTGTTGATCGTATCATATAATAGCTTTGACAGGGTTCTATTAAGGCCCGGACACAAATTTTTGGTTTCTTCTGCAATTCTGTTAACGTGGACTTGGCTAACTTCAAAAACAAAAACCCTCCTAATTCAATGTCAATGTATTCTTTTTACGGGTCCGGTGCTATAAGACCGTTCCAACAAGGGCGCCGCCATCTTTCGTGCTGAGCGCCCTGTGGTAGCAGACCGATTTGCGGGTTTAGGCGTTTGCTCCGCAGCGTATTGGCGCAAACTGTACCCCGGCGAAGTATTTGTTGCGGCGCGTTGTACGTTCCTGTCCGTAATATGCTTTAAATGGGAAAGTTGGTGCATAGGACCAATTTAAGCGAACTGGCTTATGGCGAATTCCATTGAGACAATGGGAGCAGCTGCGTCGTGCAGTGAAGAGGAGGTGCAGAACACTTGGAGCAGGCGGGAGCACGGCCACTGCAGCTGCCATTCGAATGCGGCACGCACCCGGGAAGAAGATGAGAAGGGGAAAACGGCGAGGGCAGAAAACGGTCAAGATCCGACTGCCGTGGCTTGTGCAACCGAGATGAGCATGCACGGTAGCTTTTATCAAGTTAAATAAACGCGATTCGGCTACCTTACTTGTAGTAGTAGCAATATGGGGCCCGTCTGCAAGATGGGCGAGTGAGGGCCTCTCAAACACGACAAAAAATAAGTAGCGGCCAGCCGAATGTACTGACGGCCTGGTTAAAGAGGCTGATGATGATGATGATGATGATGATGATGATGATGATGATGATGATGATGATGATGATGCTTAGTGGCTTCCCTTTTGTAACGGGGTGGCGTTGCACAGTCGCAACACCGCTGTACAATCACCTCGCCAAAAATTACAAACAAGACAAATAAAAAAATAATAATATCCAAATAAAAAGAAAATACTTTTACGAAATTTTTGTGCTAGTCTGACTTCTTTGTTCACATGTCTTCCCAGATTGTTCTCTGCTCTTTTCCCACCAACATTCTAACATTCTTTTACTAACCTCTACTTCTGTCCAATTCAATTGTCCGCTAACCTTAAAGCCAAGGGCTTCCGGAAGCTGGATGGCTCCATCACTGAGGACTGGACAGATGCTTTTGCACTCCGTTACAATATGTCGCATGGTTTCTGGGTCATTTCCACAGCCTGCGCATAGTTCTTCCTGTACCGGCTCGCGGATAAGCGTTTTTGACCGCAAGCAACCCGCCCGGGCTTCAAAAAGCAATGCACTCCCTTTGGTATTATCGAATAATTTTTCCATTGTGATCTCCTGCTTCCCGATCCTGTAGATATCTAAGGACTTCTTCGCATCCATCCTCTTTTTCCAAGTCGTTGTCTCTGTTTCTTTCACTTCATTTTTTATTGCCTTGGTCGTTTCCCCTGCGCTGCCAGGTTTCATATACTTTGTCCTGAGCCTTCTGGTTCTTTTCCTCCACTGTGTGTCCACGCTTTTCATGTAAAGATACCGTAACACTGTAGCCGCCCATCTCTGATCATCCATATTTCTAAGTCGTTCTTCAAAACATATTTTCCTCTGTGCTTCTCTCACTTCGAAGGATGCCCATCCCATCTCTTCCTGCACTGCCTCATTTGTCGTTCTACTGTGTGCTCTTAATGCCAATCAACCTATGGCCCTCTGATTTACTGCTAGCCCTGATTGAATATCTGATTTGACACAAACTACTGCGTTTGAAAAGGTGAGTGGTGGTACCATTACTCCCTTCCAGATTCCTCTCACTACTTCATATCTGTTATATCCCCACAGTGCTCTGTGCTTCATGATAGAGGCGTTTCTTCTGCCTTTCATTCTTAAATGCTCATCATGAGTTTTTAGATACCCCTGATCACCCATGGTATTGTTGCTTTTCAAATGAATACCGATTCGTTACGGGCGTTATCATTAAAAACTAGAACTCCCGACTTTGCCGTGCTAAACTCTAACCCCAGTTGAGCGGCTTCTTCCCCGCAGATATCTGTGAGCTGTTGCAGACACTGTTTGCTATCTGCTAGTATGTCATCTGCATATATCACTCCCGGTATATGTTGTTCCACCTCCTGTCCTTTGCGGCTATAACATAGATTGAAACCTATTTTACTGCCTTCAAGCTTTCTTTCTAGTGTAGCCATGTACAGCATGAATAGCAATGGCGACAGAGGACAACCCTGCTTTAAACCTCTATTTGTGACTACCGGTTCCGTGCCCTTTTGGTCCTCCCAGGTAATTTGCACCTCGCTCTCATTGTAAATTCCCTGTAACAGCTGTATAAAGTCCCGGCCTAATCCCTCCCGTTCAAGTATGCTCCATAGAAGGTCTCTATCTACGTTGTCGTAGGCTTCCTTTATATCGAGAAATGCTATCCATAGTGGTCGCTCCTGCGCCATTGACACCTCTATGCACTGGGTTAGGACAAATAAATTGTCCTCTAAGCGTCTGTCTCGTCTGAAACCATTTTGTAGTTCTACCAGTATGCTGTTCCCCTCTATCCACGCCTGCAGTTCTGCTTTTATGGCTTACATTGCCAGCCTGTATTCCACTGAGGTAACTGTAATAGGCCTGTACGAATTGACATCAGCCATGTCTCCTTCACCTTTATATATCATCTTCATCCTGCTCTTACGCCAATTCTCCGGTACTTGCTTAGTTTTTATCACGAAAAAATTACGGAAACTGGCGAGGCGTGCAACGCCCTGTATTTGCACAATATTTCAGATTTCGCGAAAGTTCCAGAGGTTAATCGGTGTAATGGCGTAAATAAAATAAGAAAACTATAAAGAAGTACGAGAAATTGCAAACCGCACAATGCCCTGTATTTCGAGAATACTGCAGATTTTGCGGGTTTCACCTGTAATCGCTCTATTAGCGTAAATGAATGTAATTGGCCGAACAAAGTTTTGACATGCTAAAAAAAAGAAAAATTTAACATAAATCACGGAAATGGCAAACCGTATAACTCCCAGCATTTGCACAATAATGGAGATTTAGCAAAGTTCCACCTGTAATTGTTATAATAGCGTAATGAATATAATTGGTCGAATGAAAAACAAAAATCAGAGAAATATAAAAACATTACGGAAATTGGCGAACCGTGTCACGCCCTGCACTTAAACAACAGTTCAACTTTCGCGAAGGTCCAAATGTAATCGTTTTACGGGCGTACATTTAGATAATTGGTCGAACGAAATTTTGAGAATCTAAAAAATTAATACACATAAAAAACGTATAACCGCAAACCGTACAGTGCACTCCCTGTGTTTCCACAATAATCAAGATTTTGCGGAAGTCCCACCTGTAATTCTTATAGTGGCATAAATGAAGATAACTGGTCGGAAAGGATTTAGAAAAAAACAAAATTTGGCCGTAAAGAGCTCACGCTCAAGGCAAGCGCAATCAGAACGCTACGCATTACTGGACAACTCTCTGACGTTTTGCAAAATGCATTGTATTTCGTGGATGAAAATGTTGTTTTGAACTCAGATTCTTTGTGTTTACTATAGCAAACAACTGCAACCCCATTTGTCTTTAATTAAAAGAACACTGCATGTACCAGTTACGCATTCATTTTTTGGTTCGAATATCCTTGTCTTTTTTATTTGCTTAATAATATCGGACGGCATACAACACACTTCCACATTTAGCTGTTCAGAAACGTTTTGACCGTACAAACGTCTTGTTCAAGAGTAGTTTTTAGCATGGCAGCTGATTCGTGGGACACGCACAGCCACGCGGGCAAACAAACCGAAATTTTCTTGTTCAAGCAGCGCATGAAAGATTATCGTTTTTGAAAGCGTGTTGGTAAGAACATCACGGGGCAGTTATCAATGAATGACACTGAAGGCTGCATAAGTGAAGCATGCCGAATTTTTCGGCACTTGTGCCCAAAAACTAGAGAATCATACATGCACTGGGTGTTATCCTATAGCTGCACGCCAAAATAATGCCGGCATCTGAATCTGAAATCAAAATTTGGCACAGAAGAAGACCTCTTCAAGGAATATCCATTGTATCTATTTTATATCCCATTTATATCTATTATAATTATCCATTTATCCTATATATTTATATTCCATTTTATATCCATTATATATCCCAAATATCTATTTGTGAACACCGGCACTCCTTTATTAAGCACATATAACAAAGCTATCATACTTGCAAGCAATATATTACACAATGATTATTCGAGAACATGCACGAGACATAGCTGCCTGAAGAACATTGGCCATGGAGAATGAGCAGCCGGAGTAATACGTTGCGAAACATTTGCACAGCGTACCCATGGGTGAGTTTTTTTCCCTTTTCTTTTTTCACTATATGATGAACACTTTCCCGGCCACCTCTTCGGAACATCGAATGTCTCGCCCTCGTTATTGCGTTCACTCTTTATTAAATTCTTGTCTTTCCCCCATCACCCTGTTTCTTATAAAACGCACCATTTTCCGAAAACATTTGTCGCCCCAAAGGTTAGGTTTTATATCTCAGCGATTAGTCAAAATTCCCGCTTTATCGAACTATTGCTGAACAGTGTTTTCGATGCGCACGTGATCCTCGGTACATAGATTTTGCTGTAAGGAGCAAATTGCATTGGTGTTGCAATGCAATAAAGGACATCCCTGTCACAGAAACCTTTTACTGGAAATTATTTTTAATAATTCTTTTATAACTGTAACAGCAGGCAGGCTTTGCTCTTACCATTCCTACTGATTCCTTGCCTCTGTGTATTGACCTTCACAAGGATACGCTTGGTCTTACGGAGGAACTATCACAGCACTTAAGGTTTTCCTACGGAGGTGTCCTGGCATTGCCCCTGAAGAAATGTACTCCCCGCGTATGTTGGGGCCTGGCAGGGAAGCATCTCTAAACGGCACCATCTCTGGCAGGTTTTACTCACATTGGGAGTCCTATCGGGGTATTTATCGAAAGGACCTGGGGCCTTCCGACATCATCTCACATTGCATTTCGAAAAATGCCTTCTCCGCAATTATTTGTGCACAGTAGGGAAACCGACTCTGAGCGGCATCAGCAACCGTAACGTCACTGATACTTTCGGTATTAAAGATGCATTTATTATGCGGACCTCTATGGCAGTGCTCACGCTAAAAACGGCGCAGACAAGGCGAAGACAGGGATAGGATTAACACAAACCCAGCGCCGTGTCTCTGCTTATCCTATCTCTCTCTTCGTCTTTTCTGCGCGGTTTTCACCACGAAGATACACCAACTTGCCTAGTTCGCCGCACTCGTCTATGACAGGGAGGGGAAACCTGCGGCTATCGGCGGGCAGTATTAGGCGATACCTAGCCCGCCGGCAGAACCCCCCCAATCCCCTCGTCACTTCCTAACTGAATGCCGACGTCGCCGTTAACACTTCAAAAAATATCGCTTCAAGAAGGCATTGTCCCCCATCGTCGCACTTAGCCAAATAACGTCTTTACACCCTTTCTTTGCACGGGTCCAAATAGAAATCAACCTTGAAACTTCAAAAAAAAACGTCAAAAAAGACATAATTTACATTATTGTCAATTGGTCGGTTCTTTGCCTTTTGCCGGTGAAGCCGTCCCCTATTTACCGCCTGGTACATTCCATGTCGGCTTCATGCAATGCGGCCCACCGCCTCGACAGGTTGCCGGCCTCTGCTCTATGGTTTCAGCTTACTGATATGAGGCCTCAAAAATGTCTTTCGACCGATGTCAAGTGTGTTTAGTCGTGAAGGCTCTGTGAATAGCGCAGCGGCTAAATTCCTTAATTCGACTAATATCACATGGAAACCACTGCAAAAAACATGCCTTAACAAGAGTAACTGAAAAACAATATATTTACAGTTTATGCAGTCTGTAGAAACTCGTCGTTGTCTTTCAAAGCAAAGCAGTGAAGTTGGCGCAACCAGATATGCAAGCCACAATTCGTCTTAGGCCTAGCTCCAATCCACTTCAACAGCCGTTTTAAAGTCTGTGACGAAAATCTTTTGTCCAACACCAACGCCTTGCCTAGCGTTTTCTCTTTTAGTATCAGTTGGGGAGGCGCAAATGGCGCTGGAACTGGTACACTAATTTCCTAAAACGACTGTGTTCACTTCGCTACAGCAAGATCGACAGGTTCCTACAATAGCGCTGTTCGCCAGTAGCACGCCACGTCCCCTAAACAAGTTAAAAACAACAAATTTCTGCCCTACGGAAACTAGAATGCCTGTAACAAAATTGTGTTACGGTTTGACACTTCAACTGAGCAAGATCGATACGTTCCTACAATCGCGCTGTTCCCAAGTAGCACGCAACTTTTCCTAAACTGGCTAAAAACAACGATATCCTGCCTACGAAAACCAGAGTGCCTCTAACAAAATTGTGTTACGGTTTGACACTTGAACTGAGGTTTTGTTATGGAGGGATTACATCTCCCGGCTATATTTCTTCACTTGCGAAGATTTCGTTCGCAGAACTAAAGTGAAACACAGGACGACGAATGACCACTTACTTTTTTGGATAATGTGGTTAGCGTCTCAGCAAGAAAAACCATGTTGTTACCTTGAGCCGTCGCAAACCCGGACACCGCATAATCTTGTACCTCCTTTGGCTTTTCACGTCTCTCTGCGCTGCAAATCTGGAACAAAACGGGGGTGAAAATTTTGTACGAATCTCTCATAGCTCAGACAAAGGCTAAGCTTTTACGTAAGCTCAATGAGCTTATCTTATGTACATTAGTTCTGCAAGCGGAATCGGGCCCCATTGCGTTCCTTTTTTGATGCGTACTTGTAAAATTGAGCTCGGCGTAAGGGAACACGTACAGGCTTCACCGTTCACGCACAGATTTTTAGTCGGCTTTACGAGTGCGTGTGCGAATTTGATTGATTGATTGATTGATTGATTGATGATTGATTGATGATTGATTGATTGATTGATTGATTGATTGATTGATTGATTGATTGATTGATTGATTGATTGATTGATTGATTGATTGATTGATTGATTGATTGATATTGTCGACTAAACACACTAATAAGTTGGTTAGGTGAAGTGTTTACCTTTAGCAAAACGGCGCCAGGCTTCACATGACGCCCACAGATAGCGTGTGATTGACCCACCGAAATTTTTGGGCGCATCTAATTGTCGATTGTGAGCAGTGCAACAAATAAATCAAGTAGGCCAAAGTGTCCCGTTTGTGTTGGTGCTACTGTCCTTTTTGCGAGTAGGGTAAAGTTTCTTGCCCAGTCTCAGGAGTACGGCACGGTAACAGCGAACATGCACTGCTTGATGGTAGCACGAATACCGCCTGCTCTTAAGGCAGAAGCAGCGGCTCACTCATCTCCCCGAGAATACCCCAAGGTTTATTCCTAATCCGTCTCATTTACAACTGGGATCTTTTCGGGCATGATTTCCTGTTCTCGCCTGGCATATAAACGCGAGCGATTGAACTTGGGACGCGGACGACTATCGCCGACAACGACGATGCGGAAAATACACCCGCCATTTTAAGGCGAAGCTATTATGCCTCACTGATGGCGTCACTGTTTCAGCAAAACGCATAGCAGGAAAGCCAACTTTACACAATGGGTGCCTGAAAATAGTGTTAAGGATAAGCGCCGGAGCATCAAGCGCCTTAAAGACGCGTCCCGCGGTAAGTATCGAACCTCGGCGCCTCGCGCTGTGAAGGCCACGTCCATTCGATTGCGCCATTCTGAAACGGTCAAAGCAATTTGTAATTTAGACTTTGCCTCATGCTGCAAGGAAGAAATTTTCGTGTTTTTAACATTGCTACTTTAACAAAGGTAGTAGACGTTCTTTCTAGCACAATGCGAAACTGCCCTTGTACAAGAAGCGGCAAGCAACGTCTGAGATTTTGATGTGCCGAATAGCAATAGATTCAGCATAAAAATACACCCGCAATGTTTCTCTTTTTTTCGATGTCAGAAAATCTTAGGTATGGAGTGCTCCCTGGTCCGAGAGGTTGCCATCATCCCGGATATTAGACAGCCTAAACTAGACAAGTGCAATTATGCAGGGAAGGCTCTTTGGGCCACAAACAGTGCTCCCTCTCCAAAGTAGCATCTGGCACCCTGGTATAGTAATTGAACCACGCCTCCTATGACTGACCAACTACATTCTGGACCATCAGACCCCAGCAACTTTAGAGTACCTGACCACGGGGACGATCAGGCCGGGGATGCAGCAGAATGTTATAAGAAACTCTGGGACCGGACAGACTACTTCTGGAACTTGAACCTGGCAACCTTCGAGGTGCGAGCCCTGTCTAGCGAGAAACGTTTAGCGGTACTATTAGCGGAGCTCTCGAACGTTATGGGGGATATCATAGGGTTAAAGGAACCACTGAAGGGACTGTAAACATTGCGGGAATACCTGTTCAAATTGAATTCTGGAGTCCATACGCCTTGTTTCGACTACTCTCGGTGTGTTTACGCGGCTTTATTTATTAGAAACACCGACTCAAAAGTAATGTACTCCCCTCTGCCCCTTCCTTGCCGATTCCCTATGATGTTTCGTATGACGCTTACTCGAGCAGGCTCGGCTTGACTGCGCCAGTGCGCGGCTCGCCGACCTTCCTGCAGAGTCAGCATGCTGGCCGCCGCGGGTCGTCGCAGTTCGTTTGCTCACTTGAACGTAGGCCACGACACGATTTGGGCCTTGAAGAACGTGCCTTTAGTTTTTGTAGACGCTTTCAAGCTTCGTAAAGTCTATAAAATCAATGTACATCAACACAAACGCACATGCGACGCTTCGCTGAGTGGAATGTTAGAAGAAAGTGTAAGGTAAACTAAAGGATCGAATAGAGTTAGCGAAGTCAATACAGGTAAAAGGGAATTAAAATCAACCAAAACTGTTAATGTAAAGCGTAAAACCATGGTACGAGAAGCACTTTCTGCGATGGGTTAACTACCGCAGTTGTCAGCAGCACGACCACACATTGCAGTCGATAGAGATGAGACAATCGTGGGAATTTGGGAGACGCTTACTGCCCAAGCAATATTCAAGAATCAGTAATCTAGGCTGCTTGGAATGCTGAAAGTAAAAACAAGTAGTCCGGCTATACGGTATATTTTAGAATCACATTCACAGCAGTGCCGTGGCTGAAGCACTTGGTCACCCGTGCACAATTATCCCCCCTACACCCCAGGCCTTGTTTTCTTCGGAGGCGATGTTTCGTGCTCAAGTAAGGTTTTATACACTGAATTCACCATTTCGCGCCGCAGTGTTCATTGCTCTACAAGCGATTGGCAGACTGCGTGCAGACTCACACTGATGCGCTGGGGAGTTCTTGCTGGCGTGGGATTGCAAAAGCCACAAATTATTTGACGTAAGCATTGACACACTGCCGAATCAGCCTACTCTCGACATGGAGCAAACAAGTCTCTTACGACACAAGACCAGCCAGGAAAAACTCGAAAGGTAGGGCGAATCGGCTCGCATTTTAGCCTCTCTGATGACGCAGAGAGCGCTCTGCCCCTGCGTACGCCTCGGCCCTACAACGATGCAATTCTAAGCGGTGCTGCCCGGCTAATCTGCCGAATTCTAGATCTGAAACATGCAGAAGCGTGGTATGCCGATTTCTCAGATGTCGAAAATGCCTAACCAACGATAACGTCTGATTCCAAGCATGTCTCCGCAGAGAATCTAAGCCAAAACTGGTCTCAATTCAAACCCAGGACATCGTCCAATGACATCGCAAATCTAATACCCATTACTACTTTTACTAACTGCGGCCGCCGGAAATGTCGCATGATAGTATTGCTTCTTTCGCCCTTTAAAAACTAAATACTCCTTTATCGACCGGATAAAGCACGGAGTGTGTTAAAGCACGGACCTAGTCTATGCAATGCAAACAAAAAATTGGCTGGCGAATACGATACTCCCTAATGCGATATTTGGGCGCAGCACCAGTGCGCTGAGGCAGCACTCAGTCGTGGGTTCTCTCGACGGCAGCGATGTTGTTGTTGTTGAACACGTTTATTTCACATTTTGAAGTCAACCTAAGACTGCTGTGAAAGAAAAAAAGAGGTAAACGGTTCGTCGTTTGATCACTGGCTTCGGCCGTGACGGGCTGTGGTTCTGGCAGTGTGTCCGAGCCGGGAACCGGTGGCAGGAGCTTCTGCATCATCCATGAACTGGTTTAGCGGCCGCCAAAGTTCGTTGGTGACCGCTGCAGCTGTACACGGGGGTGGTGCAGCCCAGCTTTAAAGGGAGTTCGGCCTTATCTCACCCGGGAGTGAGGCCAGGGCCCGAGCTCTGGGAGCCGAGTACAGCGGGCAGAACCACAGGAGGTGTTCGAGGTCAGCCCGGGTTCCACATTGGCTGCACATTCCAGTGTTGGGCTGGTCGAGGGAACGGCTGCTTTCCTTGCTTCGGAAGCTCTGCAAAAGGTAGGGGGTAAGGAGGGTGCCAGTCTGTAACCGCCGGAGCGTAACTTGCTGCCAGCGGGTAGCAGCCTTGCCAGGAAGTGGAGGGATATTAAGTGGATTGCCCGCGCTGCGTAGAAAGCTGCGTCGGTGCTACTTGGCAAAAGATACCGTTATTGCGGGATCTAGCCACTGATTGTGCGTCTCCACGTAGTCGGCTAACCGGCTGGAAAATCGTTCGGGTGGTTTCGACTGCGCGGATACAAGTAAAGCGCGTGCTAGTCGGTGGGCCCGGTCGTTTCCTGGTATTCCGGAGTGTCCTGGGATCCAGTGTACATGAAAGTAGTGTCCCAGAGCACGGAGGTAGCTAACGTAGAGACGAAGTTTCTTGACAACGACGGTAGTAGTGCGAGTGTTGTGGCAGGCACGATAGGCTTCTTCCGAGTCCGTGTAGACTCGGTAGTGATGGGAGCAATGTTCCCCCGTTTGGTGTTGAGCCAAACTGACGTGCTCGGCAAAATCTACAATGGCGCACAGTTCTGCAAGGGAGCTGCTGACGGCTTCACAGGTCAGGTGGTGTTTGTTTCCTCGCGTTGTTGCATCATGGCTTGTCCATGCCGTGGTGAACATTGGCTGCTTCTCCTGCTCACCGATTGCTGCATCTACATAGATGACATGGGTCTTGCGAGTAAGGTCGTTGCGATCGATGAGTTGCCTTGCTTGGTGTCGTGTCGTCTTGCAAAAGCTTGTCTCCTTGCCGTTTGTTATTGTCCCATGTTCTGGGGTAGCGGCTTGGAGTCTACGATGTCGATGTGCTCCCAGGGGGAGATATTTCTGGGAGCGGTGGTAATGTCGAGATGTCAAAACCAACTTTTTCCAGAGTGAATGACCACAAACTCTGTCTTCTCGGGTGCCAGCGTTAGCCCTATCTGCTCTGTGTGCCTTTCGACAGTATCCAGGGCCGCTTGTAGTGCCTGCTCTTGTGCACCTAAAGAACCTTGCTCGGTCCAGAGCGTCACATCGTCTGCGTAAATTGCATTCTCGACGTTTTCAATGTTGGCCAGTCTTCCAGGAAGCGCCGCTAGCGCTACGTTGAATAACCTAGGAGCGATGACAGAGCCTTGGGGGACTCCTACCCGGTTGTAATGAAAGCGACTGAGGGAACTTCCAACTTGGACCTGGAAAGTTCGATCCCGAAGGAAGGCGGCAATGAAAGTGTGCATGTATCCCTTGATGCCAAGATCTCTTACGGCTTGCATGATCTAGTTGTGAGGAAGGCCATCAAAGGCCTTCCTAATGTCAACACCTACGACCATACGGGGACATGTAGACAACGGGACAAGAACGTCTTTTTTGAGGCGTAACATGATATCTTGCGTCGTTAGACCGGAGCAGAACCCGTATTGTGTGGGAGCAAGAAGGCTACGCTCCTCCAGCCACCATACAAGGCGAGCGTTAACCATGCTCTCCAAAAGCTTAAACAAGCATGACGTAAGGGATACCGGTCACAAGTTCCCCAGGCAGTTAGGTTCTTTGCGCGGCTTCAGTATTGGTTTTACAATTGAGTGTGGCCAGTCGTCGGGAATAGAGCCTTCTTGCCAGACGCGATTAAATTCCGCAAGGAGAGTCACCTTGCATTCTTCTGGGAGGTTCTTGATGTGCGATCCAGTGATACCGTCTGCGCCTGGCGCGCCATGCATGTTAATCCTGCGTAGGGCATCTTCGAGCTCTGCCACTGTGAAAGGCAGGTTAAGTTCGTCCTCCCTAGCTGCAGTGTCGTCCTTCACGTAGGTTAGGGAGTTGGGACTCGATGATTGTGGAAATAAGACCTCAGCCGCTTTCTCTGCTAACGCTTCAGAGCCAATGCATTATTCGAGAGCAACGCGGGCTGCCCCATCTGCAGTCCTACGTTGCCCCGGAAAGGATCTAACTATGCCCCAAGCTCGACGAGAGCTTATTGAACCGTTGATTTTTTCGCACATTCAAGCCCACTGTATAGACGCCAGTTCAGCGGTATACTGCTTGATTTCTCTTTGGTCTGCTTTCAGTTTTGCTTTTAGTGTTTTAGGACGTCCCCTGGCTCGGAAGGCAAACTGTATCCGTAGTCTTCTGTTCCATAAATGAAGAAGGTGTCGATCTCGATCGGGATCACCAAAAGGGACGCGAAGTGTTTTGGTGGATTGGCGTTTGGCATTAGCCATGGCTTCTGTAAGCGCATCTATGCTCTGTATGGAGTCACATTCCCTCAGGAGTGCTCAATATTTGTCCCGATGGGTGACCTCTAGAAAGCTCTACAGCTTTCTCAGAAACTTCGCAGTTGAAGAAAAATTCGTCCTGGTCCAGGATTCGAACCCGCGACCACCGCTTACCGGAGCAGTAGCTCTACCAACTGAGCTAACCAGGAGGCTAGTCGTTTGTAGCGCGAGAGCGAATTGATCAACAACTCGAAGTTAGGACAGGTGTTAATCGACCAGATTTAGGGGAAATTCCCAAGGTGGATTAAGTTTCTGTGAAGAAAAGTGTGGCATCCACCTGAATGCAGCCGTACAGCTACAAGGAAAACTATACAGCTTTCTCAGAAACTTCGCAGTTGAAGACGTTTCAGGTAAATGTCACACTTTCCTTCACAAAAACGTACTCCACTTTGGGAATTTCCCCTGAATGTGTTCGATTAACACCTGCCCTCACTTCGAGTTGTTGCTCAATTCGCTCTCGCGCTACAAACGACTAGCCTCTGGTTAGCTCAGTTGGTAGAGCGACTGCTCCGGTTAAGCGGTGGTCCCGGGTTCAAATCCTGGACCAGGACAAATTTTTACTTCAACTGCGAAGTTTCTGAGAAAGCTGTATAGCTTTCCTTTGTAGCCGTGCGGCTGCATTCAGGTGGATGTCACACTTGCCTTCACAAAACAAACTTATGTCGACTCAACGCCCCATGGAGCGAGAAATCATGGGAGTAACGCTTAGGCACAGGAACCCAGCAGCCCAGACCAGGGAGGAAACTCGAGTGTAAGTTATTATAGTCCAGTTTAGGAAGAAGAAATGGCTTTCAGTTGCCCATGTACCGAGACGAATCAACAACCGGTGAACCACGAGGGGAACCGAATGGATACCCCATGGGGGGAATAAATGAGGAGAAAGGCCACTATCACACTGGAGCGACGAAATAAAGAAGTTTGGAGGCAAAAAATGGACTCGGGAAGTGTAGGAAGCGAGGGGTTGGAGGTCACTGGGAGCAGCATTCTCCGGCAGTGAACCTGAAGAGGTTGAGAAGATAATGAGGATTTTTTAGCTATCAGTGGTCGCAATACTGTAAGGTAATAGTGCGCCCTACCGCATTTCACAAAGGTCTTCCCGCGTCCAGCTTCCTAGAAAGCTGGCACACAAAATTGTTTCTGGAAGATGCCGGTCCAGAAAAGGCAATACTTACAAGGTCTGCGCTGGTCATTCCGGCCGACGCACAGTGGCTGTACACAACCTTGGACGTGTCCCAAACTTTATCGTGCAGATAGTACGTGAGGACGGCCATCTCCATCGACAGGCCAAGTACAGCTGTCCTCTTGGTGATCGGGAATCTATCCGTAACCAGTCTCTTGAAAGTACCCTGCGATGTACCGCCATTCACGTTCAACTGTACGTAGTATTTAAAGTCTCTGGTCACCCGAACACTGGAGCACCAAACCTTTCGACGACCTGCGTAAACTAGTTTCTTTCACAACTGTCAGACATAACTGAGTATCTATCCGCATCAATGTAAATGCAAATTTGAGCGAAATCACTACGAAATTTAAACAATGTATCGCTGCAATGATAGGCTAAAAGTGCGGGAGAGGCTCGTCTCGCAAGATGACTTAAGACGAGCTGACGTGAGACGAGACGGCCGCCGGGTGCACCTCCGCGATATAGAAATAAGCTTCCTGCTTTCCCAGCTACGTTTGCTTGATGCACATAAAAAATAACGCCTTTGTAGCCCTCCGAATGATTTTAATTACGCACAATACTTTTTTTAAAGGGGTGGTTTGTCAAACAAAATATGTTATAGAAATGTGGCTTTACAGAAGGGAAATTCCTAAGGGCCAGAAACACTAACGCAATGCACTGTTAGGGATGATTAAATAAGGTTATCATTGTATTTCTAGTGGTGACTGGGATAACGTTAGAATACTGTAACAATGGCGGTAGCCACCACTGTATATCCAGCTACCCAATAGAACAGAAAAGCTGCTACCATACGAGAGTTACTTTGTGTGTTCACTTAGCACATGGTGGTATCTAATGATTCTCCGGATTGATACAATGATGTCTACGTGACTGGTCTGGTTCCATTTCTTTGCATTATATCTTTTCGAAAAATGGACAGCTGTATCAGCTCACCCCAATGCAAATTTCGTCGAAAGACGATGGCCTTGTGCCGCCACTACCACGTACATGCCCCTCTTCGCTTTCCTGCCCTCCTCTCATGCTATTCCCCTTTCGTGAGATCATCCCACGATAACACAAAACCAGTTTGCGAATGTACATTCTATTTTCCCGCGTGATCCCCCCGCGATAACACAAAGCCGGTTTTCGAATGTACATTCTATTTTCCCGCGTTCCACTGCTCGCGTCATCTACTGAAACCTTGTGTTATTGTTGAACTTATACCACCCCGACGATGTCCGAACCAGAGTTCTTCAAGATATATACCAGTTGCGAAACTCTGCTTCCGAATCCGGTAGGCGCAGGCCCCCCTGCTTCGTTGAAGCTAAGGGGCAGGCGTACTGGCGCACCCCTAGGAGACAAAAACGGAACTTCACTAATCTACTATTCGAAATTTTTGTAAAATAAAGCTTGCTTTCTAAATTACAATACATTAATTAAGTGAAATTTACTTGTGTTTCTGCGCCTTTTCTTTTTATGAACTAAAACAGTGTGTTGGTGCGGGCTTGTTGGTACATAACTGAATATAGAAAAACAGCGCTAAAACGTAACAAAGAACGTGACAAGACTGGGCGCTGACTAGCAACAACGAGTTTTATTTCGCCGTGGCGGAATATATACCCTCGGAAAACACGAAAAGAAGAGAAAGGGAGACAAACAATCAACTAATATACAAGGCGCATGTGCGAAAATAACATTCATTGATCAAGGTATCTATGTTCTTTTTCTAACAATTCAATGGATGCCTTACTGACAGACGAATCACCCCGCTTTTGGATGACATGTGCTTCGTAGATTGCTTATGAGACAACAAATCAATACAGAAGTGATATTTGCAGTGTTCCTTTATAAAAAAATCAAACATGCTTGAATTTGCGAAATTAAATACTTCATCAACTGCAGAAAAAGAATTCACTCCACCGTCGCCTGCTGTCGCTCGCGCCACTATAGCTTCTGGGCCATTTTAAGATATCAACCGGCAACAGTTACGCAAGGTTCCACTAGGTAGGTTCCACGTTCTGCTTGCAACGCACGTGGAGTAGAGAAACGCGGTTCTATAAACGCTGAAGTAGGGCGCCTCGATTAACGCGCGTCTTCGCCGTACGGCAGCGTTCGCATCGAGGACACCGGTTTGGAGCAGTGGAAAGCGGGAAATTTAAAATGGTTTAAGCAAACCTTTGGCGTCTTTACCTTGGGAGGAGCGCGACGCAAGAGGAACCAACATTGAAGGTGAGACGGAAAAAGCGAAGGGAGGCATTACTTCGCAAAAGCCGATAAAGACTATCGTCTTTTGACGGCATTGGCTTTTCCTTTGTATTTTCTTAGCACACGTGTCTGCTCAAAAAGAGGAGTACATTTACGATCTGCACAACCGGCACAATGGAGCGCCAAATTACTGCCAGTTTTATTTTTCACTGTATTCGCGTGTTCTCCCAGCCTATCGTTCAGACACCGCCCTGTTTGGCCCGTGTACGATTTACCACAGGACAGCGGAATGTCATAGACTACACAAGACGAGCATTCAATGAAACGCTGGGCTTACGGCAGCAGCCGCAAGCACTTGAGTACTGCTTCAATTTTCTGCCGACAGGCGACAGGCCAGTCAAGTTGCCCCGTGCTTGTCCCAGAGCAGGGGGGGCAACCGAAGGCCGGATTTTGATACATGGGGCCTAAAGGGAGTTTCGCAGCTCTATATACGCAGTAACTCTAATCCGAACTACGGAGGGCCCCCTTTTGTATTTTTGGGGTCAAAATATTGTTTTCGGCGGCTTTTTTTTTTTTTTTTTTTGCTGTCTGTGGCGTCGTATCTTCCTGTTTTGCTGCAAATATCGTCGCCAGAAGAGTATTTCGCCGTCCCGGCCTCGTATAGCTCTCCCCTCAGCTCTTCCTCTTCCTAATATATGCGACGGAACTTTGCACAATGCAGTTTCCATTTTACCGCGACATCGGTTGGGACTTTTATACTCCTCGTGAATTAGCTCGAGGTGATATTTTTGAATATCTGCCTTTATATCGGTATTTCATTTCGTTCTTTTATGAGTTTTTTGTTTGCAATTGCAAAAAAACGTTCTCACGTCTTTTTTATTTCAGAAAATGCTCTTGTCGGTTGTGTACTGCACGTGTCATCAAAAAAGACCGACCTCTCTTTTAGTACAATGAGCATACGTATTCAGCATGCAACCAGTTTCAACAGCTTGGGGCAGCATTATTTATATGCAGTTTTTCTCCAAACTTTCTACTGTTGGCCGGGCGGCTGAATGAAGTGGCAAACAGGCAAAGGCGTACCAAAATATTCGCGTTTGAGGTACCCCTTGGAAGGATGTAGTTTTTAAAAGAAGTTATTCCGGCCACCCTGAACTTGCTCCTATAAGTATATCCCTTGCGAATAGTCAGGGAAGCAACAGTTATGAAAGTTATGGTGCTAGCCATTACACTGAAATGCGCTTCTGAGCCATCTGACAGCGCTCTTGTTGCTGATGCGACATTTGAAAGAAGTTAGTTTCAGAGACAAAATGCAAGCAATTTAAACTACAATTCAGAGCCTACTCAGGCGCTCTTAGGTCATATTGATTACTTCTGGTAGTACATGATCCAATACCTTAGAAGCAGTAGTAAAAGCTTGTTAATTCGACACCCGTTAATTCGGAAATTCGGATAATTCGGACGGCTCTATCGGTCCCGGCCAAAGCGCATGTTAGTCTATGGGACCAAACCTTCATTAATTCGTCAGAGTTCGGCCCCGCACCGATTAATTCGGACAAATGCTGACGGCTGCCGCTACACAAAAGTGTGGTAAATTAGCAGCGCTGGCACCACTGCAGTAAAACCGAAACCTGAGAGGCATCGCCGTCGTGCACATCATCGCCCACGTGTGGGAAAATACACCTCCGTAAGTCATCGCCAACTGTTTTCGGCACAGCGGTTTTGTGAGGCCCGAGCAGGCGGCAGTAGCCGACGATGGAGACGACGAGGTGTCAGCCGAGTCCACCGACGATGACTGCCCGATTTTAGATGCTGTCCTTCCCACAGATGTGACCCTTCAGGACTACATCGCGATTGATTGTGTCGCCACGACTGGTCTCCTGACCGATGAACAAATTAATGATGTCACGGGCGCGCAGGAAGACCACGGTTCTGACGAATAGTCTTGCGAGGAGGTGCAGCCGCGACCTCATCGCATCTCACGAGAAGTCTCGGAGGCGCTTTTGATATTGGAGGACGTTTCCCTGAGCAGTTCCTGACAGTTTGCGTGCTGTTGGCCACTTGGAAGAGTTAAGAAAAATTGTTATGTCAGCCGGAATCTGCGCGAAAAAGCAGACGACTATTACAAAATGCTTCAGCGAATATAGGTATGCTTCTCCAATGTGATTTTAATGTTGTTTTTCCTGTGTATTCATTAATTCGGCATTCGAATAATTCGGACATTTTTCCTGGTCCCGTGAGATTCGAATTAACGAGCTTTTACTGTATTAAACTTTGTGCTTCTTTATTTCGGAAAGTTGTGCGTTTGAAAATCGCCTACGAAATAGGCCGAAAAACTAATTGTGTCAATGTACTTTACAGGATTATGTACTTCGCAAACCAACATTTCTACATACTTTGAATGAGGCTGTTTCTTTAAAATCTTTAAACACTTAATTCACTTAAAATAGCGCGTTATTCGAAGTGGGGCATCAAAAGGCATTGCGGTGCCAAGCTGAAGTCAATTGAAGTTTATTAATACTCTGCAAAATATTACCTGGTATGAATTAAAAATCTAAATATATTATACCATGCCTAAAAGTTAACCAGCCACACTTTTGTGCTGCGTGCGCCTCCTTCTACACAGCATGCTGTGCTGCTTACCCATAAAGAGAATTAAGCCAGCTGGGGTACTTTACGTATTATAACAACGCAAAGACCTAGATATTTACTTTGTCTACAAATGAGAGGCGTTGGTCGACAATACTGCAATTGTACATGCCCAAGTAATTAAACAAATTTTATTTTTTGTGCATCCTTGTGAATAGAGCAACTATGCGAATTTAGCACTTATTCAGCATGTTACATTTTGGGTGATTTTGTGCAAAACCGTTATTGAAGCCCAACTGGAGTTGCGATGCTCACTTAACCTAACCGTATTTTCAAAGTAAAGTCATTTTTGTTCTGTCCGGACTTAAAATGTCTCCTGCCGAACGTGAAGCTCATAGTGCCGTTGAAACTCACCAAATCTGGAAAATCGGCATAAGGCGACTTTTCCGCGAGGGGTGGTAAGGCGATGCAGCCTTGGTCTTGCTCGATGAGGTTGCTGGAGCTAATCATAATCACCGTGTCGGCTGGTGTCTCTCTGCGGACGAATAAAAAGGTGCCAGACACACTATTTGTACCTTAATGAAGCAAATGTTAGTCATGCGTCCCTACACACATCAGCTTTTATTTGAACCTACCCTTTAGCGTCCTTGAGGCTTTTCTGAGTACCCATACATTTCTGTGTCCCAAGCAAGGTCTGGCAAGGTCTCGTTCGATTGGCGCCCGCGCCGTCATTCCGACTGCGAGTGCTTCCCGAAGCATTTAAAGACCGCTACCTGATCGTGGAGATGGTCCACGGCTATGCTTTCAGATATCATTATAGGGCTACCGCGCCCCTCATTTCGACTACACGTTCGCCGCCAAACGGGGGCAAAGTGCACAGCTATAGTTTTGGATTCCATTCGACAGATTATCTCAACCGTGATTTCAATCATTGTGTGTCAGATTGTTTCAGAAGGTAGCCTGCAAGGGGATGAACATTTCCCCTCCTATACTCGTCGCTTTGCATTAGGCGGGGACAGTGACACCGCTTCGTGCAATTCGTGATCGCAAGGCACCGAGCAAAGCTCAAAAGCCCCGGAATCAGCGCTTTAAGTAGCGTATCCGTATGACTCTTTTCCCGGTATTGTGCAGGCCGAGAGCAACCATACCTCCGTACGCTGGCTTGGGATAGCGCGTTTCTAGCATAGTGGGCTGTAGAAACTTCAAAACCAGAGGTTCAATCCTTGTTTACGCAGAAACTGTGCAAACGTACTACATAGACACTTGCTCATTTTCCCATAACACCGCATCGTCAACAGCCCTCTCATAACGTCTGCATATTCTGAAGGAAGCGCGCGCATTCGCCTCATAGTTCCTTCGGCCACCCCTCCAAAGCTTTGCGCTAGGAGGGAGAGGGGGGTTTTGTGTACTTTTACTCTATTCTTTGTCAGGTTTCCTTTAAAACAAGCCAAGTCTACCGCTACGCTGGAATTACATTTAAGAATTGCCTGCGCCTCTATTCGAGGAAACTGTCGTCGAAAGACGATAGCCTTCTGCTTCCCCCGCAACGTGAATGTCTCTGTTCTCTTTCCCGCTTACTTCTCACGCTCTCCCCCCCCCCCTCTCACTTCTCCCCTGACAAACACACTGGTGGTTTGCTCAAGCCAATTCAATTTTTGCCGTTTCACGGCTCGCGCCATCCACTGGAGCCTTTTTGCTTACTGCATATTAATATCATTTTGACGTTTTATTATGTATATTTACATCATCTTTGCGGTTTTATGGTGTTGTGTGTACTTTTAGGCGAATTTTACAGGCTGTATTTTGTTTACCTTTTTTCTCTACTTTGTTTTTCCCTTTTTTTTTCGCACCAACCACTGCTGTGTACGAGTGGATGCAGCTTCGTCAAAATGCGAAAGTGCGGCATTTTCTCCGACCACCTTTTTTTTCCGTATATATGGTGAAAACAAACTTCTGTGATTGATTGATTGATTGATTGATTGATTGATTGATTGATTGATTGATTGATTGATTGATTGATTGATTGATTGATTGATTGATTGATTGATTGATTGATTGATTGATTGATTGACTTATGAACTAACAGTGCAACGTGGGCGCGCCGTGAGCACGTTATCTATTTTATGGTCAAAATATATTTTCAATGGTTATTTATTTTTTTTTTTTGCTGCCGCAAAAATCACGCAACCATGTACTTTTTAGCAAAACAACTACTGAAACGTTAGATATTGACGTCCTCCCTCAAATCCGCGTAATGTTTTCTTTTTGTTCAACAATGTTGACAAGTATTAACACTACAACCAAATTTAGTACTTTGGAAATCTGGTGTTTATACAAACCTCTCGTTCAAAAATTCGTTCAAGCCTTCACCGGGCGGCTCAATTGAGGGGCAGACAGACAGACCAAAATTTTTGCGGTGCGTAGACTAAGAATAAGGTCTTTAAAATGATTTTGCTTGCTCTTGTACCAAGCCTCTTTCTTGAGTGGCAAAAAGAAGCCATGAATGGATAGCGTAGAAACAGTGAGGTGTGTGAACCAGCAATGTTAACCGCACGGAGTTGGCGGGAACGCGCAGTTCTACTATCGTACTTGGAAGTTTGGCTTTGCCTTCCGACGCCTTGCCTTCCGAAGCCTTTGAATTTGCCTTCCGACGCCTTCAGCGAGGTCCTTTTGGTGATGAAAGCCTCGGGCAGGCAGCACACCGGTTGACTGCAGCCCCGCCTCAGTAAACTGACCTTTGTTTGCTACGAAGACGTTTTGCTAAACACTATATAGTTGTTTTCACACCTTCTCGTGGCCATATTTTTCTGCATCCTTTCAACAGCGGAGCTATATTACCAGCCGAAATTTCGTTGTTGCAGAAAAAATACTAAGAAACCACGAGGAGGGAGAGAATGTCCAGCGCTCATGAGTGCGTCCCTCGCCGCGACCTGCGAGTCGCGGCTCGCGCCGTGGCTTTAGCAAAAACAAAACGCCAGCGCTGTCTTCAAGCGCTACCGCTCATCTAATGCTTGGCATGAGGAACACGAGGATATGTATGCATATGACTATGACTACTACTAGCACAGTGCGAAGGAAGAAAGGAACACGTAATAAACAATTTCAAACTTGAAAAAACTCTTGTGTCCTTCAGGGCTAACGTATAATGAAATCCTGCAGCTTCGCTATGGCTCAAGCCTTGCGCCACTTAGTCCAAGCTTCGCCAGTTGAGCTGGTGAAAGTCTACAATGCTGAAGATGACTTTGCATCCACCACTCGCCACGAAGAAGACGGTGACCTCTTCGGTGCATATGATTACGATCGCTAGCAAACCAAGAGTGGAATCTGGCGCTAGCCTCGACGTCATTCTGCGAAAGCACTCCATGTCTCCATGGGTGCCGCCATAGTGGTTGTTTCGGCCGGACGATCGGCGTGGCATGGCCGGCAAGGACTTTGTGGCTAGGCAAATTGTGTTTTAACACGACGGTGTTTTATTCCCGGATACACGAAGGTTTCGCTGACGTCATATCCGTCACGGAAGTGACGCCAGTACAACGAAGCAAGCGGCCTGTAAAGGCTACACCCCTTCACACAAGGTCTTCTGGCGGGAAGCAACCTTTAGTACTAAAGAGTACGTTATACTTCGAGGTGTTTGTTTTCGGGTTTTAGATTTTACCACGAAAGTGCTTTATTCCGGGATACACCATATTTCACTGACGTCAATCCGTCAAGGAAATGACGTCAGTACACTTTTGCCGAAGCGACCCGCCAGCAGGACGTCGCTCCCCAAGCACACCCACAAGACAGCCGCCGACCCGCAAATCATGCTGACCTGCAGATTTCGCTGCACATTTCACTTTCGTGTGTTACTGATTCCTATGACAGAGGTATCAACCACAGTTTTTTTTTCTTAAAAATTTCTGCGAAAAGGGCCTCCATTATTAAATTTGACTTTGTAGAGAAATACAGTGTTAGGTTGAGAATAAAGTTTTGGGTTAGAAAAAACGAAAAAGCAGGCGTCTCGCGTTTGACTCCCGCCGCCACAGAGGGCCGTTCCGGGTATATTTATAAATTATCACAAACTCCAAACTAGATGTGTTTTCTTTGCTTTTTATAATATTTAGAGCCACATAAATCTAGATTGACTTAAACTGCTTTCTTGCTTTCCCTCAATACTGTATAATTATCGCCTGCTATGGGCTTTGGGAGGGGAAGCAGGTGCAACAGTTGGAGATACAAAAGTGATGTCCTGGCATTGTGTTTATTTGTTTTCTCGAAGCAAATATAAATAAACCTAGAGGCGAAGCCTAGCTATTACCGCAAGTAAGTGTTTAAGCACGCGCGCAAATCATTATGAAATTGCATGAATGTTTTAAATGGCACACAAATCCCGGCTTCTCGAGTCGCCATGTATGTGACTTCATTGTGCCTGTCTGAGGCAATGTGTGCTTCAAGGGGTAACCACATGCAGCGACAGCGACGAGCAACGCGAAAATCATAACTCAATAGGTACAGCAAACGGATAGTGTGGGCGGCAGCGGACAAGCGAAAAACTTTAGGCACAGGCCGCCGGGGCTACCATCATCGCTCCAGAAGCACCAGAAGCAGCCCACAAGCGAGCGGCAGCGATGAGCGACGGCGACGGAGGACTGGCGGCAGTGTACTAATTTTTTGTACCGTGAGCTACACTGGCCGAGGTTGACCAGTTTCGCGTGGCTCCTGGAGAGCCGTGCTCCGTATGCGCGAGGAGCAGTGACGTCTCACGGCGCACAGCTGGCGCGCTGGAGCCGCCACCGCCGCGACTGGGTTAAATTGGATTGGATTGAATTAGATTGAATTGGATTGGATTGGAGTTAATTGTATTAGATTAAATTGGATTGGAATTGGAAATCGTTTTAGCAGCAGTAAGCATAATATACAGATCATTTTAGACAACCGGGCAACCTAAGAATAACTAGCTGAATCTTAGCTCACGCTACGTATATCCTGGCATAGCCGAGCTAAGTCAGTGCTCATTTTTTTCGGTTGTCGCTGTTGCCCACCTATTGAGTTGAGTTTTTTGAATCGCTTGTCGCTGTCGCTACATGTGGTTACTCCTTCATCATAAGAAACTCCCCGCTAACGCGAGAACATGCGTCATGTGCTAATCACGCTGTTATTCAGACATATCTGTTGTATCTATTGAATACCAGAAAGTGGCATGCCCAAAGCGGGAAAGCATGCCGCAAACCGAACTAACAAACACTTCAGAGCCTACAAGTGCAATCATTAGCACGTTGCACTTGCCACTTGCTGCACTCCGATTCCCATAGTACCCGGAATTCCGAAGACGGTGTGCGATTGCAGCGATAGTTTTCACTCTGGGTAATAGTCAGAAACTATGGCTGAGGGTGCCTCTGCCTCCACCATTCGCCGCCAAGACGACGACCTCTCCGATGCGATATGAAGACGATTACTAGCACCGCAACTTAGCAAATAAACAATGATACTAATACTTAAAAATGTGTCCGGCAATGCTCAGCTACAACACCTTACTCATTCAAGTCTTGCGCGTCAGTTCAAGCTTCCCTGTATTTTTTCGGGTCGAAATAAATTTATTGAGGAATTTTGCAACCGTGAACAGTACTGTTGCCTCTGATCGTCTGATCACCGCAGAGTGCCGACTACCGCAGCTAAAAGCGCGTGCGACCAGACGACGCTAATTTTTACTTTTAATCTGCTAGAAAAATTATTTCAGGGCAAGAAGAAGCAAGCAAAAATGTCTTAAGATAATTTATTAGAACAGCAATGTGATAATTAAAAATGCCTATACGGCAAAAGTGGTCGGTGCGCTGCAAGGTGCACTGGGAGGCTGCCATGGTCAACCGGTGTGCTTTCATCGCTACAGCGACACACCATTGTGATGCAGAACTGGCGCGGACGGTAGACTAGCCATGTTTCCAGAGACTGCAGTTCTACCTCCGTATGACTAACAGAAGTTTTAGCGTTTCCGCATACGCTGCGATCCGGATACCGACTAGAAACCGTCAAAATAAAATGCCAATTTCTTCGATTCCGCTTCTGCGTGCGATGAGCTTGCTATAAATCGGATGACATGTACCGGGTCAAAATGCTGTTACCGTCTGGAAAATACCTCCAGAGTACTTCAATACATGCCACTTTCGAAACTACGCTTCAGAACCCGGACGGCGCAGGGCCCCTGCTCCGTTGAAGCTCAGGGGCATGCGTTACTGGCGCACCCCTAAGGGACAAAAACTGAACTTCGCTAAACTAGTATTATTAAACATTTTGTAAAATGAAGCTTGATTTTTAAATTAAAAGACATTAATTAGGTGAACATTACTTGCGTTTTTGCATATTTACTTTTTATGTCTTACAGCAGCTGCCGCAAGCACTTGAGTAGTACTTCAACTTTCTGCCGACAGACGACAGGCTAGTCAACTTGCCCTGTGCTTGCCCTGGCGCAGTGGGGCAACCGAAGACCGGCTTTTGACACATGGGACCTATGGGCAGTTTCGAAACTGTATATATCCAGTAACTCTGAATAGCTCCATGGGGGAGATTAAATAGAATATTTAGTTTTGCACAAAATCCAAAGACGGTGAGACGACAGCAGACGAGATTCAGTTGAATCCGTGCCCGCGCCACACCCATTGTCACTGTGGTCTACCTCCGCGTCGGCCACGAGCAGGGCACGAAGCGGCTTCTTCCCCGTCAAGTGTAGCCTCACACCAAGAAATCCTGCCCACTTACGATTCCAGTGCCCATCAAGACACCTTTTAGGACAATTACCGAACACAGGCCCAATTCGAGAGGTGTAAGGATCCAGCGGTGTGATGTGGATAACGCCTAGTCGCAGCCCAGGTGACGAATGACAGAAACGGGATGACCCCGAAAAGCCCCGTGGATCGCCGAGAAGAGCCGAAATCGAGTTAAATCGAAATCGAAATTCTAAGAGCCGAAATCGAGTGAAGGGTTGTTCGGTGAGAAGCAGGCGTTGCGATAAGACAGCACAAAAGTTTATATACGCCCAGTACAGTCCCGTCAGATTATCTGGCAAAGAGGGCAGTGAAAAATGTACATGACACGACGCAGAGCATCACACAAGTTTTCTTAAAGGGCAATGGTGGTTCACGGAAGCAAGCATTCCGTTTCAATGCATCCCAGTCGCCATGTAAAAGTAAAATAACGATGTTAAGACCAAGAAAGTGATGCTCTTTATTAGCCAGCTCTTGCAGGGAATCATATATGCAGAGTGCGCAGGCTATTCGCAAGCATGGAGGGGAAACTTTCTTACTTTAAACGGTTACTTATACACGAAGGGATGTTATTTTATGTATTTATGCCCAGTGCGAAGAGCGCAATTTTGAGGTGTCTTGATCTGGGATCTATTTTTGATATATTATAAAAATATTTACCATTAACGGAGTTTTAACTAAATGGTACAATTGTTTTGGTCTTGTAAGTTTTCTGCGCTGTTTAAGGGTTAAAAGGACCAGCGTTTGTTTTTAAGCGAAACTTTAGTGTCCTCACTGAGGTCCGTTGTACACCAATACGCTATATGCGAAGAGCGAAATTTTAAGGCAATGAGTGGAGCACTGTTTTCTCGATGTGTTAGTAGTGAATGCCTGTGTATTCTTTATCTGAAATCTATTTGTGATATATAATAAAATATTTACCGCTAACAGAGTTTTAACAAAATGGTACAATGGCGTTGGTCGTGTAAGTGTTGTGCGCTGTTTAAGGGTTAAAAGACCAGCGTTTTTTTTAAGCGAAGCTTCAGTGTCCTCACTGAGGCTGTTGTACACCAATACGCCCTACCGGAAAGCCAACTTCTCTGGTGATGATGATGATGATGAATGATCGCGGGTGAAGTGGAAGAAAAAAAACACTTAGCGTGGGCGGAATCGAACCTGGGTGCCTTGCGCTGTGATGCCGGCGTCTATCCAATCGCTCCATTTCGACATGGTCGAGAAAGCGTACAACAAAAAGCAGATACCGATTCACGCCGCACTCCTCAAACCCAAACGTTAGGCCTACGGAGTGCACACCCTAGAGTTGCCGGGGTATTCTAGAAAGATGGCGCGTACCTCAAGAGTACCGCATACTCGCAGTATGGGATTGGCCAATCAGAATATATCGCGACAAAGCTTCGCGTACAACCATCGTTGTCCTTAGACTTAAAGGTGCATGATTTTTTTACGGTCGAAGCTTCTTGGGTGCTCGAGCTGTCGGCGTTTCCTGTCGTCGTCGTCGTCGTTTCATGTAGTCAGGGTACTAAAACACCGGGACATTCGTTTTCCAACGCCTCGCGCTAGAACGCTTCATTTCCGTGGGTAAAACGCGTACTAAAAGAGCATATCGGGACACTCGTCAGTCTTCAACGCCCTGCGCTAGAACGCTTTGTTCTTCAAAGGCGCCAGAGTTTTACAGCGAAGCAGTATGCCTCTACTCCTTAACGGTTTCATCTCCGTGGGCAAAAACGAAAAGGCGGTAAGAATACACTTATATACACTGCACGCTTCGCCCCACCCTAGGTGTCACGTTAGTGTAGATGGCACGGTTTATTTTTTCAGAGTTGTGCGGGCGAATCAGCTGTCCTGTATTTGTTTAGATGTATACCTAATTCCTTCCCTCTTTGCTTTTTCCAGCCTGTTCACCGGTCTGTTTGTCTAAGGAAGACAGGTTACGTTTCGAATTACACAGTTGACTTTCGAGTATGTTATAGGCGACTATTTTGGTTAGGAGGAGAAGGATGTGTGTCCCTTATTCGTATTCTCCCGAAAAAGGTCGGCGTGTGGTGCTGTATGTGACATTGGTGACATGTGAATCGCGGCGGATGTCATGTGTTATAGTTACGCCCAGATTTTGGGTTCAATAATGATTTTTCGGGAAACACTACTTACGGTGTCGCACATATCAATAATTTTAGTTTTCAAATTATTGTTAGAAGAGGCGGTTTTTTTTTTTTGCTAAGGGATGACGTGCCAATTGGACAACCACACAGACACTGACTGTGAGGCGCTGTTAAGTGGAAATAGACGTCCTGGCGAATTAATCTCTCCGAGATTAATACGCCATTTGGAAATATACGAATGCTGGCTCGGAGGTCTGCATTTACTAGCACTAAAAACGAAATTGATTGGTTCCGGAGCACTGCCTTGTGGTAAGCCGGATCTGACTCTGTCTATGGAGGGATTGTCTTGATGATTGTGATGGGTCATTAAAGCTGTCTCTAATTCTGTTAGTCAGTGGGCCTACTGTAGTTGTTTGTAACTTTGTTGGCAGTTTCTTTAGAGGTACACCAATGAAATAGGGTTAGAAATTAAGAATGACAACGTCTGTTTGCTCCAGACACCAAACGCATAAGTAAATGTGAAGAAGCAATTCAGGACGTTCGGTGACAAGTGAGAGCACTTGACGGAAACTGCCTTGAAGTAAGGATGAACTGCGCTCACGGCCATGAAACGTACCTATGTGCTTAAGGATTATTTCTACAAGTAGTTTTCTTGATATGCTTGTTAGTGAAATTGCTCCTGCCGTTTCTATTCTACGGATAGCGGGCTAGTTGATAGCGATTGGTTAAACCTTATGCAAAAATACTTCGCTCTCAATTTAACGTATTTTTGAGGAACCATCAGATATATCATCGGGTCCGGCCGGTTCTTAGATGTTAGAAGAACCTACGAAGACACTTCTACATGGACTCAACGGGAAAATTCATATATGCATCTGTCGCGCTTCGTGGGTTACATTTACAATCCACACGATAAGGATGTACGTATAACAAACTCTAGTAAGGCAGTACCTGGAAAAAAAAGTCTATGTCTTCCGTTTCAGGGCCATGAGATTCCAACCTGAGTCTTCTCCGTTTAAATCTGGGGATCTTCTCTACTACACCCCCAGTTCATTACCACAAGGGGTAAAAAATAGAAGCTCATGTATCCTGTTGAGTGCAAACAGAAGACCGGGGTAGTCCGGAAACACCCCGAGTAAAGCGTACCCGCAACTGAATATATTTCTGGGTAACATCTCTGCGCAGTCCAGCCTTGCGCTACCTGAGTTTCCAGCCACCGAGCATAGCCTGGTCCAGGATTCGCGCGGTAGCCTCAAACGCACTCTTATTCGCCACACAATAGCGCAGTGGTGCAACTGACCACCAAAGGCACGCAAGCAAATTTTTTTTCGCGCCATTTTTGTATGAAGGCGCCCTAGCCAACCAGTTCATCAAGCCCGCGCACCCCCCCCGCAGGCGAAACTTTCCTTGGACGTACTGCCGTCTGGGAGCAGGTGCGCAAACTACACGCGCAACTGACCAACGACGGAAATCTGTCCACCGTCTCGTTTCAAGCCGATTGCGATACAATGTCGTTCGCATAATTGCGGCGTCGGCGTAACTGGGTTCGGTAGGCTGTTGTGTTCGCCCGCATGTTCGCCTCTTTTCAATGCGCTCGTACGCAAAGCGAAATGTTTCCACAAAATCGAAACTCCAACAAAGCCAAGAGTCTGGGCTGCGGCATCTTATTCTATAATGCTCCCTAGTTGAGACTCTGGTCTTATAAAAACGCGTGACCAGCATAAGTGGCCCCTCACTAATGTTATTCTCATACATGCCCCCGCCGAAGGGCTTGTTTCAGGAGAACTATCAGGCAAGCTCCACCAATATAGCGCTTCAATAGGCAAGATTCGTAATGACACAAATGGAAGTACGGGAAAATGTATGACGGCTACGGTACCTTCTTTCACGATTCTAGCATGTTTTGGATAAATAAGCTGCTGCTGCTGCTCCAGCGAGTGCTATATTTGTACTCGCGACTCTCCGATTTACTAGTGTATTCCAACTTTCTTTTACACCAGATACCTTTAGGTCGGCGACGTAGAAACAACCACAGTGATTCACTTACTCCACGGCTTTCTTGATCAGCGTATTCAGAAGGTTTATGCTTGAGGCTTTGCCGGTAGGTATGTAAGCCGACAGCGATGATCATTCTCAGTGAAGCATCAGATTGGAGTCTTTTGAGTTCCTGCGGATAAAATGGTAGGAATTTGAAAACATATGCACAAGTATAAAAAGTGCCCCAAAATGAATTCACTCTGTGTGGACCTTACGAACTATTGCGAAGGTATTCTTTCTTGGGCTACCTAAACGACAACATTTTGGTATCTTCGTTCTGTTTCACTACCACAAAAAAGGCAGCAATTTATACAGTTGTCTACTAAGAGTGCGCATTCTTACGCCGCGTGTCATCATTCCTAGTTTTTAGGGCGCAGCCTTTTGGCGTCTCTCTCTAGGCTGAGCCGCGTTGTCGGCGTAACCGAGTGAACGATGGCAAGACCAACGAGGGACAGAAAAAGCGAACGATGAAAGAAAGCAGAGGAGGAGAGCGTTGCAAAGTTGGGAGGGGAGGGCGGTTCGCCGTGGCGGGGCAAGCCAGAGCTTTCCGAAAGTTTGCGGTGGGAGAGAAGAGGGGGCAGCATGCTGTGCCCGCACTAGGCGCTCGACGGCGCGACGCTTGGCGAAAACGTGAGGAGGGTGTGCGCGTGACGATGTGCGCTCGCTTCCTAAGACGCAGTTCGCGATTCCTTCCTGAGACGCTCTTCGCACCACCGATCGAGAGGCTCATCATCGCTGCCGTCGAGAAAACACACGAGTGGGTGCGTCTTCAGCGCACTGCTACAGCACCCAAATATCGCATTAGGGAGTATCGTAATCGCCAGCCATTTTTTTTTCAGCCAGAACCGGCTATGAGTAGCGAAACACACTTGAAAGTGTTCGTTTTTTGTTTATTTCCGCCAGGAGTGTACATTTACACAGGTATTCGAATTAGTTTCCTTAACTTCGCGAAGAACGCGTTCTCATGCATATGCAAGGTTTTTTTTTTCCGTTCCCCGTAAAATAGCAATCTACGCTAAAAAAAGGATTAATTGTGCTAACTCCTCCTTAAATAGTCTCTCAAAAATTATTTTCTAGAATAACTATACTTGTTATCTGGCAACTGTTTTGCTTGTTCTTCGTTTCCTTCGATACCATGTTGAAATTTTTGTTTTTTTTGTGATGTAAAAAATTATTTGAAAATCCGTATTTTGTAATAATGTTTCAGTTGGTGTGTGTAAATTTTATCGTCAAATTGTATCTACGAACCGAGGGTCCCACTTAAGTCTTTGGCTCTGGGACCCTCGTCTATATTCCCTTGATTTTGGAACTACTTAATTTTGAAAACAACCAAATGTGAAACTTGAAACACGCTTACCCTGTCTCCACGAATTTTCAGCCAAACGTATTCCTTCACATACAAACCGAGGAAACACCTGCTAGCGTCCCTCTGACCTTCAAGCTCAGCCAAGGTGATGCAAGCGCCCCAGAGCTTCTGGGATTACGTGAGCGCCGTTTCGTACAGCGCCTCTGAAACCCCGGCGGAAGATTATTTATCCGAGCCGTATGGAATCGTCGTTTTCAGAGGAAGGAAACGAGGCCGTGGCCAGAATATGCGGCAAGGTACTACTGGCCGCTTTGTAGAAGTTCATTCCGTTTCCGCAGGCGCCGTCTTGTCACGGCCCATACCACACTGACCGCATGTCGACGCACGGACTGTAGTTAAGGGGGAGCCTTCTCAAGTTGTACTATGTGGTCAGGGGTACCTATGCGACTGGACGACGTAGCGCACGAGTGGTGGGAGGAGACCATCTGGTCTTGTTTTTTTTTAATACGTGCTGCGCTTGTGTTCATTTTCATTTTTTTTCTGAGGTATGGTTTTGATGTTATTTGTTCGTTTTTCTCTTCAGGGGGCGGGGGTATTGAAGTGCTCGAACGTTACGGGAAACGTCCACCCCAATGCGGGGGAGTTTTTTTTTCCAAATGTGACCAATGCCACTTACGTAGATTGGGATTGAGATGCGCTATCACTCACCACCTCTTTTTTTGGCTGCCAAGCGGCAACATTCCGCAGGTCATGTGTACTAATGTTCAGTTCTTTGAAGAGATTGAAGCAGCCCGTACAGCAGGAAGAAGAAAGAAGTACTGTCCTTAATAAGCCTCATCGCATTTTTCGACAGTTCATTTCCAACTACGCCAGCACGACTGATCCTCTGGTGAAACTGAACAAAGGGTTAAATCGATCGCGCCAAAGGAACTCCCAAATGCGAAGAAGCTGTACGAACTCCATGGCACTGGCACCGGTACTAATTGCACCGAACCTGAGCGAGACTTTTATCTTGAGATAGCATCCATCGGAGAAAGCAATCGGCACGGACATCCCACATGCTTTGCCAGCAAAAAACTAAACCCGGCAGAGAAAAATGACTCTGCGTTACAGGAAGGATGCTTGCAATGGTCAATGGGGAGGGGCGCTTGAAAGTGCAGGGAAGGCATCAAGCACTGGAATATTTGAGGAACGTTAGCATAAACAACAGCAGGATTACCAGATGGCCTTTACTTCTTCAGGAATGTAAATTTCACCTGGAGTACATTAAATGTCATCGCTGAGTTTATAAGAAGTGTAACGAAATCTAAGCCTAAATTCACTCATTTTTTACCCGTTCGCATGGGCCACCCAAGAATTCTTGAAAAAATTGAAGTTGTTCGTCGTTCGCGTGTAGTTTAGACTATCAGAGTAGTATTTAGTTGGTCTATCAATTTATTATTTTGGGGGCACAGCAATAACCCCGGGAATGAGGAGGCCCATAGGCTTACGAGGGGGACAGTACTCAACCACCCCTTGCAATGTCCAGCGCCTCCCCTTCCACATAACCCATCACCTGAAGACCGCAGGAAGACACTTCAACAACAAAGCAAGAAAGAACTCCCGAACTTCTGCCCCCGATATCCCACAACATCCGACTAGTTGCGCAAGCAATTCTTACCAAAGCCCTCACTGGTTACACCCTCAAACAATACATCTTAGCTCACTGGGAACACTATCGGCAACAAAGTAACACACAAGTTTCACGAAAGCGGCTTCTGTGCTCTTGTGCCACCAAGATGGACCAACAATCAGCCGAACAAGAAAAGCCCCCCAGCGTTGCATTTCTACACGGCTGCCTTACCCAAAAAACGATGCGAACAACGTGCTGCTTTTGGATGTGGTTCTAAGTGAAGGAGGCTTACCTTATGAACGAAACATAAAAGTTATCGATCCTTAACCCCCAACTCCTTCACCTTTTGCCCTATTTCCCCAACAGACACAGTACCATCCTTGTATGATAAATTTGTTTATTCATTCATTCATTCATTCATTCATTCATCATTTAATTCATTATCAAGGGACTGGGGAGTGTGCTTGTGAACCATGTATACTGAACACTGCAACCCGAGGGAATAACAAACAGGTCGTGCTACAAAGTAGCGCCGAAGAAGAAACGGAGTATTCGGGCAAATAGACTGCATGATTAAACGGCTGGAAGGATTGTTAACTTTGGGAAAGCAGGCCGTTCAACTAAGAAAAAGTAATTCCCTAATCGAGGAGGTACGTTGTCACGGTCAACCTCCCGAAACTGGCTACGCGTTAACCTAGCCTGTTTATATTTGGTCGATGCTCGCAGCCCAAGCAGGTCCTGTTTTTTCGCAATTACGGACGTATGCCTTTACGGAGAGTTCTGATAATTGATTCCCTTAAAGAAATAAACAGTGGTATCGTGAGGTTTTGCGAAAGGTAAAAGTATGTTGCAACAGCCCTATTGTCCCGTCTAAATCTCAGACGATCACCCACGATAATGTTGCTGATGATGATGATGATTAAAGGCCCTCCCTTTGTATCGGGACGTCGATTGTCACTAACCAACTTGCCTGTGTTATTCTACTTATTTGGCCTACCCTTAACTAACTTAGTGGGTTTGCCCCCTTCCCTCCGGCTTTAAACTCCCATCGCTCCCCGACCCTTCTGTGATATATTCTAATTCATTATATTACTCTTCCTACGTCCCACTCTTTTACCTACTCTTCTTCCACCACCACTCCAGCCACCTCTTCGTCACCTCTATGGCCCTAAGTTGAGGCTCTCCCCTCACACCAAATCCCAAAGCCTCCGTCAACGTCGCTTCCCCACCGTCCTAGCCGCGGTCGTACCTCTGTGCAGTCTATGACAATGTGCTCTACAGTGTCCCGATCCCTATCGAAGCATAAGCAAGTTTCGTCCTGTTGCTTGTAGTCAGCCGTGTATGCTTGTGTTCTCAGACACCCCGCCCGTGCTTCAAATAGCAATGAATCGCCTCGCGTATTGCCATAGAAACCTACCTTTCTGATTTCTAGTTTCTCTGTTCGATAAGTCTCCAGGGGTTTCTTTTTACTTTCACTCTCTGTACCCAGTTCGTCCTTCTGCTGCTTTTACCTGCTCTTTAACTTTTCTGTATACCCCACCTTTCCTTACCGAATTTCCGTACCGCTTGGTCAGCTGTCTGGTCCTCCGTCTCCACCAGCGTGTCCATGCTGCCTCATATACAGGTACCTAAACACTCTCAGCGGCCCATTTTTCTCCTCCATATGTCACGTAGTGTCTCCTGAAATTTTATCTTGCTCTGCGCCTCCCTTGCCTCAAAGGTCGACCAGCCCATATCCCCATATACCGCTTCATTCGAGGTTAAGCTATGGGCCCCTAGGACCAGCGTGCCTACCGCCCCCTGATTTAGCTAGCCCGCTTGGGTCTCTGACTTCACGCATATAACCGAATTTCCGAAAGTCAATCCTGGTACCATGACCACTTAAAGGAGGTTTAAATAAACCTCCAGCGCCTGCAGCTACAAAAGCAAACAAAAAGGTAAGAAATGCGCCATATGGTATGGCGTGTTTTTTTTTTTCTTTTGTCTATGTAATTGAACAATTTCATTGTCGATTACATGCGCTCAAACGTTAGAAGCCAAACGAACTACGAAGCAGAGCAAAAAGATATACTCTTACCGTAATTCCCATGGCGCCGACATGAGCGGCCTCAAGCGATTTTCAGTGACGCCGGCGCTAGTTTCTTCCAGTATGTGTAGGGACCTCTAAGGTCACGTAGAGCTAACAGGGGCGAATCGAATGAGGGGACGTTGACATTGCTTTGCTTTGGCTACCCTTTACATCCGTTCATCGGCAACAAATTCGCATAAATGAGGTTTTCTCGCCCTGCGATTCGTTCAACATGCATCTTGGCCCGTGATTCCTGCATGCAATAAAAGCCACTAGAAGACGACACCGTCCGTTTTTTCGAGTACTTCAACCTCGACCTTCGAAAACCGGACGCCCGGTAGTTACCGGCCTTCACAGAAGATATCAACGGCATGTGTCTTCGCCATCACACTTCCCATTCATCACTGCACACACCAAGAACTGGTTTTGCGGTTGGTCAAGTGTTCGTAGGCTAAATGGGACGTTTAATCTTCATCGATACGTCTTGAACGTCTTGGTTACGTCCTCGTTTCGTCCATGCACTCGTCATGGCTAATCGTTCCGCAAAACCAACAACCAGGACAAACTGACTAAATCGTTTTAAAAATGCCGCACGCACAACTCTCTTGCCCAGCTGTGCCAACGACGAAAGCTTCGCTTTATGTTGGTTTCCACTACCCGTGCGATCGGCCAAGTTTTTTTTTTTTCGTTCCTTCAGAAAGCGAAACCCTCCCGGGACAGGGGTGGAAAGGTCCACGTTCGTTGGCATGTTCTTTGCTGGAGGATGGTATGGAAGGTTGAGGAAACACGGGGTAGGACGGAGGGTGAGGCAGTGTTACGACATAAGCGAAGGGACAGGGCGAGTCGACTCAGAACGAGGAAGATTTTCCAATGCAACTGTGATGCCTCTCTTCCTTTCCTGCTCGTCGACATCGGCATGTATCTGCTTACTGGGCGAACTCAGCGACAAAGATGAATCTTCGAGGTGCAATATCAGATGTCTGGTATCTCTAGCACTTACTTCTATTAAAGCAAAGCTATCGTCCATAAGTTCCTCGCATCTGGTTGGCATGAGCTTTCACTATAGAGGAGCCCATAATGCTTGATGTTATTCTGTGCTAGGCTCTTTAGCGTTGACGTGACTTTGCTATGCCTCAGATTATCCGCTTTCGTGTATCTGAAAAGAAAAAAAAGAATAAAGAAAAATCTTACACTGATGATATTTTTCTCTTTTAGAGCAACACAAACGTTCGTTCAGCTTTACTCATCGACATACCCAATCACGACGTCGAGTTTCTGTTAGCTGCAGAAGGTGTTCACATAACGTATAACGTACCTCTCCTGCGGGTAGCCCAGCCATTGAATGAAACCCGTAGTGGTTTTGGAGCTCCAACACGGTGATTTCACTGAGATTTACTTCCAGCATTCGAGCATGCAGTCGGACAATCGGACAATCGCACTTGAATACTTAAAAACCAGCACGCTCCATTTGATGACGGCAGGCTAAGTGCAGTGTTTTCAACGGCAACAAAATGTTACTGGCAACATTAAAGCCACCATAGCACCGTGTGCAGTAAAAAAGTGTAGGGTCAACTGCATGGAATGTAACGATTGGTTAAATACAGTCAGCTAACCTGCCCGTCCGGAAGTGGGAAAGAAGGCTCTCGCAGATTCGTTTATAAGACTGGCCTCGAATGTTCGCGCTCAATAACCCGTGTTCACAGAGTTCGAGCTTCTTACGATCTTCTTACGATCGAACAGTTGAAGTGCAATCTGCTATGCCATGTCCGGTTACTCTTCATTACCGTAACCTAGGGTCACGCATCATTGAGAAGCAAAATCAGGATTAAACCTTATCGGCATTTCGCCTAATCAATCCGGCCACTGGAAGCATCACCTACTGCCAATCCTTAGGCATCTTTATATCTCCAGCGTTTATCCGCGTCTGGCCCGTAGCAATTGGCAGAATTACTCGGGGTGCTCCCTCCTAGCGCTTCTTTTACGCGCGGTATGCCTGGGTAACCTCGCGATCGAAAATTTATTGTCTACAGCATCCATTACAATCGACGGTTTACTCACCGGCTTTCGAACGAGATTCCGACACCTGTCTTACTAAACTTCTTCGCTTGCTTCTGGAATATGACCCCAGCTCGCTTTGAGTTCAAAGGCAGTGAGTTGCTTGTTCAAGACGACAACGTGGGTGTAGTAGAGGTAGTCACACAGTCCGTCTTCCGGGTACATTTTCGGCACCACCGCAGACGCTCCAACGGCGCACAAGATCTCTCTAACTGGAGAGCAAAGAAGAAAAGCCCACCTCAGGCGAAATTCCCGCTTCTGCGACAACACGGTCCGTCATTGTAAAAAAAAAGAGCTCGTGCAATCCCTACAGATGGTTAACCAGCACAGTTGTAACGAGCAGCAGCATCGGCACGACATAGACATGCTGGTTCCCGATGGTGCACTGATCGTAAGCTGCCTGCTCCTCGGGCGTAGGTGTGAAGCGTGGCCTACCTATTTCTAAGTAGTTAACGCGCGGCTGGTGTATGCCATTGCCACGTTGACGCGGCTATTCCTTCACCGCCGCCGCCCTTTTCTGCTGTCGCTGGGGCTGTGTTTCACAGAGTAACTCGTTGCGTGCGGACTGTGCTGCGAGAAACTCTACCGCTCTCTCCTATCCGCTGTTCCCACTTACCAGTCTGTACCTACGTAGTTTTAAAACCCAGCCAACTTTATTCGCCCCGAGATCGAACACAGTCGGCCTCTGGCGGCGGCGGGACGAACCGCTCCTAGTGTGGATGGCGCTCTCTCGTCGTCTGCTTGTTCACGTTGCGCGCGGTGCAAGACGCGTGCTGCAGACGACAAATAATGAATATGTGCCCTTGTTTCGCACTAAGCAGTGACATAGTTACCCCCTGCTTGCAGATTTGTCTAGAAACGCAATTATCAGCAGCCATTCGGGGATAACGCGCTATTTTAGCTCCACGAGACATCGTCGCCATTGTCACCGCTTGAGCATGAAACGGGTTATGAACATTGTTTCGAAACGTTGCACTTTTCTTATTGGTGAGTGCAGTCATCTGCCGTTGCGGGAACGCCAAAAGTTGCTTTATGAAGGTGGCGTGGTGGTTTTTTTTAATCGCTAAAAGTTTACTAAACGAAACGGATAAGAAGCGACCATTCTGTGAGGCTCCGGGAACACTTTACCATAATGTGTGGGGCTACGATAAGAACCCCAACTTACCCCCCCTGCTCTTCCCCTCCCCTGAGCACTGGGAGAGAGCACTGTCCGGCTTGTACCCTGACGACCAGCTTTGGCTGGTGAAGAGGACTCAAGAAGTTGGACGGTCTAAAGGGTCCTGGAATAAGGATTCTTCCCCAAGGCGAACTGCCTTATAGGGACGTTTATTCCTCCTCCTCCTCCTCCGTACATTGCCACGCCCTTGTAAAACTGCGCTGTGCCCACTTGAAAAGAAGAAGCAAACCAAAACAATTACACTGCACACGACCCGTGCGCTATCGCCCATACATTACCGGGAACGCATTTTACACACGCAAGCGCCTGTGTGATATCGATTAATCCTTCCCGTACCCTTTTTAGAATAAATACCATTTTTGGACAGTCGATCTTTGCTTATATTGTGTTGGTAACTTTATGTATAATTTAAAATACGTTTCTGTGGATGCGAAAGAGTATTTCCGGGGGATTTCTCGGTAAAATTAAGTAGTTGTGAGTTTGTGTCTGTCCTGTAGCATCTCCTGTGTCATTTCTAAATACTCAATTTTCGAATCACAACATCAATCACTTTGTCCAAAAATGTGTTTCACTTAGCATAATCAAATGCCTATTATGGTCAGGTTTTAACCCGTTAAGGAAGCAGAAGGAAAAATTGCATAATATAATGCACGTTGTTGGCCACACGTGTGGAGGGGCGTGTGCCATGACTCGCTGGATTTTTTCGCCCCCCATGATGCTCTCTTTAAATAACATTTTGAAAAAGGCGAGCCACAATTACTGGAAAATCTCCGGCTAAAAGGGGGGTTAATCAGTTTTCAAACTACTGGCGTTTACTTGTTGAAGTACTGCTTTTTCACCGCTTACGCAAGCGTACTTCCAATTGCAAGTAATGCTGATCGCCAACGCTTGGTTTTTCTCGCGGTTGCTCTTCTCGCTGTGTTTGGAATGTTGGCACAACCCCCCCCCCCCCCCCAAAAAAAAAAAAACACGAAAAGAACAGAATACCGTTATCCGTGCCCTTTTTAGCCAATCCTCAACAATTAAATGCCAAGACAAAAGCGAGGTTCAGTTTACAACACAAAGCGGTTACCGGGAACCCGTTGCGCTATTCCGTAACGAGAAATAGAGGAATGTTGTACTACATCTACAACAGGGAAACTTCATTTGCCACCTTTATGGTTCGTAAGCGATATTACGCAAGAATGCAAACACGTCTCGCTGTTCTAGGCACCTGTTAGGTTTTAAAAGGAACGCAAATGGTCAACAGCGCAGCCGTAACAGAAATTCTGTGCTCACTGTGAGGTTCCAGAAGCTTGGTTTACACGCGTACAGTAAACCTGTTTGTCACTTCTCAAAAGTCTAGTTAAATATGAGATGTTCACTGTACTGCGAGCGTTAGAAATTTAATGCTTAAGGTAACTTGCGATGAAAGCCTTAAATCAGTGACTCGACACCATTATTCACCAAACCTGCCTTCAGAGTCGCCAAACTTTCATTGAACTTAAGCTGTGCGCAAAATATCCGTTTGAACGGTTGGATTTATATCTCTTCGCTGGTTACAATTCAGTAATTTTATGTTGCCTTTCGAAAAGACAAAACACATCGTAAGCTCTTAGAAAAAAATGTCGGGGCAGTTAAGTCGTCATACCATTTCAGGGCATCCCAGAAATGCAAGAATGCGTCAAGCTACGAATTAAACCGATTAAAACTGCTGTTGTAAACTGTATTCCAGAGATCGAGGCTACCTGATTTGTTTCTATTGATGTTTTTATTGAAGGCTCAAAGCCATAGTCAGGAAAGATCGAGCTTGCTACAAGCTCATTGTCGTTATTTCGGCCGTCCTGAGATTACCGGTGGGTCACCGCTTTTTCGGCCTAGTAACGAAAACTTATTGCCACTTCCATGCAATACATTAAACGTTGAGGAACCGAAATATACAGCATACGACTCTTGTCTGCACCTTTCATGCTCCTATACGGCGCGAAAAGGAATGAAGCGCGCCCACAATGTGCATTCTCCCGGACCGCTCAGCGGAGCATCCACAATAGCAGCGCCACCATGTCGCCACCTACATGTCGATCTCGCGGCGAATACCCCCTCCACCTTCTAACTATTCTCCAAACCAGTTTTTTCGCGCATGCGCGTGGGGCTGCGCAGGAAGAATTCTGTGCGCATACGGGGCAGCCGCGATTTCCCCTTTCCCTTGCCAAAAAACGCTTCGCTTTAACGTAAAAGCAGCGCAGAAAATATGCCTTTACATAAGGCGTAATTGAGCGAGACCGAGGAATGCACGGACTTGCTATTGCGCTAGGAAAAGTCGGCAGTGTCAATCCTCGCCATACCTCAGGACACTTGCGTACAACTGGTAAGAAAAAAAGGGCCCATCTCCCCGCGAGGGGGACTCGAGTAAATGCGTCGCATAGGGGGTGGGTGTATTGCGTTAACGTTTAGTGTTTGGGGAGTTGGTGGTAGTGAATGCGTTGTATCAGCAGCTTCTTGACGTAGTTTGAATGATTCAAGGATATAAGGCGCGTTCGTAGCCTTTCATTGTGTGTCGGTTTTGTGGCGCAGTGGGAAGAGTACCATGTGCCTCGCGTTCCGCCCACAGGTAGTGAATGCGTTGTATCAGCAGCTTCTTGACGTAGTTTGAATGAGTCGAGGATATAAGGCGCATTCGTAGCCTTCCATTCTGTGTCGGCTTTGTGGCGCAGTGGGTAGAGCACCATGTACCTTGCGTTCCGCCCGCAGGGTCGTGGGATCGAAACCAGGCGCCGGTAAGTATTATTTTTTTATATAGTGTAGGGGGAGGGGTGCGGACCTGTTGTTGAGAGCGAGGAGGGTAGCGTGATGCGGGAGAGGAGGAGTGGGGGAGAGGGCGCACCTGGAACGGCTGTTGCGGACGCCGAGGCACGCCGACAACGCCGGGTGACATCGTGAGTTAAAGAAATGCTCTGCATTTAAAACGTCAGCCTAATGGACCTCTTCCGGGGTACGTCACACGGCGGCTGTGACGTCACGGCGAGCGCACGTGCTCGCTGCGACCGAGCGGGTGTTTGGGAAAACCGGCGCGCGGCTGCGTTGGACGCGCGCAAAAATGGAATTTTTTTTTCGTCTGTTGGCTCTGATGCCATTGGGGTGGTGTGCTTTCGGCTACGCAAATCGTGCGTGCAAGGCTGTTTCGCATCACCGAAAAGTTAAATTCGGCTGACATCGTGGATGCGCGCAATGCATCGAAGAGGCTGGCAGCTAAAGCAGCGACATGGCTTGCTCTTACTCATGGCGACATTTTCCATTTCCGAACTTCTGCTCTTTCTCAGAGCGCAGTCACACTGTCGACATTGGCAGTCTATGCCGATTATCGCCGTAAAACGAGGCTGTTTGTCAATCCTTTGCAATCAACCAGCACCAGCAGAAAGTTTGTCCGCTGTAATAATGGCGAGGGGATTATCGCCTGCGATGTAGTGTCATGTTTTCGCGAAGCAGAGTATACAGTATCCCAGTATACCCATCATTCCCATTGAAGCGGAAGCGCCGCTGCCATGTTCGCGTTGACACTAGCGCCAGTTTCCCCTCTAGTTATTATTGTATGAAACTCTATGCATACAGGGAGAGGTCACTCTTATTGGCAAAATGTTTGACAGAGTTAAGGACTAGCAGACGATCAATTTCTTCTGCGTGGTATGCATGTGGTTTACCAAAGGTTACGTTAGAAGGTGGCTTGTTACAGCTGAAGTGACCGGCTGGGCTTCTCAGTATGAAAGCGTAGGACGGTCAGCTCGCGTAATTTATCGACGATAGTTTTTTTACCCAGGAAATCACGGAGTTGCTATAGCACTAGGGAAGTCGGCGATGCCTTACTGCCCGAGCAAGATTTCTGTTCTTTTTGTGCTTGCTTTTCCTCCCGCACGTACCGGCGTTGCACTGCCACTCTTTTTTGCTTGCTATCGTAAAAACAAACCCAACTAGCGTTCCCAACTAAATGATCGCGGGCGCTGCCGGTTTATTACGTATATATTGCCTCAAAAGTACCTGCGGTGTTCTTTGTGCTAAACAACGGGGCGATGTATGACAAGCGCCAGGGGTTGACAAATTTCGAACAGTTATGACTTTTTAAACCGCTTGGTTTTCGAAGCCTTTGCGGGACGCCCTGACGACGGTACGCCGGGATCTACTTGGGTTCGTTAGCGTGCTGCGCCGTCTGATTCCGGCAGTCGCCTGACATCGAAGCGTTACAGCGAACTACGACGACAAGGCGAGCCCCTGAAAGGCTCTGCACTTAAAATATCAAAAACGTCAGGACGAAGATATTTTGCTAAGAGTAACCAACCGAAATCAACGGCCGGTAAACAATAACTTTCCTTTGATAATCTTGACGCATAACGCTCCTTTCTCGGTTCCTTTCCCACCGTTAAATTCAGCCAGCCACTTCTCAAAGGTTCCTCTTGGTACCACGGGAATTAATCGCTGCATATAAACTCCCGATTCCGATTTATATAAAAATGGGTGGTCGGATATTTTGCGGTTACGTTTTGTCAGCCACGGGAACATCAGTTAGACATACGTTTTTAACCCACCTGACGTGTTGTAATGGCTCTAGGTCGATTTTTTAGGCAGCAAATTTGATTTTAGGCCGGAAATAGGCCAAGCAGATCAACGTTTCAGGCGCCATAAAGTTTTACATAAACGAAATTATTTTCAAATGAAAATGCTGCACGACCGGTGTCCACTACAGCAACGTCAAAAATGTTGTTTTTGACGGCTCAAAGGCGACAAAATTTGAACATGGCCTTTCAATTGTCCAATAAAACTACTGTACTAATGGCAATTCAAGAGCTTGATAAAACAAGCGCACTGCTCACATTTATATCCAATGGATACAGTCAATTGTTCGAGCATCGCATACTATGAAATAGACATGAACAAGAATATTGAGAGCTGGAAATAGCGAATAAAAAACCGCTACTTAATGCCCCCCTGGCGTTGAGACCGATACTGCATGCAAAACAGCTCCCGCGCAGCAGAAGGAAGAATATCTTCAACTGCACCAAATTCTATTGGCCGACCAGGCAGCCATTCAGGCAACCATTGAGTCGTTTCGTGCCGGTATACACTACTTCGCTACTACGAGCGGCCCTAATTTGCTCCAAAATGCTCCCCCTTCCGCCTAGTGAGTTTGTTGATGAATAAGAGGAACGCCGAGTGTTCTCTTTGGCAGTGGAATTGCAGAGGCATTACATGCAAACGCGCCAATCTGCAGTTACTTAAACTATTCCCAAAACAACCCCCCCCCCCCTCTGTTGCCTTAGCACTACAAAAACCTGGGCCGAACGTGAGGTTGATGGGCTACCAGGTCTTCCAATCTCTGGATAACCAATACACTGTAGTATTGGTTCAACATAATATTCCCGGCGAACGCTCACAATATGACAGCGTTGAGAATCCACATTATTTGGTTTACCTCTACCCATGCGCAAACCCTACCGATTGTATATTTTCAACGTGTACAGTAGCCCCCGTGCGGACTCCCACAAATTCAGGCAACTTTTTCACCTTACTTTTCAGGCTTCGCAACCACACTCTCTGCTTTCAATGCTCCACACAGACCCTGTGGCTACACATACCACCCGCAAGGGCCGTCTTTTATGGGAGCTCACTCAGGGACAGAACGTAATCGAGTCCGATAGCTCTACCCCGCCAAGAATCGGCAATAGCGTGAAGAAAGATACTTTCCCGGGAGTCACTTTCTCGCGCGGGGTCCCAGAAGTTAAAAGGCTCTGCACCCCCCATACGCTGCGAACGATCGCTTCATTGTACGACTCGACCTACGGTTCCGATCTGAAATCATGCATCGACGCCTCAACAATACCTCACAGATTTGGATGCCTTCAGAAAACCTGTGCATAGTCTGTGCCCCTGAGGTTTCCTCTGACACTTATCATGCCTGGGTCAGTCAAATTATCGATAACAAACGCACTCACGGCAGCCCCGTAGACACAGAAATACCTGCGGAATCAGAAGATGCCCACTTGTATCGTCTGTGGGGCGGATATCGCAGCATACAACGTAGATGGCGCAAGAAGAAACATAACAAACGCCTTGAAGTTAGGTTAGACTCGCGTGTGTTGACTCGCTTGTCCCGTTGTCCTAGCGCTTAAATTCTTTGTGATATTGGCACTTCTCCAAACCAATGCCCTCCCTTGTGCTATAGGCTACACGCAATTTATCCATCAGTATTTTCCTCTCCTCAATGCCCCGACTGTACAGCCCATTAAACAGTTGCTCGCATCATTTGGCAGTGCCCCGACAACTCATCCCCTCTCATGTGTTCTCTGGAGCACTGGGAGGTGGCGTTAGACCGCTCAGATCCTCCGGTCCAGCAAGCACTCGCTGAGCGAGCAGCCCACGCAACCGGCGTCCTTCAAGCGCTGGTCACCACTCTTCACCGACCCAACTGGTCGAGAATGAAGTTCTCTATTCGTCAGACGAGTTAATCTTATGCTGCATGATTTTTCATCTTCTTCCTAGCTGAAATATAGTGCCCTTGTCCGGGCAACAACCACGCATGAAAAGACACGAAAGCTCTTTTTCTAGAAACCAGCCTTGAGGATATTATGTAAAGCGCCTTACCTTTCCCACGTAAAAGATTTGCCTTCAGGTATCACAACTAGGGAAATTATTTACAGACGTAAAAACTTAGTCGCGGTTGTAACTTAGAAATCAAAAAATGACGTTGAAATATCACTAGCAGGTCTAAAAACATAACCTTTTTTTTTTCAGATTCGCAATACTGAAAAACAACCATTAAAAATATGTAGAACTAACTACGAAAAAAAATGTGAGGGTACAAGCTTTTCAAAGCACTTCATAAGCAAGGAAGAAACAATGACCTAAACATCAGGAATCTTAATCTAAAACTTTACGCCGAGCGTTTCTGAATGAAATAAACTTGTGGTCTGTTTTCCGCAATCGTTTTAGTTCCTTACACTTTACTAGTGATTGTATGTACTGGTGTGTGTTATTGTTATGGTTTATGACTCTAGGGTTGGTGCCCAACCCGCCGCGGTGGCTCAGTGGCTAAGGCGTTGCGCTGCTGAGCACGAGGTCGCGGGTTCGATTCCCGGCCGCGGCGGCCGCTTTTCTGATGGAGGCGAAAAGCAAAAACGCCCGTGTGTACGAGATTTCGGCGCACGATAAAGATCCCCAGGTGGTCAAAATTAATCCGGAGCCCTCCACTACGGCGCGCCTCATCCGCCTGCGTTGCGTCGGCGCGTTAAAACCCTTACAATCAATCAATCGGTTGGTCCCAACATTATCGCAGTGCTCTGCTGCTTGTCACCGTATGCTTAGGAAACATACTTGGCATCCAGGGCTGGTCAAGCTAATTTAAGACATCTTCCTCAATACCATTGCATTTTGTCCAGCTGCATGCTAGAATAATGAAAATATTGCTACTATCATAATTAGAAGTATAACTTTTACCGCTCTACTGCGTTTGGAGTAATCATCCGCTGCTGTTTCCGCAAAAGAACTCGGCGTGCCGCGGTTGTACTGCGGTTCTCCTTTTGCGATTACAAATAAGAGGCGCCCACACACTGCCTTTTCGGCCTGCTTTACTGAACCAAACCCGTCAGTTTGCTGTTTGAGCAACACGATGAGTTCTAAAATTATAGACGCAAAATATCATACCGGGTTGTTCTTCCGGCTTCACGGTGGTCGGCTTCACGGTGGTCGTCGTCACGGTGGTTTTAGGGACCTTAACTGGGGCAGTGGATTTTTTAGTTTCCTTGGGGGGACCCGTTGACCCACCAACTTCCTCAGGTGTAACCTTTCGAACTGGCTGAACACCTTCAGGGAGCCCAGTATTGTCCTGGGGTCCAACCTTTTTACCGGGTCCATCGTCTCCAGGGCCCTCTCTATCTTCGCTGGGTCTACCGACTTCGCCGGGATCAGGTCCACTCTCTTCAGTTGCCCCACCGCCTTCTCTAGATGTAGCATCGTTGTCTTTGGTAGTACTTCCATCTCCACTGGGGACACCGCCACCGCTTTCTGCTACACCACCGCCTCCTCCACCACCACCACCTCCTCCGCCACCACCGCCGCCAGATCCAAAACCGTCATCCCCGGATCCACTGTCGTCCGCACCTGCACAAGAGCGAACAGCACTGTTGAAATACGCTGGCGGAATATATCGGTTTTTTCAAAAGATCTTGACGTTGTTGGTTGCCGCTGCCAGACAACGCACCTCCACTGTTCTTCATGCCGTTCCCGGCATAACCTTCCCCATTACTCCTCGTTCCCCCAGCAAACCCATGATTCATAATAGACTCCTTCCCCTCTCTTTTACCTCTCGTGCCCTCACCACTTTCCCTATCTCCGTCCCTTATGCCTCCTCTCTAGCTACTCATCGACACCCACCCTAACTTTCACTGCCCTGGTTGTGGTTTGTTGGAAAAGAAAACGAAACGAAGTGCACTGGGGATATTTTTGAGCTCTGCAAGGAGCTTGCCTGCATAGATCTCAGGGCGGGGGAAGGGAAGAGGAAGGAGACTGAAAGAATAAATTTATATATATATATATATATATATAACAGAAGAAATACCGGCAGTCTACAACGCCAAGCAGGCTATATTATATATATAATATATATATATATTATATATATATATATATATATAGTCAAGAAATGAGGGGCTCGTTGAGGAAATACAGAAAGATAGGTCGGCAGTCTACAATGCCAAAGGAGGCATAGGGGTGTGGTTAGGCTGTTTTCTTTTTCACTACGGTTAATTAAGCAAAGATTTTTTTTAAATATACAGAAGAAAGAAAGAAAGAAAAACACGCGCCCAGAGTGGGGACCGAACCCACGCCTTTCGATTACATGTTTGCTTAATTACCCGTAGTGAAAAAGAAAACAGCCTAACCACACCCCTATGCCTCCTTTGGCATTGTAGACTGCCGACCTATCTTTCTGTATATATTATATATATATATATATATATATATATATATATATATATATATATATATATATATATACAGAAGAAATTCCGGCAGTCTACAACGCCAAAGAAGGCATAGGGGAATGGTTAGACTATTGTTCTTACCGTTAGTGACGTTAACTTATTTTTTTTATTATTCTAACGTAAGAAAGAAAGAAAGAAAAACACGCGCCCAGAGTGGGGACCGAACCCACGCCTTTCGTTTAGATCTCGAATGCCTTAACAATTCGGCTATCTGGGCGACTGTGTTCTCCTTCACTTTCTTGGGTATTTATATTTACTACAACTGTATCTGACGCTTGAGGGTGGTAGCCCAGCGCCACTCAGGACTACACGGGGAGAAGGGGACCTTCTTTTCAACCCCCGGGGCGTGACGCGAACGTCTACAGCTGTCATAAGCGGGTAACTGGCGGGAAAACCCTCTTATGCTACCTTGGCATCAAGGTTGCCATAACCGAGGCCCTCGCTAAGCTTTCGCACGATAAACGGGTTTGGAAATGAGGCGCTCGTTAGGAAATACAGATATATATATATATATATATATATATATATATATATATATATATATATATATATATATATATATATATATATATATAATATATATATATATATATATATAGATATATATTATGGGGTTATTCAGAGAGCCAAGGAACCAAGACGATCAAGCACGAGGCCGAAGGAGCTCGAGCTGCCGAAGAAGCGGGCGAAGCCAGAACTGAACTCGATAACGCTGGGCATGCTGCGCGCATGATTCGTGGGGATTCTCCCTGGGGATTGTCCTGGTTCAGCTTGGATTCCGGCTTGAGCTTGACTCCCGTGACCTTGACCTCTCTTCGTTACAATATATATAAAGAGGAATAATAATGAGACATAGGACTGTCAGTCCGAGCACATTAGTCAGTCACTGCAGTCCGGGCTACAGCCGCTGCATGAGGCCGGCTATCTTCAGGTAATAGAGCTGATCGGCGAAGACTTGCCGTTGGGTTGCCGCAGGCCCCTTTGGGGACAGAAGACCCTCCATGCCGGCGCCGGGAACGCCTTGACGCTGGAGCACTCGATGGAGCTCTCCTCTCAGCCCCACGTAGTGGGGGCAGAAGCAGAGTAGCTGCTCCAGCGTCTCTGGCTCCGAACAGTCCACACATGTAGGAGCATCCTTGCGCCCGTGTCGGTGCAGGGGCTCCGCCACATTGCAGCAGTCGATTCACTTCCCTCCTAGCCTTCCACATCAACTTCCTCCTCACATAAATTCCTCATCTCATTCTGAAACTCTGCACTAACCGAATTCCCGGGCCCCTCTCCCCCCCCCCCCTTCCACTCTCCCCGGCTACTCTCTTGTCCTTTACGCCCTTTTTCTGACATTCGTCTCAACCTTCTCTTCCACCTGCGGTCTCTATTCTCCGGCTAAGATTATCTTTCTTCTTCTTCCTTTCTCTCCCTACATCCATATTAATTTTTTCTATCAAGCTCCCTACTTTGAGGCACGTGACCTAATTTTGACTCGCGGGTGGCTCTAGGAGAGTCTCTTTAGTAACCGATGATCAACCAAATTTCTGGGTAACGGACTGTGCGTCACGCGATTCTTCGAGGAACGGTTGAGTCAGTAAGTTACCACTCGATAACAAGTAACCTGCGGGCCAGCGCTGGTTACATACCTATTGGGGAGCCATGGGCCGTTCAATTGTGACGCAGGTGAGTAACGAGTTACCGCTAAGCAGCAAGCTAGGGTCCCACTAGCGGGCTTATGCACAACATTTCACTGAGGTGGATAGCAGAAACAGCAAAGGAACTGAGTGCAGGTAGCCAAAGAAGGAAGATTGCCTTTAAAAGGCGCTAAATAGGCTTCCATAGGCTGCGATCTCAAGCACACACACAGTCACGAGAGTAGTCGTTCAGGATAGTACCTACCAAACATTACATTACGACTCCTAGCGCCGCAGGGGGCGTGCAACCCTACAAAAGGATCATCGTTTTTTCTGCGTATACCCCACAAACTTGACACGTTTCAAAGAGCGTGAAGTACGCCTCGGGAAGCGTGATGGGGTCCAGAATGGGATTACTCCGCAGCCCCACTAACAATGTTACGCAGCGGCAGGCCAAAAGACAGAGCATGTGGATGAGGCGGTCATTGAAAGCGGTGTACGTGAGAAGATAGCAGATTTGTGCATCGGTCTCCGTTTCTTGTTGAGGAAGTGTACTGCCTGTAATTCTTCACTGTCTATTGCCTAAAGTATCTTCCCGAGAACGTATGTTCTCTTCTTAATTGAACCAACCAATATCTTTGTGTACACAAAAAACCTTAACGTGGACATAGGGTCTGTGAAATCCGCCAAAAATACGGAACCGAATTTAAAGAACCATAAAAATAGCATGCGTGCGACGTATTAAGATCTCAAGTAGGCTTCTTGGTTCAATAAAAAGCAGCCCGCCGCAATAAATCCCAGGTATATTGGCAGAAATACCTTTTCCTAATTGTGCCTCCGACGGAAACGCGAAGAATACTAAATGCGCTCACAGGTCTGGGTGTATTTGTATACGAACACTAAAGCACGCCACATGCACATTTGCGCACTTTGATACCCACTGTTACAAGTGTAAGCAGTTCAGTCTATGTTGAGAACACATTGTGTATTGCCAATCGTCACATTTTTTTATAATGTAGAGATCAAGTGTTGTGTCTGGAACCTTATGTTTTATTTCATGCCAATTTTTTGCGCTCGCTTCATTTCAATGCTTCTGAAGTTGGCAAATATCGCCCCTTGATTCAACGCCGTCAAGACAGATCTGAAAGACAGTAGTCTTTCTGGGGCTACCTTAACACAAGTATTTTGGTGTCTGTCTGTCTGTCTGTCTGTCTGTCTGTCTGTCTGTCTGTCTGTCTCCGAGAGTTCAGCAACTTGTGATAGCAAAAAGTAAGGCCCCCTTGCCATATAAACTGCAAAGAACTCTTTGCTGGAAATCTAGTTCATCTTCTGCAGTGTTTCCGCAGCACTCATGTACCATCATTGACAAAACAGCGGTGCTACAAACGCATGAGCATCGCTTTATTCTCGCCAACATGAACAACCCCTTGAGAACCCACCCATAAGTTGCCAGGGCTTGATGCCTGAGGAGTCATGTTGTCAAGGGCTCTTAGCGCACTCACCTCCCGTTGCTGCTCCGAGGAGGAGGTAGCCCGATGCAAGAAGAAGGGAAAGACACATGGCGCCCACGACGAACAAGCACGCATAGCCGCCTGCGCTTGACTGTCTGCGTGTACCATGACGTGTATACATAGTTTTTCTCAGGTACATGCTGCGACTGATGGCATTTCAAGTCAAACAAAATACGGCTTAAAAGTTTCACTTTGCCAGAGAAATTCATTATGGTACTAACTTCATGAAGCTGGCCTGAACCAGTGGAGAAAGTCTTTGCGACGAAACAATAGGGCTAATCAGACGAAGATCAACGGAGTAGGGCACGCATTGGTGCAATCAGTTCGGATTTCTTAATTAAAAAACCTCCTTTTACCCAGCAATGACGCTGGGACGCACGTGCAAGGGAACCTCAACCTGTGTGCGCGTGCACGTGCGTGCACATGCGCACCCGTGTGCGTGTGCGCGCGTGTTCTGCCCCTATTCTGTTAATAACACAAACACACACGCACACACGCACACGCACGCACGCACACGCACGCACACGCACGCACACACACACACGCGCACACACACACACACACACACACACACACACACACCACACACACACCACACACACACCACACACACACACACGACCCAACCGCGCGCGCCGCGCGCGCGCTCAATCCCGCTTTAAGGCGGAAGACCGTGCTTATAAACGATTTTGGCGGAAAGGGGTAGTTGGGCGCAGGATGGCGCAGGTGAACAAGTCTGGCGCTCAATGGCGCGAATGCTGCAGCTATTCTGCCCCTGCGAACAATTTACGAAAGGACTACGGTGCGTAATAAAAAATTATACTTGGGGATCAGCACGCGACAAAAAAAATTAATGCGGGATAGTAGTGTCCTGAGCTGAGCACGGCATTCATTAATCATAGTCTCTATCATCCGCGAGCAGCGCGGCAGCGTGTTTGAAGAGTAAGTCCCATCCACTACCATCCTCTTCTCCGAAACAACACAATCTGATGCAGGGAGCCTGCAGAACCTAGCACAAACACAAATTAGAGGGCCTCATCCAAAACTACACCCTTCCAACGACCCCTTTTATCGTTTGTGAACTCTTTACCCTGAGCTTTAAAAAATGCGTTGGCCAAGTGATCAGCTGTTCGGTGAAGTCGAAAATCAAAACGAAAGTGAACGCGTAGCTTTTCTACGTGCGATTACTGAAACGTTCATGTGTTGATTTCGTTCCGCATTGGGATACAACGAAAGTTATCCGTCTCCCTGCGCCCTCCCCCTTCTCCTTCTCCCATCTCCTGCGAAATAGCAGTGCATTTCGCATCTAGTTGAATCTGGTGATTCCGACCTGGCTTAAGTTTAGACGTACGTCTTCGCATTTCCGAGGCTGCAATGAGTTTTTTATGCAAGTACTACCTGTTCTTCCCAACTTGCAGAATATTTATTATTTGGTGGTTTGCATAACTTTATTTGCTATCTGCTATAAAGTGCGAGTGTGCACATTAATTACCAAGGCGAAGCCTTACACTTAACAACTTTGCGTGGCCTATATTTTTATAAAAAAACACGTTGTTGTCAGGTCTTGGGTAATCAGATTCCCAACCCACATTTTTTCGCGACATACGTATTCGTACCAAAGCTGCATTTGGTTGTACGCTGCAACCACTCAATGTGCCAGTATAAGTACGAAACGGGGCGACAGTACAATTCAATTGTGCCTGAGGTGTTCGGAGGTTACAGGTGTGATTTGCTTCTGCTGCGCTGGCGCCCGTAAGAGCGGTCATGAAGCGTGACGAACCGAATTCCCGGATAGCTTCTCTTGGAGCGGCAGCACTCTGCCAAGCCTCAACAGTTTCTACTGCCCTAAACGTATCATTTGCGTGCAGACGTGACGATAGTTAGTTGTTTAGGGCGTGGAAAGGCAAGAATAAGCGCTCTCGTAGACTCCACGGAGAAGCAGCCACAGGCGGCGCAGCCATCGCAGATCACGAGGCATATAGGAGCCATGACGACATAATACAGCCTTGTTCGTTTTGGAAGAACTAGCCTGTGGTAACTCGCTCAGCTCCATTCCAGTCAAGAGCGACGTTGTTGAACCAAGAAAACATAAGAATTATTGAAACATTTACCAATTTCCCCCTGCAGTGACGTAATATGGGCAAGAGTAATATATATGTTAGCACTGGAAATAGTTATCACTGTTTCTAACTGCACGTTAGCATCGAGTGAAACAATCAGACGAAACTAGCCCCACTACAATCGGTCAGTCACATTCCTTGGGGGTGGCATACGTCACCTGGCGCCAACTGCACAAACATGACTCTGTGACGTCACGGAAAAACTGCCGGAATGTGGCTGGGCAGTCGCTACGACTTCACCTGTTTTTGTTAATACAGTCGAGCCTCGTTATGACGAAGTAGTATCGGGGCAGCAAATTAGTTCCTTATATCCGATATTCGTTGTAACAGTAGAGGTAAAAATCCGCTGTAACAAATCGACAATCTGGCTTGTGCTAAAATACTTGATACAAAAATGCATTTTTAGGCTTCCAACCCCCTGTTACCAAGATAAACCTTTCTCCTTGTTGCATTTCAAGCTGAATGAACCAGAACATGAGTATGTGAAATTACAACCAAACAAGTTTGACTTGGCAAAACAGGCCTGAGTGTTTATTTATCTGATGAAGGATGGGATCAGCTGGTGGCTACTCACAGCATTGAGCAGGATGGAGTTTTCCGCAGTGTCCACGAAAAAAGGGCCTTTCTACGTCTACACGTACGGATGCCGGAGGGTTTTTCCAACTACCTTCTCAGCCTCCTGGTCAAATATTTCTTCGTTACATCCGATATCGCTCACGGCCAACGGTTTCAGTGCCATTACAAAAGAATCAGTGCTATTGAAATAAAGCGTGGCCAAATAATGACCGTATTTAGTTCGCTATAGCCGACAATTCGCTAGATTTCCACGAACCATGATTTGGTCATGAACCATGATTTGGTCAGTAAAATACGACGCAGCTGTCCTGAAAGAAAAGTTTATTGGAGCGAACTTGCGCTCCGCTTACAACTCAACGAATACACAGGCGGCGAAACAGCAGTCAAGCAAAGTGACGTGCGCAGACTAGTGTCGGCAAATCGAATGCCGCGGCGTCTGCTCTGCGGTAATTTATCTCTCGGCGTGAGCGCTTGTCTAACAGTCGAATTGCATCCATAACACTGTAGATCATAGAACATTATTCTAGGCTGGTGACGTTAGTTCGCGACACTCTCTCTATCAAAGGTCATAACACACGCGGCATAAAGAACAGAACATACGCTAACATAACACAGATAACATAGCCCGGAGCAGCCACTCGGCCAAACAAAACAAACAAACCCAAAACATGCTTCGTGGCATCACTCCCCTCTAAGAGGGCATTGACCCGATTCTAAAATTAAAGACAGTCCGGACAAAAACAAATAAAAGTTCATGATCGTGCGTATTAAGGTTTCAGGCGACCACGTGGACGACTTCCGGCCGCATGCGTCGTCGTGAAGTTAGGGAATCACCATCTGGTATCACCTTGTAATTAAGTTGGCGAACACGTTGCAGAATCCGATAGGGTTCGAAATACCGTCGCAGAAGCTTCTCACTGAGCCCACGTCGTCGTATGGGGTCCAACCCGCAGACGATCACCTGGGCAGTACTTGGCGGCTCGGCGTCGGAGGTTGTAGAGTCCGGTATCCACCAGCTGCTGGTTCGCTGTGCGAACTCGAGCGAGCTGGCGGGCCTCTTGCGCACGCTGAAGGTATCCTTGGACGTCGGCGTTGAGGTCGTCGACTTCTACGCGCGGAAGCATGGCGTCTAGCATCGTAGTCGGCCGTCTTCGGTAGACAAGCTCGAACGGTGTCAACTGCGTAGTTTCCCGGATAGCCGTGCTGTACGCAAACGTGACATACGGAAGGACTTCGTCCAAAGTCTTATGTTCAACGTCGACGTGCAAAGACGGCATATCCACGATCGTCTAGTTCAGGTGTTTGGTTCATTCGTTTGGGGGTGGTACGCCGTCGTTCTTCCTGATCCGTGTTGCTGTAGCGTAAGATTCATTGTATAAGCTCCGCAGTGAAGGCCGTTCCGCGGTCCGTGATTGGGATTTCAGGGGCTTCACGTCGCAGCACAACTTGGTTTATGAAGAACTTGGCGACTTCTTGTGTAGTCACCCTCGGAAGAACGGCGGTCTCTGCGTAGCGCGTCATGTAGTCTATTACTACGACAATCCACTTGTTCTTGGATCGTGACTTAGGGAACGGGACCAGAAGATCCATTCAGATCTGTTTGAAGGGCCTCGATGGGACGGTGATCGGCTGCAGAAGTCAGGCGGGACTCGTCGGTGGCGTTTTCTGTCGCTGGCAGTCACGGCAGCTCCGGACGAAGTGGGTGACGTCAGATGCAAGGCGGGGCCAGAAGTACTTCGTCTTGATTTTTCTATTAGTGCGAGCTGTGCCGAGATGCCCGAAGACGGGTCGTCATGGCATGCTTCCAAAATTTCGTCACGAAGGTCTGCGGGGATGACAAGAAGATAATTCGTTCTCATTCCGGGCCTGAAATTGTTTCCGAGGACGGAGTTTTTCAGGCTGAGTGCGGGTAAGTTCCGTTTGAAGGCCCTAGGCACGAGGACGTTGCGTCGTTTGAGGTAGTCGATCATGACGCTTAACTCGGGGTTGGCACGCAGTTTGGCGGCGAGGTAGCTCTCCGTCACGACTCCGAAAAAAGCGCTGTCTGCATCGGAGTCTTCAGGTTGTGGGTCGACGGGACAGACAGTCGGTGTCGGAGTGTTTCCTGTCGGATTTATACACGATTGTAAAGTCCAATTCCCGATGGCGCAAGCGCCATCGCCCAAGACGGCCAGAGGGGTGTTTCAAATTGGGGACCCATCACAACGCATGGTGGTCTGTCCCAACCTTGAACGGTCTTCAATACCCGCATGTGCAAAATTTCAAAATGGCCCGTTTCGAAATGGCATCAGGTGTGCCAAGGTGTCGGGTATGTCGCAGTAAGGGCAGAGATATGAAAATTGCGTTGGGTAGATGCGGTTCATGATTATTCCGCGTGTGTACGTGTTTGTTTGGAGCCGACGAAAGATTAGGCTTTCTTCCTTGGTAAGGTCGGGTGTGGTGGCGGACATCTCCTCCGCTGAAGTCGGTAGTGCTGAAGTATGGCCCTGTAGGTGATGGGTACATCTGCGGCGCCCGTTGCAGCACGGATATTGGGTGGCAGGAAGGCCTGGCTGGAGTGCTCTCGGGTTGTAGGGTGCGCTGCCTTCTCCCGCCATCCCTTCATGCCCCGGGATCCAGGTGATGTAGGTGTCAGGAAGTTAGGGGCGCGCCTTTAAGATTTTGAGTGCCGTTGCGCACACGCGTCCTTTCTGTAAGTATCGACATGCCGCTTGGGAGTCAGTGATTATCAGTGCTCGGTCGCTGCTGGTCGTCATTGCCAAGGCGATGACTGCTTTTTCTGCAGTGTCGGGGTTATGAGCCGGTATTGTTGCGGACGTCAATACCCTGCTTCGTTGTGGTCCGTGACGCTTATTGCGAAAGCAGCGTGGACTGGATATCGAGCAGCGTCTGTGTATCTGGTGTTAGGATCTTTTTCATATTTTTTGAGGAGTGCCTTCGATCTTGCCTGTCTTCTTTCTTTGTGGTAAGTGGGGTGCATGTTACGTGGTATGCGTTCTACAGATTGTTTCCCGGAGTTCCGATGGTAGTCTCGCTTTTTGGTCGGTGTCCGCGATGTAGGATTCACTGTAATTAAGAACGCTGAGTGCTGCTGTACCTGTAGGAGTGAGCTTGATGCGTTCGAGTTGGCTGGTTTTGTGGGATTCGACCATCTCCTGTCACGTATTCGCCAACAGCCTATTTGTGTTCACTGCAGGACGGAGGCTTCCCCCATTGATCGCCACCCATTTCTGACCTGTCCTGCCGGTGTGCATTCTTTGCCTCCGAATTTTCTTATTTCTCTCGCCATCGAGTTAATGGCCTTCCTCTTCTTCTAGTCCTGTCTCGTGGTGTTCATTCTGTTGTCCTTGTGGTCCACCTGTTGTCTGTTCGTCGTACTACATGGCCAGCCCTAGTTCATTTCTTTTTCTTAACCTGGACTATGATATCATCTATCCGAGTTCGGGGTCGTTTTCTGTCTCTAAGCGTTACTCCTAACATTATTCTCTCCATGGCCCGTTGAGCGGACCTAAGCTGGCTTTCCAATTGTTTAGTAAGTCACCATGTTTCCGCTCCGTATGTCATCACCGGCAGGACGCATTGGTTGAATACCTTTCTTTTAAGGATACAGGCATCTTACTTTTCATTATTTGCGAGTGCTTGCCGAATGCACCCCATCCCAGTCGTATTCTGCGGCTGATTTCTTTCTCGTGGTTTGGGTCCACACTGACCATCTGGCCAAGGTAGTTTATTCTTGTACTTGTACTCCTCCCACGTATTATGTACGCCTAATTTAAGCAGCTTGTCGGTGGATTCCATAAAAGGAAGGCCTAGAGCAGCCTTGGTTCCTTTCCTAATAATTATGTTTAATTTTTTTTATTTCAGCGTTTTTTAAGGCTAAGTATGGGGTACCATACGTCATCCTACTGGTTATAAAATGCTGTCTTGTTCTTTGAGCCCCCTTCGTTGATTCGTGATTCTTTTAACAAAGTGGGTGACTTGTGTCACCGTTTGCTGTAGCTTGGGAAGATGAGCTGCACCCGATCCATCCGTGTGTATTGTAAGACCCAGTACACGAAGGGAGTTGACCCTGGGAATTTCCACTCCGTAAAGAGTGACGCTGGGATCCGGATCAAGACGTTTGGGTGGTCGTCCTGGAGTTCGAGCCTTCAACACGAGAAGTTCGGACTTCTCCGAAGCACACTGGAGGCCGCAAGAGTCCAAGTAGTTTACTATCACGTCGATAGCCTCCTGTAGGGCGTCCTGTTGTCTCCCAGTTGTAGGCGCTCTCATCCACAGCGTGAGGTTGTCTGCGTAAAAAGCATACCTTAGTCCTTCGATAGTCTGAAGTTTCTTTGGCAGGCGCAGCATGTCGATGTGAAAAAGCAGCGGGGAGACCACCGAACCTTGAGGCGTGCCTTTGTTTGGTAGGTGGAATTTTGCGCCTCGAAGGTTGCCGACGCCCACCGTTGCCATGCGATTCGTGAATAAGTTTTAGGCATAGTTGTAAGCTTTGGGGCCGCAGTTGGTACTTTGCAGATTTTCGAGGATCTTTTCATGCTTGACATTGTCAAAAGCCCCCTTGACGTCGATAGCGAGTATACAGGGCTTGTAATGGCGATACAAGCGGTCTATGACGTCCTCCTTCAGACGCAAAGGATGTCTTGGGTAGACAGATGCTGTCGGAACCCAAACATCGTGGCCGGTATGTACCCGTTGTCCTCGAGATATGGCGTGAGCCGTTCGTGGACCATGTGCTCAAGACGTTTGCCCGCGCAGAAAGTCAGCGATATAGGGCGACGATTCTCAATACGTAAGGCTTGTTTGGCTTATAAATCATTGTCACATCGGAATGCTTCCACGTTGCCGGTACTTCGCCTGTTTCCCAGCATACGTTAAAATACTCCAGGAGCGCTTCTGTTGCGTTTGGAGGCAGGTTACGGAGGATCTTATTGGTAATCTTGTCTTTGCCGGGCAAGTGTTCCTTGTGAGTTTCGCCAGGGCTGCCTCCATTTCCGCTTTTGTGAAGGGTCGATCGAGGTCGGGAGGTCGGGATTATGTTGGCCACGGTACGGATCAGTACTTGATGAACTCGATGGCACGTCACCGGCAAACTTGCGTTGAATCTCATCTAGTATGTCTTGTTGGGTGCCTGGGTATGAATGTACGATTTTTCGGAGGTCTTGCTTTTGCTCCATTTTTGTCCATTTTTGTCCAGGAGGCCTCGTAAGATATGCCAGGTCCTTTTTGTGCTGAGGTTGCCCTGAAGTTGGTCGCATGCCTTGTCCCAATTCTGCCGGTAGAGTAGGGCGCCATATTGGTTGGCTTTCTTAGTGATGGCGGCGATTTCCAGCTTGAGTTTTCTGTTGTGCTTTTGTCTTTTCCACCGTTTGAAGAGGCTTCTTCTTGCTTCCCAAAGGTTGGAAAGGTGAAGGTCAACAACTGGAATATCTGTGTTGAGTTGAATTATTTTTGCGTGCTCTTCCGCTTTTTCGAGTATCTTAGCCATCTTCGATGGCTTATCTCTAGTTGTAGGATGTGATGATCATTCCTAACGTCTCCTCCAGTAGGGTCCACTCTTCCTGGTGGATGCCGTGGGTAAAGGTAAGGTCGGGATTAGTGTCTCTGGAGACGCCATTGCCTACTCTGGTTGGTTGCAGCGGATCGTTCCAGAGACTTAAACTGTGAGGTGATGTGCCTGAGTTTCCTTATAAGTTGCTCGAAGTTTGCCAGTTGGGCTCGAGGGGGCTGCAGACGCTTAAAACGAAGAGCCTTCGCTGAGTCTTTCTGTCAGGTAAGATTTTGACAAGTGTATGGTCCAAATTGGTGTCCATGATTTCATGCAATTGGGCGGTAAGGGTATTCGCCCGCATCCAGCTCAAAACTTCTGCGACAAATGCGGCCAGACCATTCAACCACCTGACTACGACTGCCGGCCATACAGTGCAACATCTGCAAGCAACCGCAGGAGACAGCAGCGACAGACTGCACGCAAAAGTTGAAGCCAGCCCCCACCCACACACACACAAGGTTCGACAGCAATAGGAAGTAAAGCGCCAAGAGCTACGCCGATGGCGGCCACTCAAAGAAGACTTTCCGGATCTACAAGCAGCAAACAGCACCACTTCAAATAGCAGCGATAACAACGCGCAGAGATGAAGCAGAGACAGATCCAGAGCGCCTTCGCAATCTCGATCCGCCTCGCGAGCTCCATACCAAAAGAGATTAAGGTACGCCAATGTGGCAAGCGAATCTGGAAGAAGCTGCGAGGACGAAGCTGCCATCACAGCCCTAGAGATGAAGATCCAAATCCAGCGACGCAGCAAAGAAAAGAATTTCTTTCGTGTTTCATGCGGTAGCGCCGGGTTCACGTCGAAGGGCTGCTTGTTCAAAGTCGGCGACAGCGATCACGTCACTTGCTTCTTGCGTTTCTTCGAAGAACGCAATTGTAGCGCCCTTGTTTTAATTCTGTTGCTCCTCGGTGAAACGCCAGCTCGCTCGAGTTCGCACTACGGCCCAGCAGCTGGTGGATGCCGGACGCTACAACCTCCGACACCGAGACCCCGAGTACCGCCCAGGGGATTGCGTGTGGGTTTTGACTCTAATCCGACGACGTGGACTCAGTGAGAAGCTTTTGCGACGGTATTTCGGACCTTATATAGGATTCTACAACGTGTTCGCCAACTTAACTACGAGGTGATCCCCGATGGTGATTCCGTAACTTCACGACTGACGTATGCGGCCTGTAGTCGTCCATGTGGTTCGCCTGAAACCTTACTACGCACGATGACGAACATTTTTTTTTTGTCCAGACTGTCTTAAATTTTAGCATCGAGTCGATGGCCTCTTAGAGGAAGGTAATGCCACGAACCATGTTTTGTGTTTGTTCTTTTACGTCTTGTTTTTTCCGACTGGCTGCGCCGGGCTATGTTATCTGTGTTATCCGTGTGCCAAGTGGAGCGCATGTTCTATTCTTTATGCCACACGTGTTATCTCCTTTTATAGAGAGAGTGTCGCGAAATAACGTCCCCAGCCTAGAATAATCTTCTATGAGCTACAGTGTCCTCGATGCAATTCGATTGTTCGAGAAGCCATCGCGCAGAGAGACAAATGACCGCAGAGCAGACGCAGCGGCATTTGATTCGCCGAACCCAGTCTACCTACGCACGTCACTTTACTTGACTGCTGTTTCGCCGCCTGTGTATTCTTTGAGTGGTTAGGGGAGCACAAGTTCGCTGCAATAAACTTGCTTTTCCTTGAAGACAGCTGCGTCGTCTTTGGCTACGTGACATCTGGTATGGGTGCTAGCGTGCGCACCCTTTATGCTCCCAACAACCTCTGGAAGCCACCAAGCCAGTCCAGCTAGAGCCAGCCGCCGGCTGCACGGTCTCCCGCCCGAATTTGGTCTCCTGTCAAACAAACCCAAAACATGGTTCGTGGCAATATCAATGTTCGTTATAACGAGGTTCAACTGTATCTACTTTTCTTAAGTTTACGATAAAACTGATATCATTGTTATCGGGACAACGAAGCCTTTTCAGCAAGTCAAATTTCTTTTTTTTTTTTGGTTTCTTGGCCCTCATATTTCATCGCGAGACTTCGCCACTCTGAAGCCAAATGCAGCGCGGCAAGCATGGAAAAATGCCGCAGTTAGTTCTTATGGACGTAAAAACTCCACAAAACATCCATTTTAGTGTGGAGAGTACTATTGTTCTGCTGGCAAACCATTTTCTTTTCTTCGTATACCAGTACTCCGATGAACAGAGTTAGGATCTTAACATGTAGCCGGTTTCGGCAGTCCATTGACCGCAAGAAATAGTGTACTTACTCAGCAGCAGCGGCTGAAACAGTAAATGAACGACGGGATAATCGGTTTTCATAAACCTCCTACCCATGTTTTTTTTAATCTTGAATGAAAAGGGAATTTGTATAAAACGTATCAAGCTTGTTATCTAGTCAAAATATCGACAAGCCTCCTCTTCGAACTTTTCGCGACGAAGGTTTGTCAAGAACTTAAGTTTTACCCAGGAAAAGCTCAATCAAGCGATTCGTTGCATAACGTGAGTAAAACAAAAACACTGCACCTTTCACAAATTGCCGTTCGTCTCGCACACTGGAAAGCGTGGCTGAAGAAACGTAATACCTAAATTACTGCCACAGCATCATGGGTATACGGCCGGGCCCTCTCTCTGCCAAGTGGAACCAAAAAGATCGATAAAATTACCAAGGCCTCCTAGGCATATAATGTCTACCAAAGCGCTTGGTTGTGTTCTGCCACCGTACCCTCCATGTGCGCTGAGTTTATGGTTGAAGGGAATTGGGACATGCGAGTACTAGGGGATGATGTCTGAGACGCAGAGTGTAAATTTTAATGTTTATTACGCACACTGAGGCAAAGTGCTGAGTGCGTTTTTGAGCACAGAGCCGATATGACCTGCGTTTAGGGTTTTATTACTTTGCTTATTGAACGGTGGTAGACTAAAATTTGCATAGGAGGTGACGCAGAATGTGAAAAGGAGTGGGGCATAGTGTACAAGTGTCTGAGCTGATTAGAGATTTTTCTTTGAAAGCTCATGGAGAGAGCGCTGTAGAGAATCGGCAGAGGTGCTGCGAAGCACGTTGATTGTTTGCCCACTGGCGCAGAAAAAATGCGAGTGCTGTCATGACGCAGCGTCACTTGAATCGACAGCGTACGCTCCAGCTTATGGAAGTCTCAACTGCTTGTCCTATTCAGTTTCTTTCGCACTGGGAAAGCTCATTCTGCCCAGTTCTATTCATGTCTCTAAATTAGGCGGACAGGCAGATCGATGTATTATGTGTAGTTATTTGGTGCGGATTACCTTAGGACCGCACGATGTGCGTCCGCGTCCGTGCACATAGCATTTACAATCGCAAAAATCACACAGGCACCGGCAGGGTTCGAGCCTGCGTCTGGTAGGCCAGACAGAGTTAGTGCCAGTCGTCTTACCCATTGCGTTACGACCATGAGATATTGCCCAAGAGTCAAACGGCTTACACCATCGCCTGTAACGGTGCGGAGTACCTTAGGAGCTCCCAATGTCTGTCCGCGTCCATCCAAGGGCACGTCACCATCAAGCGAAAATCATGCGAAATTTTATTTCAGGCGCGAGTTGCAGTTTCATTTAGGGGATAGTGAAGGTGCAACTCACGGCTCAAATCGAACGACGGTCGGGGCGCAAATTGGATGTCACTCGGGGCGCAACTTGGATGTCATTTCGAGTCCCCATACTCCGCACCGTCGCCATCATCCACGGAATGGAGATGCTGCCATTTTTTTATAGATGTTGCAAATATTAGAGAAAGAAGAGGTGGCTATCGGCAGCTGCCCCCCAATATCACCACCATTCCAGAGTTCTATCCTCCATTAAAAAGAATCACCCACATCTCGCGGTCCCTCGCTTCCGTTTCTTCAACAAATTTGGTGCCGTGGCCAGGCTCCGGGCCGGCCAGATACGAAGCAAAAAGTTGCACCTGCGTGACGAATCTTGACATTAGAACAGGACGTCTATACCACCTAGAAATCCCCGAGGGTAATCTTTACATGAATCCACGTGGACCAAATAGTAAAGACGTCCTGGTCTAATGTCAAGATCCGTCACCCAGCTGCAACCTGTCGCTTCATATCTGGCCGGCCCGGAGCCTGTTACATATTAAAAGCGACGGGTACAAGAAGAGGACGACGAACCTTGCATGAACTGAGGGGATGCGAGGAACGAGGTGGCGCGTGTCATCATCATTATGTTTTTTAGGATGATTCTTGCCGCTGGCACAATAAAGTTGTCCTCTCTCTACGTCACCCGCTCCTCGGTTTTCAACAGAATTGGTGCCGTGACCAGGATGGAAACATCTACACAGTTGGAGAATGGAGTGAGCGGACCGCCATTAACGATGACGTGAGTGACACGGCCGTGGTAACACTGGACTGCTGCTCCGGACCATTGACCACAAGAGTCCGCAAGAAAACTTAAGGAATTGAGGACGAGCCAAACGTGTACGGTATCCCACGCCCTCAAACATTCTACCGATTCTTGACGGACGCCTCGTGGAAACCAGTGAAAGGCAACGACAACGGATTCGACCTTCCACCTTACCGATTCTTGGCGAAAGCCTTGCGGAGACCAACGGACAAATGCTTCGATTCCACCGGACCATGACCGTTCTCGACGACCCACCGACACTAACCACGCCGAGCGCGGGCATGGAGTCTCTCTACGAACGACGACGCTCATCAGAAACGACACAACTGCAGTGATTAAGGACATCAGGACAGATATGAATGCCGAACGCCCATCAATTGGTAAGCTGATTTTGCTCAAGAAAAGCCTATTCGAAAAACACGTGATTATAAAGAAGCTGGATAGCAGGATTGAAGAACTTGTCCACCTGGATGATTTAACAAAAGAATGTGAAGCATCATACGAATTCGAAGATTCTGTCCTGCTGACAAAATTTACAATGGACCGATTGTTCCCGGGATTGCAAAAGCCCTCTTTCGATGACACTGTAAAAAAAGCCCCGGAGGAAGATGATGGTACCGTAAACATATAAGAATCGGCTCTGCAGAACGGTGACCTTATAAAAAGAAGCAGTGATTTGACTGATGCCTTTGAAAGCAGCTCATCAGGAACCAACAGTCACCCAACCAGCTGCTCTCTTGCAAGAAATTATCGCATCAACTGGCGAAGTAGAGGCAGCCACTTCTGTCGATTGCTCAGACAATTTCGCTCCCAACGACAAAGTTTACCGAACAAGCCATAAGAGTAACGGCAACGCCGGGGGCGGGGAGGGGGCATCTGACCAGTCGTCTTCTTCGTGCAGTCTGTCCGAGGCGGGGAGACCAGCGCACCAGGAACGACCTAATGAAGGCCCACAAAAACCACATGTTAACAAAGTAGCGCATTATAAATATCGACACCCCTAAAGGAAACATACGCTCACCGATGAAGACACCTGATAGATATCACAGCAGCGCAGCTTCCATGGGGATTGTGTTGTCTAACGCGCAACGTGGAGATCGTAAGACCCCACTGTCAAAACAGAAAAAGCAAATCAAGGTGGACCCACAAAAAGCAGGAACAAGTACCACAAAGACGGCTCCACAGAGCTACATGAAAAATTGCCACTGATCGGGACAACGAGGAAGAAAGGAAAAGCCCCGTGTAAAAGGATCGCTGCCCGCATAACAAGAGCCAACCGATACCAGATATCATCCAAGCAAACAAAAGCGATCCGACGCGCATGTAACCAGACGCCTGCACGAGCACTGGCAAGTCGTCCAGGACAGACGACGGTCGAGACAAGCCACTCACCATGGCCCGACTCCACAAACCGCAGGTATCACCGACGCACCAAGCATCGATGGAAGCAAAAGTACAGATTAGCACGGGGCGGCTGCAACGGGCAGGACATCGCTTTCTTTCATTGAGTGCTTAACGAATTTGAACTTCCGCTGGTTGGTTGCGATAAAGGCAGGAACGCGGGACGACCGCTGAACACTGTTTAAAAACTTTAGTTATTTTGTGATTAATTTCTCTTCTTGTCCCACATTACCCAATTGCCCTGCTGGGCATGTAAGGTACTGTGAATGAATGAATAAATGAATAGGCGACCTAGGTTTCCTGCCAGACGCAGGCCTCTCCTAATGACCTCCAAACACTCCTATTCTGAGCTGCCCTAGTCAACTTTTCGCTCCCGAATTTTTTATTTCGTCCCTCCATCGGGTTGACGGCCTACCCTCATTCTAGGCCAGTCTCTCGGGATCCACACGGTTAGCCTGGTGGTCCACCGGTCACCATTTGAATTTCACTACATGGCCAGCAAAAGTTTAATAAAGTCACGATATCTTCTACTCGAGTTGCGTTCCCTGATTCAGATTCTTCCTGTCCCTGTTTCTTGTTCCTGTTTCCTGTCCCAAAGCGATACTTTGGTCAATATTCGTTCCATGGCCAGTTTAGCCGACCCATGTTTGCTTTCCACCTGTTAATAGAGAGCGATGTTTCAGTTCCATGAGGGGTCACTTATAAGACGCATTGGTTTTAGACTATACATTTTGCGATAGAGGCAGCTTACTTTTCGTTAAGTAAGAGTGTTCGCAGAGTACACCTCAGCCCATACATATTCTGCGCCGGATTCCTTTCTCGTCGTTTTAATTTGTGCGCTGACGACATTACGCTCTGGGTCGCGGGGGTGGCGACGCGCAGATCGAAAGCACCCTTCAGGTTAGCGCAGACGTCGTCTCAAGGATGGAGGAACTACAATCAGAAAACAGCGCCGTTGGGCCGGATACGCAACCCTGCAGTAACAGTGTGTGGACATGACGAAGGCGCCCTCTTCGGCATAGATAAGGAAACGCTAGAGCAACTAGAATAACATAGCTACCTCTGACCGGTTGTCGGTGCTTATTCCAACGACTAGACAGAGAGAGAAGAGATATTGAATCACGAAACCAGAGCGTCTCGTTCTCCCTCTCAAAACGACAGCCTCTGCAAAAGGTTGGGTTAGAAATTCTGGTATAGGGTCACCCGCTCCTCAGGTCCCAAAACGCGACGTGCTAGGCCTCATTATTCAACAGAAATGAACCAATTAGGAACTCATAAGACAATTAAATTTCCAAGTAGACCAGCTGGTAGCATTCATCAAAAGGGTGCCCAATCGAAATCGAGGTCTCGGCGAGAAAGATAGACTGAGCCTCGTGCAGACATTTTTCATGAGTAAGCTGCTCTGTACCTTGTCCTATGTTCCCGCAAGCAAAACGGAGCTCACAAAAATCAACTGCCTCATTCAGAAGCCATTTAGGGCGGCTCTACAACTACCTCAGCATGCTTCCACTGCCCGGCTTAACAATCTTGGGGTCTACAACACTGCGGAGGAGCTCATCCAGGAGCACATCTCACAGCCGGAGCGCGTAGAGCACTCACCACCACATCGAGAAATACCGAAGGCGCAGAATATCCCGATCTCGGAGTTGGTGCGGGAGGCATGTTCCATCCCGACAAATATCCGAGCACATCTTATCGTTCGGCCTCTTCCCAGGCATATGCATCCGGTTTGCAACGTACCACGAGGGCTCGAGCACTCGCCCGACAGGTACCCATCAAGCCCGATATCGTATACGCAAATGCCGCAGAATACAGGCATCAAATGCCTACGCGGTGGCAGTTATCGACCAGCCGCACTCCACCCCAGTTAATGCAATCACCATCCGCACTGATTCCCCAACTAAGGCGGAGGAGATGGCAATCCCTCTTGGCTGTTACTTGTCCGCCACAACCTACAATAATCTCAGATTCGAAACTGGCTATTCAAAATTTTGCACGATCGAGCCAATATCTCCTCGGGTGCGCTCCAAATTCTAAAGCAAAATACACCCACTATCTCTTTGGAACTCGGCTGGGCCCCTGCCCATTCAGGGGTAGAGGGAAATGAGGCGCCACCCATGGCAGCCCGAGAGCTTACACACCGCGCCTGCATGAACCCCTCCACCAGAGGCAAGCTGATCATTTTTAACGATATCATAGAGCACTACCGTCTCTCCCGTTATCTCTACCCACCAGCCCATGCATTTCTTCCACAACATGAAGAGAACATGAAGAACTCCTTCAAACGGGAGCCTCACCAACGCGATTCCGCCTCCTTCACATTTATATGTCAAAATTCCCATTCCTGAATGTCCCTTTGTGGTGCGTATGCATCACTTACCTATTGCATGTGGGAATGCCTTTAAGATTCTTTCCCTCCAATCACTAGAAGCGAGCAGTGGGAGGAGGCGCTTGGCAGCTCCGACCTGCCCACCCAAGAGCTCTTGCTTGAACGAGCTGCTTTAGTCGCCACCAGCCTCGTGGCCACCCCGTCTCCTTAACCCATCTATTCCTTATAGTTTTCTCTCTCTCTCCTCTCTCTTTCTGGTCGTTGGGAAAAGCACCGACAACCTGTCAGAGGAAGCTTTATAATTCTACTTGCTCTAGCGTTTCCTTATCTATGCCGAAGAGGGCGCTTTCGTCATATCCAAACACTGTTACTGCAGGGTTGCTTATCTCGCCCAGCGGTGCTGTTTTCTGATGGTAGTTCCTCCAGAATTTTTTGTAGGTGTTCTAAAGACTCCCTTAGCAAAAATTCCTTGTCATCAAAAACTTGAATGGCTGAAGAGTTATCGGTTTATTCATATTCCGGCGTTTTCGCGGTCACGCTTTCTGAATACCCCCTTCAAAACAGTCTTGGAACAATTATAGCCGACATGGTATCTTCCTGTGGAACGGCCTTTCGGGTCGGAAATATCTTGCTTTGCTGGATAATGAATATCCTGCCCGTACGTCTCCTATCTCTGTCGTGTAGAAGTCCACGTACGTCTCCTCTCTTCTTTGCTGACTAAAGCCTCCATCATTGCTCCAGTGTCTACTGAAGCAAACGCTTTTTCATTGGCTATAAATGCCAGGTAAAGAGTTTAGTACACTCGGCGGATTTCTTGATTGATGACATGGATTGCATCTATTGTATACTCTCCTTTCTTTTACCCAGCATGCTCTGTAGGTTGCTGGAAATCCAGGTGGCCGCTTATGCAATAAAGTGTTAGCTTGGTAAACAGCTGGTATACAACCGAGAATAGTCTCATAGTTTTGTAATTATTATGGTTTTTGGTATCGTTTTTTTGTGCTCCAGAATTATTTTGCCGTTTTTCTAGGCTATGTTCAGTTTTAAATCCGTAATCATTATGGAAAAAGTGCAGCAAGATTTCCTGTGCAACATCACCTCCCCTTTTAAGAGATTTACAGGTATGCCGTCGGCGCTTGCAGTTTTTCCTCTTTTGATGCCCTTAAATGCCTTTCGTACCTCTTCTTCAGTTACTAACGCGAAATCGCTAGCTAAACTTGTAAGCTCAGTTGTCTGCCCTGGTCTAACATCGCTTGCGTATAGCCTGGTGTAGAATTATTCTGCTGCATTGGTACGTCGTATTTTCTGTTGTAATGTTAACCTACTCGTCTATGAGTGCATTCATTGCTGTTACAAGGGCCAGCTTCTTCTAGGCAGCTTATAAGCTTCGTTCTCCTTCCAGCGTTTAGTCCATCACGCCGTGTCGTTAGTTTTACATGGGTTAACCGACTTCAACGGCTTCGCTAACTTATTTTGATCCGCCGTCATCGAAACTTCTATGCATTAATTTTCTCTATTATTTCCTTCATTTTATAAGCTAGTTTTTCTGTTTGTTTGCTAGATGTTGCTTCTCCTGTGGCTGCTAGTTAACCTGTGGTGGTTGCTGTTTTAAGGTTGTCATTCAGCATATACACTGTCTTCATTCTCACCCGTTGAAAAGCGAGCTTTGTTTTGAAAAGTTATATTATAGTCCGGAGTCGTGACTCTGGCTGATTTAATGTTGGGTCATCTACTTTATGCTAGTCCCCCACTTCCCTTTAGAGGTTCAGGTTTACTTAGCACCTTATGATCCTACGATCGCTGCTCCGAATCTTGCCTACCGCCTCCACGACCTCCAAAGTACCCAGGTCATCCCTAAAATAAAGTCAATTTCATTTTTATTTATACCGATGGGACGTTTTGATGTCCATTTCGTATTTATTTGATTCCAGAGGAAGGTGTTCAATATCCTCAAGGATATTTTTCACCGCGAATGATACCAGTGCATATCCTGGAATGTTTCCACCGCCTATTCCAATATCTGGCGCTAATATTTCTCCTTCTCTTTTCTCAACTACTATAACGTTGTTCTCCAATCGCAACAGTGAACTGTGCTGTTTCCTTCTTCATTCCTGATTTGATGACCTCGTAGAAACTATCTACAGCCTCATTATCGTAGCTGGCTGTTGGCACATAGGCTAGGACTATGTGTAGCCTGTATCGCTTGTTTAGGTTAATCACGACTTCGGCTGCTTCGTTCATGCTAAAGACTTCCTCCGTGTTGCCTGCTATTTCTCTTTGGATTAAAAATTCCACCCCGCGCTCTTTCGCTTATCTAGGTCCTCAATAGCACCGAATATGCCCCATACTCAACACCGTAAAGCCTTCTCCTGTTTTAACTTCGCTAACTCTGTGATATTTAACTGCAGGTCCTGGAGCTTCTCTAATAGTACAGCTTAACTTCTCTCGCTAGACAAGGTTCGCGCGTTGAACGTCCCCATGTTCATGTTCCCGGAGCGACCTGTCTTCAGGAGCTGTTAGTGTTCTTAAGAGCTTTTCTGGCGAGGCTGCACCTATCCAGTATATCCTGTAAGGTATACAGGCTCATGGTTACTTTTAGAGTAGTCAGCACTCAATACCTGCTTAAGGTTATGTTGAGAGAACCAGAAAAAGTACGCGTCACACCTTAGTTTTTTGTGCTAAATCTTCTCGTAATCACCATGTTAATACCGTAGGCGGTGCTTGTTACTTCTTGTGCCCTGGCGGCTTTGCGATCAGCTACGAAAACGTGCGAGTGTGTTAGCGGTGCCGTTTTACGATAGTTTGTGGTCTTCGAGCAGGTATAAGCTGTGCAAGTGGGAAACTAAAGGATGATCTGGCCTGTCGCTGGCGAAACAAGCTAAACAACATGAAGAAGCGCTGCGGGTACTCCCTTTACACTGATAATTATTAGGAGGGGCTTGTCGCTCCTTCTACCAAGCGGCTTTACGTTCTACAAAACAATTAATCCTTTTCAATGTTACCTAATAGTCCTGAGTAGTGGTTCCGGCTTACTCCTGCGTGGAGAACGACTTGATGTTCGACAGTCGCTCTCGCGTCACGTAGTTGCCATAGCTCACGAAACCCATCCTTTAATCCTTCGAACGAAGGAACGCTTGCGAGAACGCTTTTAGGGGTCCAGTTGTGGACCGGCAAGTAGAACTCTCCATAAAGGACTGCAGTGGATACCAAAGTGCCTATAAGAGCGCCAAAAGACCACTGTTGATCCCCTCCAACCCATCCCACAACCTGAAGGCCCGTAGCAGAAGCTACCTATCGTCATTGTCGCTCCGATATGGAAAACTTTGCAGGAATGCAGATACATCATCACAGTAGTTGACTGCTTCATCAAATGGCCCGAGGTAAAGTTCACTAGAGAGGTGATGACCAGGACAGTCACCAATGTGTTGCTTCAAGTATGTTCCCGAGAGGGATACCCGGAGAAAGTGGTCGCTGGCAATAGAGAGTTTTAGCTGACCGTTTTCGACAGTCCGCTCCGGACCGTCGGCCTGCTCAGCAAAACCGGAGCCAATGCCGTTCGCGACCAGGCGCGCCACGCATGCGCAATAGCACAGCCGCTTGCTATCGGAGCGGAGCGAACCGTGAAAACCGGTCAGCTAACACTCGCCAATGAATCTCAGTTTTCTTCATGAGAGTTTGACGTGTTTCTCAAAGAGCATGGAATTAGCTTGACACACTCTTCAGTATCACTCGAACAGACAGGTGGAACAAGTCTACCGTGTATTTAAGAACCTCATCCAGTGGGTACTGTTGGAGCCAGGCCACTTCAGGAAGACTACATAGGTATGTACCGCGGCAAACCGCAGGCCAGAACTAGGGTTGCACCAGCACTGCTTCTCCGTGGAAGGTTGCATCGAACTCAGATATTTTTGGTCTCCCGTTTCCGTCATTCTTCCCTGACCCAATCGAAGACCTTTGTTCGCTAATGAACAGAGGTAAGCAGAAGCAAGCGTGCAGCAAAATGTGCACTGACGCGCGTCGGGCAGTGAATAAGACGAACATAGCTGTGGATGACAGGGCCCGTGTCAGGAGACCAAATACTGTGTTATGGAGGACTTCTCCTTCAGCCATCCTATAACGGAGGCGGAATGGAAGAGACCAGCCGTTTTCAGTCTTGGCGACGGGAATGCTTGGAACGCATCGAAGATGGCCAAAACGCCACCGCAACATGTCCATGCTGAGTCTTCAGCTCCGAGTGACACTGGGCATTCGGCAATGCCGCCTGGCACACCGGCGCAAGCATCTCCCATCCATCACGGCTCCGGAACAAATACTCCAGCAGGTGCAGCACGTACAACACCTGTGGGAAGTGTGCACTCCTGTAGTGACCTAGCAGGCAGTGCCACGTCAAGAGGAAGCGCTAGCTAAGCCTGGTGTGCCATACGAGCCACCAGCACGTGAGATGCAACCACCTAGAGCAAAAAGGCCACCCAGCAGTTGTCTGGAGTTTATATAGCCAGACTTGTAAAATCGAAGCTCTATAGCAATTCCTGATTTTGGCTCTTCACAATACTCAGTATGCCAGTATAAAGAAAAGAAACCACCTGCACAGACTGGATTTGTGGATTTGGACAAGGGCTTGCGTTCGGGCTAGTTGGTATTTCATATCGTTCATCTTCAGCGCAGAAAAAAACAGGGACACAGTGGACAGGGACAAGCGCTTGTCCCTGTCCACTGTGTCCCTGTTTTTTTCTGCGCTTAAGATGAACGATATGGATTTGGGCCTTTGTGAGGTAGATCAATGGAGTTCAGAGCATTCAGCTTACCCACACGGTTACGACCACGAATTAGTACCCGAGAGTCAAATGGCTTACTCACTCGGCTGTGACTGTGGGGAGAGTAATCAGGGCCCCTGCTCGACAGAGAACAACACGTGATAGGGTACACCTTGTGTCTTCGGACGCATATTAAAGAGTGGTCGTTGCGTTCGTTCATATGCTTCTTCTTCGCCATTATAGCGACAAAGATGGAGTAAAACTCGTTGCGGATGCGAAGAAGCGAATTGGCGGACATCGTGGACTTCAACCGTGGCGATGGTCGTGAAGGTTGTGTACAGCTTCAAGTCTTGCGCGTTAGTGTGAGCTTGCGTCATTTTTTTTTCAGAACTTCCAACCCTTTTACAAATCGTTTTGTTACATTGTTGCGCTCAGCATTTCGTTGAATTTGCTTGAAATTTCCTGTACATAACTCACACGGTTGTTCGCTAACCAAACTAACCAGACTAAAACACTAACTCTTAAACATGAGCTAAGGATCAGAATATGTTTTATTGTGATCACGCTTCGCTACGACAGAGGGCGCCGCCATCTGTTGCCATCGTTATATATACATGCGCGTATCATCAATGAAGTGGTTGGGTACGTTGCAGCTTCGATTCACGTGCTAATGCTGCTGCTCTGGCCGTGGTACTACAGTGTGCAGATTCGGCGGCCGAAATTCTAACCGACTACCGGACAAAGTGGTGTGCCGATACGGCAGTCAGGCATGATGATTGCACCCATGCTTGCTACATTGAAAATGTGATCGTATTGGACACTTTCGATCTCAATCATATCTGAAGCTACTGTTTTCCAAGTTTTCCGCCAGAAAGCGACAGCATAATACGCAGTAATTACACGCGATAATTGCTAATGCATTAGTTAGTATTTGCCAAAAGTGGAATCTCCTAACGTCGCTTGTAGAGCAGCACTGTAATTTTACTTACCTGCAGGTGCGCCTGAATAGGCAACTAATAGGAGAAGCAAAAAAAATATTACAGATTATATTTGCTGCTACCTATTACAGAGCAGAGCGGTATAGGTTGCAGGACGCTGTTCAAGAGATTCGCATCAATGTAAAAGGCGAGCTATGACTTCGCCATAGCCTTTAAATGATTGTTCTCAATTGCATTTCAGCAACTCTTAAGTAAAATAACGTATATTACAGCGTTGTAGCAGAAACATGCCAAAGTTCTACATATAGGAAGCATGAACTGTAGTTCAAAAAAATCTCGTACATCTTTTCCACTAATGTCAACTTCTATATCTTCTGCACGATGAGGCATTTAAGTAACAGGCTGGTCCCTGTTACCATTCTACTGGCCTGCTTTACACTCTTAAAGTTATAGGGGTGCACTTAGAGTATTCAACTAAACTAAGATGTGGACTGTACCCGAATATTAGGTAGACTGCTGTTTAATATTTTCTAACCAAGCACGTAGCAACCAGAGTAGAGTTTTTCGCAGGTTTCATTAAAGCTGTCGAATTGCGCGCAATCCAGACTGTGAATAAAATGTATAGGTGTCTCCTTTTTTTGTTTTTGCCTCGGTGCATTATTTTGAAACACGAACCCCACATTAGCTCGCTATTCCGGAGCCTGTTTGACCACGCCTACCCCTCCTCCCGATGCGTGTGAAAAAACACGCGGGAAAAACGGCCAGTGCAGTTAAGTTTTGGAAAGTGTTTTGAACCACGCGGTAACTTCCATGCCTCACTGGCTTTGTACTAGACGTGATGCGGAACTCAGTGCACACGTGAAGCAAACGCTCACTTGTAGCTTCATAATAATACCATAAGCTACACAGGAGTACTCTCGAGATGAGGGACATGCGTTTCCGACTTCATTAATTTTTCACAAAATGTTTACATAAAGCTAATTGCGCACAGTGGGAAACTTATCTTAAATTGTTTGCCGAAAAAGAAATCGCCGATTAAAAAAATTGCCAATGCCAGTTCTGGCGGAAGGTGCCTTGGACGGGTCGCGTAAAATATGAAACCTTTACGGCTCTAAAACGCCACCTATTGCAGGTATTGCCGCTGGATTCTTTCTTCAAAGACTTTGTATATTGTCACGTGAGTTCACCTACTCAATTTCTATATTGCGGGGAAAAGTACATAAAACAAACATACAAACACGACACCTTTGCAAAAATTGCCAAAACGTCAGGCCCTGTTTTTATGAATCTACAGGAGCTAGGCTGTTGCAATTTTTTAGTATTACTTCTCCATTTTTTTCCCTTTCTTCGTGCTAATTTTAGTGTATGCGGAACAAATAGTTATTAAAAAAACGCGCGCGCTGGATTGTAGGTCAGTCGTGCATTTTGGCATTATTTGAGAACCAATATAAAAAAAGGGGCATGTGCTATTTTTTCAAGCTTTTACAAATTGAAGCCAAAGCAGTTATCTATCACAGGCTTCGAAAACATGTTGCACCTTTCTGCAGTTTTATAGCTGTAGAGCACTACATATGACCTTGTAGCTGCATTGAGGGGTGTGCAGCAAAGCTCGAATTGCAATTGAAGCCGAGAAATGCCCGGTACAGCTAAAAAAATTATGAAAATGCAATGGAGGTGGCCATGCGTTCTGGTAATCAACCGTGAGAAAAGTACTACATCGTATTTTAACCCGCAGTGGAAGTGCTTTCCAAGTGGACTGCTCAATCTAGCGCACTCATGTGTTCAGGATGCATCTCAATGCCCGCCTCGCTGCTTTTGAGGGTTCCCCGTGTAGGCACACACAGATTTACAGAAATGTTAGGATTAATTCCAGACCTCTGGAGAAACTACTGTGCCTACGATATGCGCCTACGCAGTCCAGACGTAAAAGATCTGCAGTTGATTAGTTGGAAGCGGTTCTTGACTATAGTGTAACTTGACACGGACGAAAGCGCTGTCATTTCTCTGTCTTCTAGTGTCCTTGTTGAGTCTGCTCCACGACACGAGGATAAAGTCCACCTTGAAGCGTCGGGTTGAAGTGCGCATTTGTTCAGGCGGAAAGCGATAGGTAGTGAAGTGTGACGTGTGCTCCACTTGTTCTGTTTTAGTCAGATATGATCTCCGTTTCGTGGCAAAACGAAAAGCAGTCATTAAAACAAGAAATACGTGTTAATATCGTGAAGTTAAAGATGCAGGAGGGACCTTCAAAAAGCTTCCCAGCTGCAAACCTTGCAGTAGAGCATAGGGGCCCCGAGATCTTAAACTTGACGGGGGACTCACGATTGCAGTGAAAACATAGTTGTATACCAGTCGCGACAAGCACAGTTTGAGGCGAGCGTGAGTTCCCGATCTGGCAAAGGAAATTCCTATTGGCGGTGACATATTTGAGTGGCGCCCCGTGGCTCTGGGCGTCAGCTTAGGGTCTCCCGCAGTTTTTGTCTGCTACACTCCGCATGTGAGGGGCAGCAGTGTCTGGGCTAGAAAGAGCCCGCTATGAAGCTTTAGTGCACTAAAAAGTGTATTTCCAGCGATTCAGTTATTTTTGCCACCTTCTGACACATCTCAATAATTTCAGGCTGGGCCTCGCACAAGTTTGCAACACACGAGGAGAAAGAGAACTTTCTTCACGGCATCGGTCAGATGATCATGTGTAACTCGTCCTTTCTAGCTTATTTGCGAGGTTCAGTGCTCAGAACTCGTCGATAAGTATTCAAAGTGCGGAGGCCTCCATAAAGTATTTTTGAGAAAGATTAAACAGTATGGTGCTTCGCACAAAGCAGCGGGCCGCTATATGCGCATCACACAGCAGGAAATAAAGCGGCGCTCGTCTACTTCTTTCCTTGTTGTTGACTTGTTTAAGATGAAAGTTTTTTTTTTCCTGTGCCCAACACAATTGTTATGCACCGTCACAAAAGCCTTATTAGGATGTTTGGGGATATTCAGGCTGTTAGGCATGTGGTACGTTCTTCAGAAATTGGCTTTCGTTATGGCTGCATGCAAGAAGGTGCATATCCGCAGCGTGCGTTGTTTATTCCCGTACAAATGAAATGGGAAGGTTGGTGTTTACGCCACCGCGAAACGGCGCAGACAGTTCCCGTTGTACAGAGTACTCGATGGCGGCATTTTTGCTCCGAGTTTCTACCGTAGCTATCGTTAACAGAACTACCTAATCCTGAATCCGAACAGTTATGACATCATTAAAGTGTTAAACGTTTGATATACTCGCTAACGAACAGAATAAATAGTATATGTGCCGGTTTCCAGTACAAGAGTAATCGAAACCTATGAATATTTCCAAGCAGCTCTTTATTGTTTTCAAACCCTTACAGGCGTAAAGAAAAAATCCTGGCCTTCTCTGGATGGCGTTCTATAAATTACTTCTTAATATCTTGTCCTGGAATGAGAACCTCGCCCACTAAACAGCTTGCTTTTACAGTTCAATAAAGTTTTCTCCTCCTCGTCCTCCTCTTGAGTGCAGTTTTACTATAACGGCTACCTGATGTACCGAAATATCCCTCCAGGTTTGTACCAACACCGTGTTACTATATATTTACCGTAGACGTGACTCGTGTTGCTCAATAAGCCCCCATACTGGTTAGAAGCCTGGTGTGAGGAGGCGCTTTGTACGGCTCAAGGAAGCGAAGACGAGGTGCGTGATGACGCCGAAGAAGAGTGCGTGAGAAATAGGGGAAGAGGAACAGGAGGTGGAAGTCGGAGGTGGAAGGTGAGTTTTGAGCTGGACGCGAACGCCCAGGAGCCTCGACGCCAAACCGCATCGTCCTCCAGACCTCAGAACTTCGCAAGTCCTCGCAACGTGCGCAACGCAACCCCCTCCGTGGCCAGCGCCAACGTCAAGGAGAACGGAGGGGGAAGGGGAGAAAAGAAGACGGTGGCTGCGTGGACAGCAGGAAGAACGCGGTTCGGTAAGCCACCTGCCGGACTCGAACGTTCGGGGAACCTCCGCTCCGAGCCGCACCTTCCCCGTTGACGACGAGGCAACTTTCAGCCCAGGCCGGCCACGGAGCCCCCGGCCCGAATTCGACGTGTCGTTTATCGGCCGCAGCATCGGCATCGACAGGGCCACCGAGCCCCGCGCACCGAGCCCTGCGCACCACAACTGCATCCCGAAGCCATCGATCTCCACGTGAGCGTGAACATTTCTTAACTAGACTTTTCCATAGGACTGTATCGTCTACGTTTGGTTTGATTTTCATGTGTGTGCAGTTTATCTTGTAATTTGTCCCGTTAATATATCGCACCCTTTTCCTAAGCCTACAGCTTCGTCCTTCTCCGCGGGGTCAGATTGACACCTCCTCGAACTGAAAACAACCTGCATCGCACCTGGTATAAAACCAGCACGCACCCATAAACACAGTTGATTATTCGTAATACAACCTACATTTTTTGCGGCCCATAGTGTATGTCGGCATACTATCCAGCCATGACAACGTAAAGTGATGTGATGCAATACTTTCGGGCGTTGGGCAAGATGGCAAAAACTGCCTGACATTACATACGATTACCGGGAAACGTAACATCTTCTGCCAAAGCCGACAGCCCCGAAGGTCTGGAATTTGTTTTGGTCCCGCATTTTCGGTGTTGTCGGTTATTAGCAGCTGGCTTCGCCTTTTGTTCGAAAGACGTTTGAATACAGAAGCTGACGCCTAGTACCGACTCTTCGTGCTCCGCACAGGACTGGCTTCACAAGGAATCGGGAGGCGCCGGCATTGTTTCTTCCAAAGCGGTATCAAAAACTATAGGCCCCGAACACTGAAGTTTGCCAGTGACTGCAGCGCCGCCTCTCGCCGGCGCTTAGTAACTTCGGATGGGTGGATGTCGTTATCGGCCGTTCAGCGCACATGAAAACACGCGCGCTGCGCGCGGTTCGACGCTTCGTGGCGGAAGTTTTTTTTAAGAAACATAGTTAAAATGGAAGGTTGCAGTGTCCGGAAGGATCAAAATGCTGCAACAAAGAATTCGTGGCAGCGCCGCTTCTTCTGCGTGAAGGACTGCCGCAATCACGAAGGGCAGCCTGGCATCGTTCTGTGCAGGTTTCCCGGGCAGTCGTGGTAGAATGAGCGTCGCCAGAAATGAATTTCTGCAGAACGAAGAGTTAAGAAAGCCATGACATTTGTTGTGAGTGGAAGGAGTAAAATTGTGAGTACGATTACCATTTATGCGCATCGCAGACGCGAAGGGCCGTGAGACTGAAATTTTTGCTTTTAGTGTTTCAGACACATCGCAGATTGCGATATTTGTGAATCGCATGCCGTAGTATTTGCATAACACAAGGTATTACGGCTTCCGCCACTATTGTTTGATGACCAATAGCCCTTTTTATTTTCAGCGACATTCACGGCGCCGAATGGATGCCAGGAGGCGGCACAAGAATATGCTCACAGCAATTCGTGGGTGGTGCCAAAAGCAATCTCTGTTTGTTTTATGGCGCAAGGGCAACAATGGCCAAAGAACGCCAAAAGCAATTTCAAGACGCATCCCACCTACTGCCGTACTTTGTTCCCCCGAAGTGTACAGAGTTCAGCCATGCATTCCCAGCGAGAGCGTGGCAAGATATCAAAGGCAAAGTGGACGCGCTATTTGACTCTTTTAATGCGTTTTGCGTACTCGGAAAGTTGAGGTAAATATTTTTTTAAGCAGGGGAGGGGGAGCAGGAGCAAATACCCTTATGGAGAATGCTGGACGGCCTGAACAAATTGCATCCCAATTACCGCTAAGGCGACTCTAACATTACTCACAAGACAGAAGCCGAAAATAAACGAAATCTTCGTAAAGACAAACCGCAGCTCCGCTGTATCAGCGGATTTCACACTGAGTGGAACTGGGTTTACTTTGTCTTCAGGCTAATAACGTTTATAATGCGTCGTTAATCAGTGACAACACCAACCGATCTGAAGACGACCAAAGAAAAAGTAACTGTAGTGTGGTTGCGCAAGCGGAGGAAACGAACACAAACAAGCCCCCGTCGTGGAGGGGTGTTGAATACGCTGGAGTCACTTTATTAGGCCGTGATATACTAAAAACGTGCTACTGACCTGGAGAAGAGCGTTGTAGATACGCTTTCCTTGCTTAGAGTGGCACTTCGCAACGATGTCTCTTCAATTTCTTTAACGGCGTACACGTGCCGGCAACTGTACAACCCTGTCCCTTCTCGTGCACGCGAAGCCTAAAGTAGTAGTCCAGCGCCGTAAATCGCTCAGAAGCAGTTGAGACGTGGGGAAACTATTCGCCAGAACAGTTTTCGAGCACGAGACACCTTTCAAAAACAGCCGCAGAATGGCAAAAACAAACAACCAAGAGCTGTCGACCATATGAACGCGCGTCCGCCGTCTCGCTCTCACCGACCCAAAGTTTGCTCAAGCTTCCACGGTGCGACGCCGGGTGTACTCATTCGCCGCGCCCTCTGAGCTGTGAACGGTCCCTACACTTTAAATTACACCTTTAGCTACTGTATGCGATTTTGAGTCTTTTTATTATGAGAAATAGTTGCACACACGACAAAGTTGGTGCAGACAGACATCGAAAGTCAACCGAGCATGAAGAAACAGCACGGAGAGCGAGCAAGAGTGAAGCAGACGACAAATACGAGAATACATGAGCCGACGTCATGGAGACGCGCTTCCAGCGCCGCCCGTGATCGCGCTCACCGTCAATAATGCGATGAGAAGGATTATTCCCCGCCTTGCAAAGTTCAGCGTGATCATTGCCTGTGCGGCTATTCAGGCACTTCCACGACTCCTTAGTGGGTTCTAGGGCCCAAAAAAAAATCACAGCGAGAAGCACGTGTTTCGCACGGATTATTCAAGAGAGCAAAAGCAAAAAAGCCTCCAAAGGAACATCCACACTGTGAAGATCTGCTTACTGTCGTATTGAAGTGGCGTCTCCCTATGAAGTCGGCACTACCGAGGTACAAATTTAGCGTGCCATAGCATGTTGCGCTCTGAGGAGCTGACTGTGGATTCTTTAGACACGTCGGCATCCGAGTAGATGTTTGCTCCGGCGTAATTAGATCTTGAGAAGTTGAACAAGATGTTCAGAGTTCAGAAATGTTTAGCTCTAAGCCATCGCCAAATTGAAATAACGTTGTTGGAGTTTCTACATTAGGCAAGATGCAAAAGGATATTGTGCACTGTTTCCATAAAACTCAAGTCGAGTCTGATTGCAGCGCAAGAGGCAGTACCCGAAGGCCCAGCGTCAGCACAACGACGGTCGACGAACCTGAAGCATGAATGTAAAGCTTAAGACGCATAAAAAGCGCTGCTCAGCTACTAAGACTACACGACCTCGTCTGTGCTAAGTGTCCTTGTAGTAGCGTATGGGGCCACAGAGGTCATAAAGTTGTCATGGACTCAAGATTGCAGGGAAGGCACAATACATACCGGTAGCGAGAACCACAGTTTGAGGCGAGCGTCAGTTCCCGATCTGGCAAAGAAATTTCTCATAGTACGACGAAAAGCACCATTTGCCTTCTCGGTTAATTCAACAAAGTTTTAACCGATTCCACACTGGTTTACTGCCTTATTAAATTTAATGATTTCTCTAATCTTTTAGGCTCAGCGGTGTTCAAAACGCCAGTTTTGAAATTGTTTAGTCAGGCACGGCCACTGGAATGAGTCTACAATCACCTATTTAGAAGGCCACAAATTTTACGTCATATTCAGAGGCTGTTTATTTTATTCACGGTCAATTTCAAGAACGCATGGTCACCTCCTTTGCAATTGCATAATTTTTAGCAGTACCAGCCATTTCTCCCCCTACGTGGCAATCCGAAGTTTGCTACAGACTACCCTAGAATATCCCCGAAATAGAGCTGCAAGGTCATATTAGGTGCTCTATGTAGCTGTAAAACTACAAAAGTAGTGCAACATGTTCTTCAGGCCTGTGTTCGACAACACCTTTATCTTCAATTTGCACAAGGTTTAAACATATCGAGGAAGGCCTTAATTATATTGGTTTTCACATTAGACCAAAATGCGCGATTGATCTGAAATGCTGCGCATTTTTTGTAATGAACCATAAAACATTTTTTCTGCATAAACAAAAATGGGCGAGAAGAATGGGCAAAAACGGAATGATGCTAAAACTATGGAACTCCCTATCTCGCCCACATGCAGAGAAAAAGGGCCCGACATTTTCCGAATTTTTAAAAAAATCTAACCTTTCAAACATTTTATTAAAAACATTCACTTGAACATAAAAATCAGTATGTGACATCATTTGACGGTAAGCTATGTCTTTTCAGAAAAACTCCTGCGGCCATAGCTGCATTAGTTTGTGTTTGAAAGCCGTAAAGATTTCGAGTTTCCTGCGACTCGTCCGACTCCCCTGCTACCAGGGCCGGCTCAGGGAATTTTTTTAATAGGTGGCAAAACGTTTTTACAGAAAAAAAGTTCAGATATGCTTTCAATACTGAACAAACGGCTCAATATAAAATTTTCCTCGAATATAAAGATGTCGAACGCCCACGCAGGTTCCACCCCACGTGAAAATACCCAGAACTCGATATGCTAGCGAAAGGTCTCTTCAAAGTGACCTCTAGCTAACCTCGATCAGCGTTCTCTTAGCCAACTCTCAACGTCTCGCCACCTAATTGTTTGCCTTTCCTCTCTTTGTGGTTAATTTTTCTCGCATGTGCCCGTCACTTTCCACGGTGGATTAAAATTTTCTCCGTTGTAGCAATCGTTTCGCCTGCATTAACCCGAAACAGCCCATTAGCAACGCTTCTTGTTTTGTATGGAAGGGAATAACTGGACCGTGTAGTTGACACAGATAGACAAAATATGCCACAAATTTGTTTTCTTTCTTTGACAAGGTGAAGTCCCATCCGAGCTGCAAATTATCTCCCAGATTAATACACTATGTTCCATTTCAGCCATCTCTTCACAGCAACCAATAGTTTTACTTTGGTGAAACTTGGCAGTTAAACTGAACGCTTAATTCTTCCACTACCAGGCAAGCAAGCTATTCGCGTTTTAACAGGAAGGTGCTAACAAATCGTAATTTTTCGTGTCCAGAGTTAAAAATACCAATAAATTTCCGAGCACACGCACGTCAACGAGAGCCTCGCGGCGACCGCCCGGCAGCTAACAAAACAAATGCCGAGCGCTCAGTGTGTGCGTGCCTCCCGGCGACCTGGGATCCCAGCGTCCCCGGTGTACGTATGCAAGTCAAGCATACCCACTTTGGGAGATTGGCAAAGATTGGCCAAGAAAACCTCCAGTGTTCGCCATAATCGTGGCAACATTTGCTCAGAACGAGAAAGACTGCAGCAATTGCCGTAATCCTGGCAATACTTGGTCGGAACGAGAAAGACACGTCATAGCGTACGCCCCTCCAAGGGGATGGCAAATGATTATTCCTTAGAAAATAAAATGAACTAATCCCGCACTTATAGCAACAATGCCGAAGTAAATGTAGTTGCGTCAGCGAAGAAAAAAAAATCGGGGCAATTGTTGACTTATACCATCGTGATGGCCCTGAAGGTTGCGTACAGCATCGCTACCTTTGAGTCTTTAGCGTTAGTGTGTTTCCTTCAGTTTTTCAACTCTTAATCGCAGTTGGATAAAATATTTCAAGCGTGTGCTGACTTAGCGTGGAGTGGGCATGCAAGCACATTCTGTGCATGGAATAATGCTGGGAAAATATTACAAGCAGATTCTAAGGCCCGAAACTGAAGAGCAGACATCTTGGAGGAGTAAATTTTATGCACACTCACGCGAAACTCCAGACTCGCCTCCTGTCGACGTGCCTGAAAGGAAAATGCATATAACTTGGCAAAGAATGTCATAAATCCCGCGGCGTGCGAAAACCCTGGTTGAAAGTGAAAATAAGGGGCTTTTTATCCGCAAGAACCCTTTGTACCAATGTCGTGTCTTTATCTGCTACATGTAACGTCTTTAAGCTGCGGGAAGCCGTTGACCGAAGGCCGTTGTATAAGCAGATATACTTCACACAGATATACTTTACAAACATATTTATCCTTGCAATTTTTTACTGCTTTGAATCGGATTTTTCAGAAACGTTTCAAGGTCGTACAAGCTATTGCCACGAACCATGTATGGGTTTGTTTATTTATTGTTTGTTTTTACTGCCGGGCCACGCCCGGCTGTGTTATCTGCATTCCAAACTAAGTGCGTCTTCCATTCTTTACTTTTATGCCGCATGGGCTATCACATTCAGATAAGCAGACTGTTTCGCCATAACATCACTAGCCCAGAATAATCTTCTGTGATCTACAATGTTCTGGATGTGAATCGACGGTTCCAGAAACACTTGCGCCGAAAGATCAAAGCCTGCACAGCAGACGCCGCGGCATTCCGATCGTCGACACTCGCCCGCACACGTCACTTTGTTGACTGCTGCTTCGCCGCCTGTGTATTCTTTGAGTTGTTAGGAGAGCAGAAGTTCGCTCCAATAAACGTGTTTTCCTTCAAGACAACTGCGTCGTCTCTGGCTTCGTGACATCTGGTGAAGGTGCTGGGTACGCACCCTTTATGACGACCTCTGGAAGCCGCCAGCCCAGTCCAACTAGAGCTAGCATCCGACTGCAAGGATTGCCGCCCGAGTTTGGCCTCCTACCAGAAAGGCCCAAGACAACGACTGCTGCAACTACCACAAATGGTGCAAGAACCAACGTCGCCAATCCTGCTGCAGCAGTCCTGGAAACCGCCAACATTCCGAGGAGCCCCCGCTGAAGACCCGGAGGAATGGTTGGAGAAGCTGGAGCGCGTGCGGATCTTCAACCGGTGGGACGATGAAGAAACCTTCCGGCATGTTTTCTTTTACTTGAAAAATGCAGCTCGAACTTGGTTCGAGAACCACGAGAGCGCCTTGACCGACTGGATGAATTCAAAAGCCAGTTCCTTGAGACCTTCATGACCATGGTGAGAACAGAACGAGCTGCGCTTTTACTGGAAACTCGAATGCAACACCCGAACGAAGGAGTCGTAATCTACGTTGAGTAAATGAAGCGGCTATTTCGTCGCGTGGACCCGGGTATGATGGAAGAAAAGAAACTGAGGTTTCTGATGCGAGGAGTAAAGCAAGAACTTTTTGCTTGCCTTGTCCGCAACCGCTCCCCCCCCCCCCAAATCGGTTGCCGAATTCGCGTCCGAGGCGGCCTCCATGGAGAAGACGTTGGACATTCGCACGAGGCAGTACGACCGTCCCATCAATGCGCTAGTTGCGGACACGATCGATGCCGGGGCTCTTAGCTTTGACACACTACGTGAGACAATCCGCGCTGTCGTCAGGGAAGAACTGCGGAAACTGTTCCCAACAACGCCGCAACCCCAAGTCAGCTCTATGAGCGAAGTGATCCGGGAGGAAAGTCAACTCGCTTTGGGGGCATCTACGCCTTCCGAAGTAACATGTGAGCCTCAAGCTATGACCTACTCCGCGGCTGTTCGACGACCCCGCCCTGCTCCGACCCGTCATCAAGAAGTCCCTCCGTGCCGTCGTCCACTGTCACCCGCCCGATCACCTACAGGCCAAAACCAGGCGCCGAGGAAGACGGACGTATGGGGAACCGCCGATAATCGTCCGCTGTGCTACCACTGCGGAGAGGCCGACCACATCTACCGCCGCTGTCCCTACAAGAGGCTCGGTTTGCGAGGGTTCTCCGTCGACGCCCCCCCACCCCCGATACGGCCAGCGCCCTGCTGAGATCGAAAAATACCTCGCAAACACCAACAGAGGACCAGCCCGCTTCAACCGATCGCCGTCGCCCTACCCATACCAGTCGCCGAACCGCCGTAGCAATGCTGATTTCGCACGTGGAAGGTCCCCAGCCAGCGCGGGGGAAACTAAAAGCAGCAACTTCGGGAGGTAAAGTTGCACAACGGCGGAAAAATGAAAATTCTCGAATGACGCAGCGACTCGCTGAAGACCATGATCCACGACATGCACCGACCCCGACGGCCCAATCTAACCCTGACGTGACTCCCGACCACGACGACAGCAAAACGGCAAGACGCGTACCCAACATGACCTAGACGTCCGCTGAGAAGACGACGACAACGACAACGCCCAGTGTCCGACCATCAACACGCACAAGCCGAGATGCTACGCCCCGACGAACCCGGAACTCGAAGGCGGCGTCCGACGTCCACTTGTCCATCGACGGCTTTGACGTAGTCGCCCTCATAGACACGGGAGCCCACTACTCAGTCATGAGCGGACCTTTTGCGTTTAAGCTGAAGAAAATTATGACCAGATGGCACGGTCCACACATTCGCACAGCGGGAGGCACCTCGTGACGCCAAGTGGAACGTGCACATCACGCGTCACCATAGACAGCACAAAGTACCCTGCGGCGTTCGTCATTTTGCCTAACTGCTCCCGCGACGTAATTCTTGGAATGGACTTTTTGACGGACAACGGTGCAATAATTGATCTACAGACCAAGTCCATAACTTTTTCCTCTGATCCCTCCATGACGGCAAAACCGAACCCCGAACACCGTGCTGCTTTAAGGATCGCCGATGATCATGTCACACTGCCACCCCGCGCAAGCTTGATGATAACCGCCTACTGTGAAGATGCTGTTCCTGACGTCGACGCTATCGTAGAGACTGACCAAAGGTTGCTCCTCGACCGCGGTGACTCCGTTGCAAGAGGCATTGCGCGCTTTACGCAACGCCAATCCCAAGTTTTGGTCACTAATTTCAGCGAGGAATACCAGCATTTAAACAGGGGCGCTGCAATTGCGTTCCTCGAAGAAACGCAAGAAGCAAGTGACGTGATCGCGGTTGCCGACTTTGAACGCAAATCCGAAGATACCTTCAAGCTTCCGAATCCCTTCGACGTGAAACCGGTGTTACCACAAGAAGAACGAAAGAAATTCTTGGATTTGCTGCATCGCTACAGAGAGTGTTTTTCATCGAACTCAAAACTACGTCACACACGTATAGCGAAGAAACGAATAATAACCGCTGATGGAGCCCGACCTACCGGACAGTCACGGTACCGCGCCTCTTCACACGAGCGGGAAGCCATCCGCACTCAAGTCGACGACATGCTCAGCGACGACATTATACAGCCATCGAAAAGCCCGTGGGCTGCGCCGGTCGTACTCGTGAAGAAAAAAGACGGCACATTATGGTTTTGCGTTGACTACCGGCGACTGAACAAGATCACCAAAAAGTGTACCCCCTCCCCCGAATCGAGGGCGCCCTCGACGTGCAGTATTTCTCATCGATGGATCTGAAGAGCGGCTACTCGCCAATTAAAGTGGACGAGAGAGACCGAGAGAAGACTGCATTTCTAACCCCGGATGGCCTATACAAGTTCAAGGTGATGGCGTTCCGGTTCTGCACGGCGCCAGCAACGTTTCAACGAGTCATGGACACGGTGCTAGCTGGCCTGAAGTGGCGCACCTGCCTCGTATACCTCGACGATGTTGTGGTATTCTCCCAGACTTTCGCCGAACACCTTGCAAGGTTGCAGTCTGTACTCGGGGCCATCCGTACGTCGGGGTTAACGCTGAAGCCTGAAAAGTGCCGCTTCGCGAACGAGGAACTCAAGCTTTTGGGCCATGTCGTCAACGCCGCGGGAGTCCGGCCTGATCCGGCGAAAACTTCCGCCATAGCGAACTTCCCAAGACCGAAAGATAAGAAGGGCATGCGGAGATTTCTCGGACTATGCGCATACTACAGGACCTTCGTCGCAAACTTCGCCAGCATTGCAGAGCCGCTCACCCGCTTCACGAAAGATAGCACCCATTTCAGCTGGGAAAATGCCCAAGAAACAGCCTTCTGCGAGCTGCCACAATGCCTGCAAAGCCTGCCTGTGCTCGCGCATTTCGACGAAATTCCGAAACGGAATTGCCCACGGACGCCAGTGATATAGGCTTGGGTTCCGTCCTCGTACAAAAGCAAAGCGGGTGCGAGAAAGTAATCGCCTATCCTAGCCGTGGTCTGTTCAAGGAAGAAAGAAACTACTCAGCCTCTGAGAAAGAGTGCCTCGCGATTATATGGGCCATTTCAAAATTTCGCCCATACATGTATGGAAGTCCATTCAAGGTTGTGGGCTGTGGGCTGTGTTGACCATGGGCTGTGTTGGCTCGCCAATTTGAAGGACCCCTCTGGCCGTCTTGGTAGGTGGAGCTTGCGCTTGCAAGAATTCGACGTTACAGTAGTCTATAAATCCGGGAGGAAACATGTCGACGCCGACTGCCTGTCCCGTGCCCCCGTCGATCCACCACAAGACTCCGGTGAAGACAGCGCGTTCTTCAGCGTCGTGACTGAGAGCGACCTGGCCGCCCAGCAGCGTGCCGACCCCGAGTTACGCGTCATAATCGACTACCTCGAGGGATGCAACGTCGCCGTTCCTAGGACCTTCAAACGCAACTTACCAGCATTTAGCCTAAGAAACTGTCCTCGTGAAGAAAAATTTCAGCCCCGGAATGAGAACGAATTACCTTCTTGTCATCCCCGCGGACCTTCGTGACGACATTTTGGAAGCGTGCCACGACGACCCGTCTTCCGGACATCTCGGCACAGCCCGCACTATTGAAAAAATCAAGATGAAGTACTACTGGCCCCGCCTTGCATCCGACGTCACCCACTACGTCCGGAGCTGCCATGACTGCCAGCGACGACAAACGCCACCGACGAGACCAGCCGGACTTCTGAAGCCGATTGCCGTCCAATCGAGGCCCTTCCAGCAGATTGGAATGGACCTTCTGCGCCCGTTTCCTACGTCACGATCCGAGAACAAGTGGATTCTCGTAGCAACAGACTACATGACGCGCTACGCAGAGACCGCCGCTCTTCCGAGGAGGACTGCACAAGAAGTCGCAAAGTTCTTCATAAGCCAAGTTGTGCTACGACATGGAGCACCGGAAGTCCTAATCACGGACCGCGGAACGGCCTTTACTGCGGAGCTAATTCAAGGAATATTACGCTACAGCAACACGGATCACAGAAGAACGACGGCGTACCACCCCCAAACGAACGGACTAACAGAACGTCTGAACAAGACAATCGTAGATATGCTGTCAATGTACGTTGATGTTGAACATAAGACTTGGGACGAAGTGCTCCCGTATGTCACGTTTGCGTACAACACGGCTATCCAGGAGACGACGCAGCTGACGCCGTTCGAGCTTGTCTACAGAAGACGGCCAACTACGATGCTCGACGCCATGCTTCCGCACGTAGAAGACGACGACCTCAACACCGACGTCCAAGGATACCATCAGCGTGCGCCAGCTGGCTCGAGTTCGTACAACGCGCCAGCAGCTCGTGGATGCCGGGCGCTACAACCTCCGACGCCGAGACGCCGGGTACCAGCCAGGGGACCGTTTTTGGGTTTGGACTCCCATTCGACGACGCTAACTCAGTGAGAAGCTTCTGCGACGGTATTTCGGACCCTACCAGATTCTACGACGTGTCGGCGAACTTACCTACGAGGTGATTCCCGATGGTGATTCCGAAACATCACGACGACGCACGCGGCCCGACGTCGTCCACGTGGTTCGCTTGAAACCTTACTATGCAAGATGAAGGACTTTTTTTTTGTTGTTCGTTCGGACTGTCTTTTATTTTAGCATCGGGTGATGCACTCTTAGAGGGGGGTAATGCCACGAACCATGTATGGGTTTGTTTATTTATTGTTTGTTTTTACTGTCGGGCCACGCCCGGCTGCGTTATCTGCGTTCCAAACGATGCGCGTCTTCCATTCTTTACTTTTATGCCGCACGGGCTATCACATTCAGATAAGCAGACTGTTTCGCCATAACGTCAATAGCGCAGAATAATCTTCTGTGATCTACAATATTCTCGATGTGAATCGGTGAATCGACGGTTCCAGAAACACTTGCGCTGAAAGATAAAAAGCCTGCAGAGAAGACTCCACGGCATTCCGATCGTCGACGCTCGCCCGCACACGTCACTTTGTTGACTGCTGCTTCGCCGCTTGTGTATTCTTTGAGTTGTTAGGGGAGCACAAGTTCGCTCCAATAAACGTGTTTTCCATCAAGAGAACTGCGTCGTCTCTGGCTTCGTGACAATATTCTTTCGGATGGCAACATACAACCGTGTATTTGAAGGTATGCGGGTACGATGACGCTGAAATAAAAGCGCGGCTACTGCTATAATAGTAGAGAACTCCTTGCCACACGTACATTTCGGCCAACTGTAAACGACAACGGAGATCGCTTTCTCTGGCATGCCTTCGTCGCGTCAGGAACTGAAAAGTTCTATACAACATGCCATCGCATCGTTCCATGCTTTTGATACTTTTACTGTAGATTACACTAATGGGAAAAAGTGTGTTGTCTCTACTGTATACAGGGTAACACCGAGGCGGAGGGCCTTCTGTCGTCTTCATTTGTCAGTGCCTTAAAAATATTTACAGCACGTTCACAACAGACACTGGATGAATTTACTGCAGAAAAAAAATGGTGTCGCAAAGCATCTAAATAACAATTGGAATTAAAGCACTATTTGAAAAGCACGTCTTCTCCGGAGACGGGTATTGCGTGCCAAGAAAATACGGATTAGGAAGATTATGAAGGGCGATGTAACCCTTGCCTTTCTGCTTGTAAGGGCTGAACCGGTCACGAGGACAGAACAATGCCCGAAAATTTATAGCAGTAGTTGTTAGTATTAAAGGCGATAGCCTTCTTTGGGCTGCTTAAACCCAGAAATGTTGGCCTGTCTGTCTGTCTGTCTGTCTGTGACTCGATTGAGCCACCCGACCAAAGTGAAGCGAAGTCTGCATAATAGCCTTATATACTGACAGCCAAATCTAAACGCATAAGTCCGGTTTATATGTTCATACTTGTCAACATTGTTGAGCAAGAACAAGACATTACGCAAATATAAGACACAAAATTAATACACCGGGGATGTTTACAGTGCTCCTTTATAAAAACACATAAATGCTTGAGTTTTGCGAATTGAAATACCTACATCCAATGCATGAAAAAAAACGAACACTTTCGCTTGGTGTCGCCTGCGCCACTATAGCTTCTGGCGGCATAATACAAAATCAAGTGGCAGCAGTTATGAAAGGTTCCACTAGATAGGTTCTACGTTCGGCTTGGAACGCACGTGGGCTAGAGAAACGCGGTTCTATAAACGTTGAAGTAGGGCGCCTCGATTCACTCGCGTCTCCGCTGTACAGCCGCGCTGGCACCGAGGCACCCGGCCTGGAGCAGTGGAGCGCTGTAAATTTAAATTGACTTGAGCATACCTTAGCGTGTTTACCTTGGGTGAGCGCGACGCAAGAGAAACAACCTGAGAGGTGAGCGGTAAAGCGAAGAGAGGCATTTACATGGCAAATGTCGACAAAGACTATCGTCTTTTGTCGACATTTGCGACAAAAGGTGCAGATACAAGGCGAATTTTCCGTATTCAGTTTTTTTTCTGCTAGAGTTTTCAAAGCTTTCAAGTACTTCGCCATTGCCAAAATATCTCCTACCGAATCTCCTCTGCCAAATCAGCCGCCATTTTCCCGTAGGCGAAAATCGTTCTTATTTATTTTCAGAATAAACAGGTGAGTACCGTCTTTGTTCCCGGTGTCAAACAAAATAGACCACAAAATGCGACCTTCTTGTGACGATTGAGCGCGAACAGAGCGGTGTTTCGCTCAGGAAAATTTTTTGAAGTGTTCCAATTATCGTCGCAACACCCAGTAGAGGTACCGATGAGCACTGCTGTTGGTACTGGGCGCACTATGCTTGTTTTGGCTGCACAGCAGTCCGGCGCTTCGGAGTTGTCTTACACGACGCTGGCCGATTGGCCTAAGCGACGTCGCTTTTCGTGACCTTGTTTGTCAAGCATACCCCAGGTTTCGCGAAGCGATTACTTTCCACCGTAACAAAAACAAGCCAGGTGTAAATACGGTCAAAAACAAAGCAACGGCGAGGGGCTGCGTATGCTGGCGAGCGCCATCTGCGAGGTTTGACGGCTCTATGAAAACGTATACAAGACTGGTACGAGCGTGCCTCCCAATCTGTGAAAAAGAACACCGCATGTCAGCGCAAACGGGTCTGCTAGACACAGAGGGATCGGCTATGCAATACGCCGCACAGCAAGGCCGCCCGGCGTCAGCAAGTGAAAGTCTGATGGTGCAAAAGGCGTGATCATATATATCTTCCACCATTATATCAAGGACCATACGAAAGTTTCCGAACATGTTTTCTTTGACGCCACGTTGCATCGCCAGTGTCGCAAGGCTAGAGTTTAATATTGGGAAAGACGGGAACGGTGATTACTGCCGTTAGGCCTAAATTTCGTGCTCTTGTGCTATTTATGTGTTTAATAACCCTTTCTACTACACACTCTACCACACTGTGAAAGTTAGAAGGAGGTGGTTGAAGATATCGACAGCATCTGTATATTGTTATTATTCGCTTCGTTCTAATCATAGCGGTATTTAGGACATCCGTGTAAAGCTTTGTAGCTGTAAGATGTATTTGTTGTTGTGGCTGCCTATCAAACACTTGAATTCGACGTAAGCCGCCAGTTTTAGATCAAACTTACGTACCACAATGTAAAGACATTGAAAGTACGTTAGTGAGAATCAAACATTTTATCCATGCAACAAGCTTTTCCTGTTCGCACATTTGGTTTGTTTCAGTGTCCGAATTTATAACCGGCGCTGCGGTACCTTCAACTTCAGTGTGGACTCTCCGGACGTAAAAACGCTTAGTTGACAAATGAGCCCGCCACACTTGGGAAAACTTACTAATTTAAGAGAGGAGAGAAAACTGCAGTTATATAGCGGATGTTTAGCGGCCACAGTTATATATTTAACACTTATATAGCGGCCACAGGGTGTATCACGCGTTTTAAAACATGTCAAGCATAATAAAGAACGTAAATCCTAAATAATAATTAACACAAAAACTGACTTTCCCGGATGTTTTCTTTTATTTTATAAAACGATCCCTGAACGTGATACGCTGTAATTTACCACACAAACTCCTTTCAAGCTGCTTATAGTTCCCATGCTCCTTCAGTATATTACGACAGCTTAGCTGTTCGTGATTCGATCCAACACATCGTTACCCGCATCTCTTTGCACTCGCCTTTGTCATATACGGCGTTATGCCACGTTCATTCTGCCCCCCACCCCCTCCCCATTTGGTGGCTTCATATTCACGCGCATGTGCTGTAGGTAAAATCCAAGAATACCTTTAGAGGAAAGAAACTTCAACATTTACTCATTTAATTAAGTACTCTCAGGGAATAACGGCAATAATTTTTACTTACTGTAATTATATTACCGTAAAAGAAAATAAATACTTACCATAGTATTGTGAATCTAAAGAAAAAAACCGCAAGGGTGAGAAAACGGGAGCGCAGAGTAATTTTTGTTTGCGCTGTGTCTTTCGAGGTATGGATTACCGAAACTCCCGGAATTTTAAATACTTACCCCCGACGTAAGATTCTAGAGGGGGGAAAAACACGCAAGGGTGAGAGAACGGAAGCACAGAGTAATTTCTTTTTTGCGCTGTGTCTCTCGAGGTAGAGATTACCCAAGTGCCCGGAATTCTACCCAAACTGAGCCCGCCAAGATTGACTACTAGGCCGCGGGCCCCACCTTAAGTCCCTGTGAAAAGCTCGTCAACCTTCCTGGGAAGATGAACACGAGAGTAGGACAAGTAGCCACACACCTATTTTCACCAGCAAGTACAAAAGGCCCACAAAGTATTTTTGCCCAAAGACACTTGACCGGTTACCATCGTATACCTGAAGCTAATGAAGGAAACATTTTACTCCACCGGTTGCATCGGCCAGATCCACCCCGAACACTGCCGATCCGCTTGTGCGCACGATTAAACTACCCCAACTCTTGACAAATAGCATCCTTCACACTTCGCAATATCGCGAGTAAAAGGGCATATTGTGGAAGAAAAATGGCTGCGGCTTAGCTCCGCTAACCTTGGATTCACAAAGCAAAAGTTAGCCTTCGTCTGGTTGAGTCTCGGTTTCGCTTGGTTAACCTTTGATTTACCCCTATTGCTGACCCCGTCTCAAAGCAGTTCGGTTCTCTGCAACGCTCACAGAAGGAAGGAAGCCGGGCGAACGCGGCGTTCATTCATGGCGAACGCACCGTTCTTCTTCGCCGGGCGCGAAACGAGTCAGGTTGCCCGAAACGACCCAGCGCCGCATACAAGGGAGGCTGAGGGGGTGGTTGGCTGCCTCGGCCACAGTGGTGGTGGCTACCACTGTCTGCGCCCGCAGGCGCCAAAAGCGGGCCTGGCGAATCACGCGATGCGCTTCGAGGGGTGTGTCGCCGTGGGTGTGTCTCCGGTCAAAAAGGTCATTTGCGCATCCTCCACGAAATAGCTGGACGAAAGTAGTAAGCTGTGCTTTAAAATGAATCTCTCAAAGAGCGATGAATACCCAGGTAACGATGTTCCAGTAAGCAGGCGTGTGAGCATCAGATGCACGAAAAACCCTGGCGTTTCGCTTGATTCGCGCATTGCAGTAAATACGGGTGCCAGGTTGTACTTTGCTTTTGTTCCGATTTTCTTTCAAGTGCCTTAAGAATTCGTTTGTTGCTGCAACTGATGGAAGCTGGCCTATACGGTGACATCGCCCGCTCGGCGTCATTCAAGCACGCAAACAACGCCGACAGCCGGAAGAGAGAACACTTTTTTGAGCGAGATTGCAGGATGTGATTGGGAAGGCGAAGTAATTATTTTTCGCTTTCGTACTCTATGAGCCCATATTTGATATAGTGAATGAGCTTTTGACAGCATTATACAACATTTAATTATTATACAAAAGCTAAATAAGGTGGCCGCGTGGGCCCTATAAAGATGCGGCTTGAGTTTTGGTAATCTTTGTCATGGTTCTACAAATCAGTTACCTTTCTATATTACTTGCGTTTAAGGATCCGCCTGCGTGAGACTGTTTAGTTCTGCCACTGGTGCGCGCAACCAACGTAGCTTGTATGAAAACTGTACTTTTTGGTACATATCTATAAAGACAATTGCATGGAGGTGGGGGCAAACCCGTGCCAGTAACCGCTTTTATGGGGTACTCTGCTCAGTCTTCATTTAAACCGGTTTTGCGGACATTGGTACTGCTGCGTACCAGACGAAAGCATGTGGCCCGTCACAAGGTCTGTCACTCTCGTACCGAACGGGGGTGGGCAAGAGGCAGGACACCTTCAAAAGTCGGTTAGAAAGAAGCTCCCTAAATTATGGGTATTGCGAAAGCAGTGAGCGAATAATTGCAAAGCGGATGTGCTGGTAACGTGCGAGCCACCAGAGTTCACTGCTGGTGTTGCTGTAAACCAGGGGGTCGGCCACCAGCGGCCCTCAGGGCGATACTAACGGGCGCCCGGGCGCTGGTACAACCTTCACTTCCTCCCTTGTCCCTGATTATCTTAAGGCCAACATGGCGTTTTCACCTCAAATTGCGTTACGCGGAAACAAAAAATGATCGCTTCCAGCTGTCATTCTCCCCTGTCTCCACACTTATTTACATAAAGTAGTAACTACTTTTCCTTGCAAACTTTCAAAAACCATATCATTCTGGTTTTGTGGTTGATACCTCTTTCATAGGAAACGATAAAACACGAAAGTGAAATGTGCCTTCACTGGAGCATTTGAATGTTTATTGTACATTGATATTAACTCCCACATCGCTATTTATATTATATCGGTATTGTACTCTTAGACTCATCAACGTTAGACACTGCATTGCATGAGCCGGAGCAGTGCATAAACCCGACTGAAACTACAAGAGCTCTCAAACCGTGCGAACGAAACCAAACAGGTTGTCAACGAATCGTTCTGTGACCTCACGGCCAGCTGCAGCGAAAGGAGCCTGATATGCGGGTCGGCAGCTGTCTTGTGGCTGTGCTTGGCGAGCTACGTCCAGCTGGCGGGCCGCTTCGGCAAGGATGTGAGCGCTTCGGTCCTGCTCTGTGACGTGTATGGCAGACGCTTGCGTTTCGAGGAGGAGCTCAGCTAGTGGAACGCAAGAGACAGAGCTCGTACCTTGGACCGTGAACGCATGAACGCGTTCCGCTTCCCGCTGGCGTGTCTCTCGTTGCACCAAAGCACACACGAGCGCGACGTTCGCCAGACGGCGTCGTTGCCTTTCTGCGGCGCCTAACGCAACAGTTTTCTCACACGGGGCCATCACACTCGAAACAGCAGGTGGCGGAGGACACGCAAGGTGCCTCAAATTACGCACGTCACCCGTACACGAAGAAGCTGGCATCGAGGCGCCACCTGTCGGTGCTCATTAGTGTCATGATGAATTACTTAGCTGCGCCTGTCCTTGATAGCAGCACCTTCTGAATAAAGAAGATCGTGGGAAAGATACAAGGTGCGTTCGTAGCACAGTTGGAAGAGCATCTCGTACCTGCCCTTGGGGCGAGAGAGTTCGTGGCTCGAATCCGGGGGCCGCCTCGTGATTAAAACTTTTACTCATGATGTCACTTTGTGACGGATATGACGTTGTTGAAATCTTGGTGCACCCCGGCATAAAACACTTTCGTGTTAAAAAAGTCAAGCCGTTCCATTCAACGTGGAAGCTGTCGGAAGTGCAAAGCAGTTATTCGCCATAATGGGCTGTGGCGCTGTTATCCGCTCACATGGGCGTCCGGAAGGGGGGGCAAGGGGGGGCAACTGCCCCTCTTGGAAATTCAGATATTTTTATGCACTACAAAAACGCTGCACAGCTTGGTTGGCCCATAATAAAATTACTTTGCCCTGAAGGACAGAAGAGAGGAGAGAACGACACCGATGTTCTCTGCTTTGTCCCGTCCTTTAGCGCAGTGTTTTTTTTTAAATTATGTACGTGAACCAACTAGCACAACAATCGAGCTACACAAATGATTAGCACACTCAGGTCCTGCGTATCCGTATGGAACGCCCTTCAGGACTGCTGTCAACATTGCACTTTAGACACTGACTAACATTGCCGGTCATGTGACGGCAGTGAAACAGACTACCTGGGCTATTGAAGGAAGCGAACAATTCTGAAAGGTTTGACTTTTTTTTTTTTTTCAATACTCTAGATTTATGCAGCCTTACCGCAAGAACTTCAGTTTTCGGACAAAATTGCAGCTATATCCAGCAAAAAATCTTCATCGCTACACCTAGTAGGGAGAGCGTAACATTCTCCCATGCCATCCCATCACCTTGTACACCCTTTCCTTCGAAATTGCGAAATGTCCGCACCACCCAAGCCCAGAAACAAAACCTACAAATCAGCCCCTCAAAACGCTTGTGCATGTACTGCATTGAAAGTCAGGGAGGCCAGTAGTATCTTTATTGTGAGAGTCATTTCAACAGACTTCATCACACATGTCATCTCGCAATTTGGCCAGAAAAACCCGAGGCGCCTGCAGCTGCTATTCAAGGAAGATTGACGGAGTGCAGTTCTATGTATGTGAATGTATTGTGCTGTGTGCTGGTGATCATTTGGCGTGAGTCGAGTACCCTGACGCAGCGAGACTGGCCACTCTTTACAAAGTGACAGTAACTCTTCGCATTTTCTTTATTAACTTTATTTCTTTGTTCGGTAATAAAATCCAATGTATATCCTCCAAGTCTGGTTCTAATTCGCTGGTTTTGCTTTGAGTAACTACAAATAGCGCCTTTTTGGTGCTATCCAACCGTACCCCCCCCCCCTCCCCCCCCCCCCCGCATAATGGATGCCCCCACCCTTGCAAAAAGTTCTGCGGACGCCCTTGTCCGCTCATTCGTACCACCGATGACACTATTGGCCGCACTGCCTCATTCCTCTCCTGGTGAATTCAACCGAGGTTTGTCCTACGCAATTTAAATTTCCAGCCTCCGCGGTGCTCGTGCGCCGATTGCCTTAAACTACGCCAGCGAAAGTTGTGTTCTTTTTGTGTTTGATTTTTCTTCCGGAGGTGCCGGCGTTCTATAGCCCGCATGCTACACGCGTGCGTACTTAGGTTCATCTTCTTCGGCGAAGGCACACTTGTGTCGCGTCGGTCCCCAGAATGAGCCACAGCCGCAACATAGCTTATCATGAATGTGTTCTATTTACACGCTTTGCGATGCGTGCTTGGAATACGCAACGGCTATCAGAGTCAGGTAGTACCAGCCCACTTTATAAAATTCGAGAGTATGACGGGCCCCGTTGCAGTGGCCTATTGGGGATAAGGACGATGTTGTTGACACAACAGTGGCGGTGGTTTATTTCTGCATGTATGCGAAAACCGGTACGCATGTGTGTCAAATTACATACTACAGCATGAACAAAAAAGGTCTTCTCTCAATACCCATGTTCCTTCAGCCTCTGCCGGCTGCTTCGCTGCTCGCTATTCGGTTCAACCTGAGTCATCAGCGTCTGTTCAGTACGGCTTCGGTACGGCTTCATACAAGTGCATGCTGCCACCTCACCAGGCGGCCTCATATTCCTGCGTGTGTCCGTAGCCTGAAGTAAAGAGTTATTTTTTTAATTAAAGGAGCCTGCACGTTGGTGTAGAGTAAATACTTACCAGGGTTATTCGGATCTTTGAAAAGCAACAAGGAAGGGAGAGGGAACAGAAATACTTTGAAATTACTTTTTGAGGAATCGAAATCAAGTTAAAGATGACTCAAACGCCCAGAATTCTACGTAACCTTAATTCGCCAAGACTGCCCATCCACTGAGCTCACCTCGGTACGCCGTGCGAATCCTGTCAGCCCTCTTTCGAGGTTGAACACCATGGCTTTACAAGTAACCACACTCCTATTTTTAACACCATAGATGGTCAGAACATACACAAAGGTCACAACGAATGAGTGCAGTTTACTGAATGAGTATTCCTCAGAAAGGCACAAATCCTGGCTGCCTCTCCTACCCCGAACCATGCGAAGACACACTCAGCTGTAAGGGTTGGTTGTCAGCAAGGTCCAACCCGATATTCAGTATCCGATTGTAGGCCCACTTTAATCAACACGGCCTTTTAGTAAACCGCTTCCCTGAGGCTTCGGAATACACTCAGTTGTTTTTGGTTATATACGCGTCCTACGCCGTTTAAGCGCTAAAATCTTTAGGCGCGGTTTAGGCGCTAAACGAGCGCCGTCCAGCTGGCGGGTCGCTTCAGCAAGGGTGCGAGCACTTCGGTCCTGCTCTGTGACGTCTACGGCAGACCCTTGCGTTGCGAGGAGGAGCTCAGCTTGTGGAACGCAAGAGGCAGAGCTCGTGTCTTGGACCGTGAATGCATGAACGCGTTCCGCTTCCCACATGCGTGTCTCTCGTTGCACCAAACACACACGAGCGCGACGTTCGCCAGTCGGCGCCGTTGCCTTTCTGCGGCGCCTAATGCAACAGTTTTCTCAAACGGGGCCATCACACCCGAAACAGCAGGTGGCGGAGGACACGCAAGGTGCCCCAATTCACGCACGCCCCCCGTAATCGAAAACTCTGGCATCGAGGCGCCAACTGTCGGCGCTCATTAGCGTCATGATGAAATACTTCGCTCCTATCCTAGACGGTAGCACGATCTGAATAAAGAATATCGTGGGAAATATATAAGGCGCGTTCATAGGCGCACTTGGCAGAGCGCCTCGTGCCTGCTCTTGCGGCGAGAGAGTTCGTGGCTCGAATACGGGGGCGGCCTCGTCATTAGAACTTTTCTTGTGATGTCATTTCCGTGACGGATATGACGCCGGTGAAATCTTGGTGTACCCCGGCATAAAAGAATTTCGTGTTAAAAAATTAAAGCAGTTCCACTCAACGTGATAGCTGTCGCAAGTATAGAGTAGTAATGCGCCATAATAGGCTGTGGCGCAGTTATCCGCTCACTATTTCCAACCATGACACTATTCGCCGCACTGCCTCATTCCTCTCCTGGTAAATTCAACCGAGGTCTGCCCAACGCATTTCAAATTTCCAGCCTTCGCAGGGCTCGTGCGCCCCCTTCCTCAAAACTGCGCCAGCGGGGGCTCTCTCCTTTTTGTTGCTTTTCCTCCCGCACATGCCTGCCGGCGTTGCATAGCCACTTTATTTAAGCTAACTATCGTAAAAACAACGAGACGAGCATTTCTAGCTCAGTAAACGTGCATGCTGCGGGCTAATTATGCATATTTTGCCCTAATGTACCTGCAGTTCTTTTTTTTTTTTTGGCTTTACAACGGGGAGATGTATGACGAACCCCAGTGGTTCACGAGTTTCCAACGCATATGACTACATGAACGTCTTGGCTTTCGAAGCCTATGTGGGTCGCCATGACGACAGCCGCTACGACGGAAAGCTGTAAGCTCTATTTGGGCCCAGCGAGCAAGCTACGACAACAAGGCGAGCCCGTAAAGTGCTCCGCACTTAAAATTAGTCACCCATACATGTTCGCCATTATAGCTGCTCACAGTACCCATCTTCCGTCAATACAGTCAAACCCGGTTATAGCGAACTGCAATATGCGCCACGATTAGTTCAATATATAGAATAGTTCGAAATAGCGGAACCCGCCTGTAACGAGTTTTTTGTTATGAGTTCGCAATACGCACGTCCCCCCCCCCCCCTTTCAGCACCCCTCGTCCTTCCATCCCTGCATGCAGAAACGAACATAATAAAGTATGTCATTACGATACACAAAACTATTTATTGATTGCAAGCAATAAAGCCACTTTCCGCTTCAACTACCTACTTTCCCAAAAAAGGGTGATTCTTGTTTTCAATGTCTTTTTGTCGGCCTCAACTAGAACAACATTCTCTACATAGGACATCGTTTGCATCAGTTGCAGTCCGCGACCTTCAATATCGAAGCAATATTGGTGGAGTAGATTGACTGCCGAAAGCGCTTCATTAAGCACCGGACGGCTTTCACTCGCGACATCCTCTGCCTCTTTGGTGCTTCCAGCAGCACCAGCAGCCATGACATCGGCGATGTCGTCGGCGTTCGAGGGGCTCACAGTGAAGGCAACGTCATCGTTGACACTCAGGCAATCCTCGAAGGGCACTCCTGTCAACACAACATCGGGAACGTTGGCGAGATCTTCTCACAGTTCATCAATGATTCCATCTTCTTCCGGACTCGCTGACTGGGAGGGTTTAATCATGAGACAGACCCATCGGATACAGTTACGGAAGGTTCCGGGAGTCGCATCGCTCCATGGGAGGCTCGACATCTCCATCGCAGCCAATCAACATCTCAATCACCACTTCGAGACAATGCATTTTGGCGGCAATTCTGGGCGCTCCGAGTACAATATATCAGATGTGAACTTCGTTATAAGGAATATGTTTCGCGTGTATTTCCGTAACTGATCTTTTTGTTCGATATATAGCATAATTCGCTCTATCCGGGTTCGTTATAATTGGGTTTGACTGTATATACCGTCTGCTTCACTGCACGATAATCAGTGCAACTAAATGTTTTCTGTATCTCTTTATGACGTCTTTCTATTGTATGATGTAAACCCAAGTAGATTCTGCTACCTCAACTGGTAACTTCACTATTCGCGTACTGAATGGCTGAAGGTCAATTATTTTTGGGTCAGGAGACGTTGACCGCTAGTGTAAACCACAACAAATACTTACCCGCTGGGGATACGGCTTGAAAAAAAAAGAATACGGAAATGACAAAGAACCAAACACTCAGCAAAATGGTTTTGCACAAAGATGCTTAAAGGAGTACTGACACGAAATTTCAAAGTTGAGATAACTATGTAAAACGCTTCCTTTTTATCAAGAGATATCTCCCAGCAAGTTTCAACAGCAACCGTTCAGCGAAACATATTTAAAATCCATTTTAATCTTCGCCCGCACGAGAAAGCCCAGAGCGGGCCGACGTGACATCATCTGCTACGTGCCCCAAACTGCCGACGTCGGGGCTCCCGTGACGAAGCCGACGCGCTGGCTGTGGTTGGCGCGCGCTGCTCGGGCGTGTGTACACGTCATGGTTTTGGGACTGACGTCATGCTGCCCGGGCCTGTGGGGACGGCGAAAAGCTCGGCCGCAGTATATTATCTCTATGCTCGGCCGGTCTGGGCGCGCGCGCGCGCTCGCTCGCGCGCGCTTCCAGAGAGGCAGCGATACGGCAAGAATGGTGACGCCATGTGATACATGCTGTCATGGCGGCCGCTCGGCGTTTTTCAGTCGAAACCGAAACTGGCACGAATAAACGACGCCGTAAATGAATGTTTACGCTGCGCTCGACCGTCTAATCTGTCATTCTATGATTAGTGGGCTGGTAGGAACGCATAGCAGCGAAAAAAACGTAACATAAAAATTTCGTGTCAGTACTCCTTTAAGTTGGAGATTACCGAAATACACACAATACTGCCAGTACTGTGGATTTGTTTCTGTGCCCAATGTAGTCAATCCGAGCACTTAGGAATTAGCTTTCCTTAGGCTTCGGAATGTAAGCCAAAAAAAACCTCACTGTAGGCCATGGCCGTCTTGCCTTCTCAACGCCAATAAAGTTACTACTACTACTACTGCGCGAGGAGGAGGAAGCTCGTCAAAGAGTGATGAGGGCCCTGGTGTTAAAAGCATAGTGAGGGTAAATCTAGAAGCACTTCGCATGCTACCGGCGTGCGCACTTAAAGGCCAACTGCACTCAAATTTTTCTTTTTCGAAATTTGATCCAAGTAAGTATTCATAGGTGTAACTTTTGCGCACACAAAAAACGAGGACTAAACAGAGACACGAAGACCAGCGCAGACTAACAACTGAAAGTTGTTAGTTTGCGCTGGTCTGAGCATGCGCTGGTCTGCGCTGCTAGTCTGCGCTAGTCTGCGCTGGTCTGAGCATGCGCGGGTGATGTCAAAGAGGGTATATATGTGCTTAGCGATGAATAAACTTTCAGTTGTTAGTCTGCGCTGGTCTTCGTGTCTCTGTTTAATCCTCGTTTTTTTGTGTGCGCAAAAGTTACAGCTATGAATGGTCACCAACTAGCCCGCCTTTCAGTGTTATTCTAAGTAAGTATTGTATGCTCCTAAAACCACCATGGTGAAATCTTAAGCTTCGCAAGCACAAAGCACACTAGGTACCTTTGTTCAAAATAGCTCCGTGCAGACGTCGTTTGCACCTGGTTGACAGTCGCCGAAACAAGTTCCGAGTGGCCTTGACAGAGGTCACGGAGGTAGGGGAACCTGTCCCGTAATTCGGGCTTCTCCGGCGACTTACACGGCGCTCCGCCGGGCGCAGGGACTCGTTCGCCCGGGGTTGCTCTGCTACACTACCGCGCCTTACCGCTCTCGCCATCACATGTTTAAAACTAACCAGATAAATAGCAATATCTGCTATTCTTTTTCAGTGCAATAAAACTGATAGCAAGTCTACAAACTCTTCACGCGCTTGCGAACGTTCTGGAGTTAGCACAACTTTTTTATTTGAAAATAATATTTAAGCTAAGAAAATATCGCCACACGCACACTTGACTTACTTTTGCCATTCCTATCACAGGAAAAAAATATCTTTTATAAGTTTTTGACCACTTGCATTTCCGCGTCTAATATTTGCAATATTTGGGTTTGCCAACGCCACCTCCATCCCTTAGACCTGTCCAAATTTTTGCTACCTAACTAGGGTTGTATAGGCGCGTCTAAACATATGCGCGACTTTTGTCTCACTCGCTAAGTCAACCAAAAACCAAAATCACCCTTGCTCGTGGTATCCAATACATCCGCACAAATACAGGCCGTTGTCCTCTTGAAGTGCGAAAGCTAACGAAAGTACTCCTCTCCTAACCAAACATGGTTTTTATCTATTTACTTTTGTAGAGTGCTAGATTTAGTTTCCTTGAAAGTTCAACAACACATGTATCTGGTGAAAGTAGGAAGCTGTGGCAGATAGGTAACTTTTTCGTGTTCTGGTGCATCATTTAGATGTGGAAGCAGGCTTATATATTCAGATCATTTTTTAATTTGATTCGCGAAGTGCAGCAAGAGGAAAAATACTGGACTGATCTTCACGAAGCTGTGATTTGATCTCCGCCCGCGCGAGGTTTATTCCCTTCAAAAAGAGCGATGTGATAGCCGAGGCGTAGGCTAATGCTTTTTGATAGCGTACGAGCAACTAGCTTTGTAAATCAGGGCCCACTTTTTTACTCGCAACGCCTACGATTGCTACAACGGTAGTTACTCTCATGTTAAAAGAAGTGTCAAGTGGTCTACTCTATCTATTGATAGCAACGCGATGTCGGAGTAGTGCCTAACTTCATTATCCTGGGCAAACGTTAGTGGAAGTTATTCTGTGGAAATAACAGTGCCAAACGCGACGCTGCCACGCGCATTTGAAGGCGGCTCTGAGCGGCCGCCAATTTTAGCGCGGCCGCTTCCGTTCCATCACGTACGTCACGTCCGGCCGCCAGTAATGGCCGCCTTTTCTGTTCAGTTTCCGTTCCGAAAGCGCCAGTGTCATGAGCCTTTTGCGTCAATCGCGTTCATGTTTGAAACGTAGTACTTTGCATTTCGCACTATTTTTATGTGTACTACTATGTGACATTATTTTTACGTCGTCGAAAATTTCAGTGCAGTTGGCCTTTAAGTTGATCTTCTTTGGCGCATGCGCTCTTGTGTCGCGTCGGTCACCAGAATAAGCCACAGCATCAACATAGTTTATCACAAATGTGAGGCGTATTTTTTTTTAAGAGGTAGATCCACCTAACACGAATTTGAGGAACAGGCGAAAGTTTGTTACCGGACGGAAATTCAACGCTGTCAAAGATATTATATGGTGTATGTCAGCTAGGGGAAATTTATGGTCACAAGTATATAAACATTATGAGCTGAATTTGGCAAAAAGGGGCTGCAAAGTTTGGATTTGGCTGATATTGGATTGAAACACTCAAGTTAATGCGGCATTCTCATAAAAACTTTATTTGACTTTCAAGAATGGTGCGGTTAATGGAAAAGACATTAAACATATGCAAAAGAGATTCAAGAGCAGTGGAACTATAACGTGAGGCCAGGTGAGTCCTCTGGGCATCATTAGCAACTCTTCTCGACTTCTCCCGTAGGATAATTTTTCGGGGTACGCCCGAAGGCACTCACGAAGAAAGCAAGCTCCGCATTGCTTTGCTGTGAATTTCCAAAATGCTTCACAGGACTGCTGCTCATATCTTATCCTTCTTAATGACGTAGTTCGTACTCTCCGAGGGGGGGAGGAGGAAGGAGTAGCCGGGTATTTAAATACTGAAATGGTAAACATGGGAGTACAAGAAACATAATCAGAGTTACTGCTCAGGGACGGGAAAACCAGATAAAATCATTGTTGCGCATCTCCCAGTTTTATTTGGTTCACTTCTGTTCACTTCGTCGCTGACTTCTGGGGACAAATCTTTCGCCGACCTCCTAATTTCTCGTAATTTCCGTCTGAATTCGCGATAGCCAGCTCCGTAAAGGAAAAAAAAAAGCTTCTGAAAACGCCCACGAAACAGTCTTAACACTCAAGCCAAAAGAAAACTTCCATTGGGCACATGGATTAGGCTCATTTTGATCCGTGAAATAGCACGATCTGGTTAATTTTCGATTTCGTATATCTAAATCAAGAATGAGCCAGCTCCTCGCTCATTTTCGATTTCGGATACGTCTGCAGTGCGTTATTTCAGCCATTTTCTTGCCACCCCTGTTATAAGGGGTAGTTTACGAGTTATTCCTGTCATTGCAGTCGATTTCTTAGTTTCCATTTCTGGATCTGGCACATTTAAAAAAAAACGCCTCGTGTGCTCTATTTACACGCTTCTGGATGCGTTCATGGAACACGTAACGGGTATCAGAGTCAGGTAGTTCCAGCACATTTTATAAAATTCATCAGTATAACGCGCCCGGTTGCAGTGGCCCATTGGGGATGAACGCGATGTTTGGACGCAATACTAGCTGCGGGTCATTTCTGCATGTATGCGCGAAAAATGGGACGCATGCGTGTCAAATTACATACTACAACATTAACAAAAAATGTCTTCTCACAATGCCCATGTTGCTTCAGCATCTGCAGACTACTTTGCTGCTTGCTATTGGTTCAACCTGAGTGTCATCTGCGCCTGTTCGGGCAAGCATTGCTACTGTGCGGATTCGTACAAGTGCATGCTGCCACCTGATCTGGCGGCCTCATATTCCTGCGCTCCTCTCCTCTCTGGGATTGCGCAACGAATGGCAACACCTGCGGCTCCGCGCGGGATAATGCGAAGCAGCTTAGGGTTAGAGACGCGACGGTAGCCGCTGCATACTCCTCTGGGGGCGCCACTGTAGCTCCACGGTATAAATGACGCGCGTGCGCTCGCTCCGCTCCCCTTATTCTCCTCCCGCAACGCCGCGATCGATCTGAAAACTAATGGGAACTTGAGTCGACCCCATGGCTGCTTCGCACACTACTCAGGGTTCCCCTACGGGAAGATGGTGACATTTTTTTTAATTAAAGGAGCCTGCAAGTTGCTGTAGAGTAAATACTTACCAGGGTAATTTGGATCTTAAAAAAGCAATGAGGAAGCGAGAGAGAACAGAAATACATTGAAATTACTTTTTGAGAAATCGTAATCAAGTTACAGATTACTCAAGCACTCAGAATTCTACTTAACCTTTATCCGCCAAGACTGACCATCCACTGAGCTCACCTCGATACGCCGTGCGAATCCTGTCAGCCTCTTTGGAGGTCGAACACAATGGCTTTACAAGTAACCACACTCCTATTTTTAAACGTCATAGATGGTCAGAAGCTACACAAAGGTCACAAGTGAGTGCAGTTTAGCGAATGAGTCTTCCTCAGAAACGCACTATTCCTGCCTGCCTCTCCTGCGCCGAACCATGCGAAGACACACTCAGCTGTAAGGTTTGGTGTCAGCAAGGTCCAAACCGATATTCAGTATACGATTGTAGGCCCACTTTAATCAACACGGCCCTTTGGCAAGCCGCGTCCCTCAAGCTTCAGAATACAAACTGAGTAGTTTATTGTTATAGACTCCTTCCACGCGTTTTTTAAGCTCCAATCCGCCAGCCCTGCGGCGCATACCTGATAATTATCTGTGGTGGATCTTACTCGAGATCGAATTAGCGGGCCTTTTATGCGTAGACTTCTATAGAGCTATGGCGGACCAAATCGGTCAGTTGTAATTACCCATAAATTTTATTGATAATTCAGAATAAACGAACTTTTACTGTACTGTAATGGTGGGGCACCAGGGATTGGAGATATAGCGAAGGTTAAGCAGATCTAACTTTGCCAGACACACAGCAAAGTTAGACGCTTAACATAATTAGGTCATACAAGAGTGGCCAGAATATTAGGACGGAAGAAGTACCGAAGAATATTTCATACAGCAATGACACTCGAAAGCTATCTGAGCAGGGAAGACCTACACAACATGAAAAACATTTAGAAAATAAACATATCAAGTCCCCGTTTATAAGAGAAAGATGGGCTAAAACACGAATAATTGGTAATGCATACTGAGTGAAATCAAAGTCTCAAATTCCCGCTGGCAAAGTCTAAAATCCGAACTGCCAAAATCCTGAAGCCGGAGTCCATTTAAGCTCAGCCAAAGACTAAAGCTAAAGGCCGCTCAACGAACCGACAAAAAGGTGAGCGACCCGATGCGATGTGAAACGTTCATCGATGTCAGCGATTCTATGACAATGCGAGTGTGTCTTCCAGTGCAATACCCTATTGTGTTTTGTGCAGACAGATCTATCATTGTCTACGTGTGTGGTAGGATTAATGCAACGTTGGGTAAATCCAGTGTATATAGGTAGCTTTGCTGCAGTGTGCTTTGGCATAACTACATCGCCATCAGTAAGGCCAAAAAATTTGGTTTTGAAGGCACCTCACACCACATAATCATAACGATAATAACATGAGAAATGCGCAAAAAACAACTCTTGCCGAACTTCTAAAGACAGGTCTGCGGGAAAACAGCACATTATTACTGCCAGTGAACGACCGAGGTTGTTCCCGTAGCACTACAAAAAACACCTGTTTACAGGAAATTAACATCACAACAAAAGGACGTAAACGTTCACTTCATAAGCACCTGGTGTACCGTACTATACAATCGCAATATTTGAGTTGAAGGCTGTTGCACAAAGAATCTGTTCCCGTAAATGGGCCAGTTCTTACAGGGGGAATTTCAGGCGAGCGGCGGTTTAAAATGAAGTTAGAATCCGTAAAACGGGAACGTGCAACGGGGATAAGATTATTACGGGACGCGTGGTGCCTGCTGGAGTTAGGTATAATAATTACGGAGATTAACGTGTGAGAAAGATAGATTTGGGGGGATCCGTGAGTGGGACAAAAGTTTATCAATTGAACGAAATGGGAAGGTTCGAATTGCATACATGTATTCTAGGTAATTATTTACTCAAACATTTCTGCAGAAATTCAGAGAATTGCCTGCTAATTCGTAGCATTTTTATGCCGCATGTCTACAGTGTAAGTCTTTGCAACCAATTTTTTTTTTCGCTTTTCTCAATCCTGTCCGACTATCTCCATTTACGCGATTATAAGCGATTACAGGTACGTGTTACTGCGCCAAATCTGCATTTTTGTGTAAATGAAAGGCGATACGCGGTTAGCCATGTTCCATATTTGTTTTTCTTTATTTTCGTTTCCAAAATTCTCTTCGACCAATTACCTCCTTTCACGCTGCTATAACGATTACAGGTGGAACTTCCGCTAAATCTGCATTATTGTGGATATGCAGGGCGCTACATTCCGTCGCCGTTTTCCGTAATTTTTCTTATATTTTCCTTCTTTTAGGTTTTTTTTTCTAATCTAGTTCGACCAATAATCTCCATTTAATGAGTACAAATGAAACTATCGCGAAATCGCCGCTACTGTGGAAATGCAGGGCATTCTACGGTTCGGGATTTTCCATATTTTTTATATTTTTCTTATTTTTCAGTTTCTCAAAAATTTGTTGGACCAAATATCTCCATTTAGGCTATTATAACGGTTGCAGGTAGAACTCTCGCGAAATTTACACATCGTTGGAATGCCGGCCGTTAGGCGGTTCCCCATTTTCCATAACTTTTGTTATATTTTCCATAATTTAGTTTTTGAAAATTTCGTTCGACGATGTCTCCATTTCCGCTATTATAATGATTACAGTGAAACAACCCGGAAGTTTGCATTATTGTGTAAATGCAAGGCGTTACACGGTCCTGCCTGGGGGAGGGGGGGGGGGGGTTACTCGGCCAAGAATGCTGTAATGTAAACGACCTGTAGTGGTGACTCTAAATAGAGCCGGGTTCACCTCTAAACATAGATGCACTACTCAGACGACCTCTTTTTAGGGGAGATATAAGCCATCTTATATCAAAATTTGAAGGCTCCAGCACCTTGGTTTACTTTGCTACGAATTTCTTAAAGCAAAGCTTTACTGCTTTTGCCCACCAGTTTCACCGCAGATGCGGAAGTTAACCTTTTGACCTTTCGACGCTTCTCTCAAAGCGCATCGCGTAGTTCGCTGGGCCTGCTTTCGGCGCTGCGCGCGAGGCCATGTTTTCAGTCGTTCTGCTCAGCCTGAGCGGTGGCCGCGCCGCAGTTGCGGCCGATCAGCTCATAGCCAGCCGGGCTACGTAACTCGTCTCGTGCCCGGCGCAGATGAACGGCGCGTTCGCCGCATTCGCCCCGGCGAACGCCGCGTTCAGCCGGCTTCCTTCCATGAGCGTTGCGCGGGCACGAACGGCTTTGAGCCGTGGTCGGCAATACAGCTACATCAAAGGTTAACCAAGCGAAACCAAGACTGAACCAGACTAAGCCAACCTTTTGCTTCGCATATTCACGGTTAGCTGAGCTAAACCGCAGCCATTTTCCCCCACGCTGGAGGTGTGGCGCCAGGTTTTCCAATTCCGGAGATTTCAGTGGACGCCACAAGGCGGCGCCCACTTCAATCTGCAATTCTTGCCTACATGCCTGCAATTCTCGCGTGTAATTTTTGCTTACAAGCCTGTGTGGTCGGAGATAATCCGCTGTACCCTAGCCTAGACCGTTTCGCTGTAAACGTTATGAGCTGTACAATGAGAGCAGTGAATGGTGAACGGAGAACAGTTAAGTGGCGTGGAATTCGTGTGCCTGACTAGACGGCTGCAGAAGTATGACAAAGTGATCGTCCAGGAGCAAAGTGTTACCTGGTGTGAAGGTGTTCAGGATTTGAGTTCACATTCTTCGTGAAGAGTGAACTCAGTGTACTTAATGATAACCGTTAGTAGTGCTGTAGGAAGCAGGGGCGTAGCCAGGGGGGGGATGTACTGGTGTCAAAACACTCCCCTAAATTTTAAACTTTGCTTTATGTCCAGGATATTGTATGGGGTGCAGGCTCTCTTTTTATTTTCTTACCGGTGGCGTATGGCATTCCTCCAAAAATATTTTTGGCTACGTCACTGACAAGAAGTGTATGAATTTGATGCAAGAACTCTGGACTTTTGGTTTCGAAGTAGAGGTGTAGTGTTTAACAATTGTTTTTTTCCTGGAAGGAAAGCTCTGCAGTTGCGGGATAATATATGGCGAATCAGTCAAACGCTTGTATACCGAAGGGTGTGGGACTGCGATTATTGTTCGTTATACACGTCCTTCGTTATATGCTTCGGGCATTTCCCTCCCCCCTATAAAGCAGATAAGCATACATGGGGAAACAATCATCCCAGTTAGGACTGAAGTAGGCGAAAAAATGCATATTTTTTTCTGCACAGTAGTATTACGCGTTCTGAATGCGCAGCTACCGACCACCTGATGCTGTCAAGTTTCACGGCGTGCTGCGGCGCGAGGTCAGGCAGAGAGGATATATCTGCAGCGCCTCAATAGCCGCTGCCGCTTCGCGGGTACAGTCATAACTCTTGGCTCATCGGCAAGCTCTTCATCACTGCATGCGTGATCATTTTTGCCGTCCCTTTTCGCTACGATAGGCTCCACAATGTCGTCAGTTCGCAGGTCACAACTAGAACCACTATGAGGTTTCAGAGTGTCGGCACCTTTTTCTATCAATTTTTCTATGACGCCGACAGCGGCCATTGGTGGAACCACGTCACAGTGACATGTTACCCCGGGAACACCCATGGGCGCTGACATTTTGGTGCCTCTGTGTTGCCGCGCGCGGGCTCTTCGATCAGTCGTGATTTTCGGAGCGCAGTGCGGCTGTATGACACGTTGAGAGTGAGTTTTCAAGCCCCCCGACAGAGTAGCGATGCCGCGATGCTCTGTACTCAGCTGTTTCAACCAGCGGGAAGGTGGAAAACGCCTGCATCGCTTCCCGCTGGGAAAGAACGACAGTGGCCTAGCGTAACCTACAGCCACTTAAAAGAGCAGCATAACCTGGAGCCAATAAATAAGCTACGCTGGTGTAACCGAGCCTGACCCTATCGCACCAGCGGGCTGTCTCTAAATCTTCGAAAAGTAAACACAGCTGTCATGGTTGCCAAGCGGCGCCCGGACGAATACCGCCCGTCAATGTCAGGCGCAATAGGGCGCATAAAGCTGGCCACCCCGGCGTCAGGCACCAAAATGGCTGCCGCCGTGCATCAGTGTCGTTACTCTTAAGCGTAGCTTATTTAGTGGTTCTAGTCACAGCAAAAAAGGACCTGGTCGTCCACCGAAACATAATCGTTGGCCGTTAAACCGATGCAGCGCCGCAACACTCACTGTCAGCGTTTATCGGTTCCTGCGGCTCGAGGCCGCACTTGACCACTCCCGGTCGTCTGCACACTTATCGGCTGCGCGTTACCACATCTGCGGCTGGGCGTATTCGCTATCAAACAACAATTCAGTGATTGGGAACGCGTGAATTCCTTCGTTAAACAGGCAAATTCGCTTTAGTGGTATCGCTGTAGTGGCGTTCCAAATACATAGGAAACATAGCAATCTGCCCAGTCAATATGGCGTGCTTCGTTGAACAGGCGATTTCGTAGTAGAAGCAAAGTTTGTTGTAGCGGCGTTTGTAAAGGGAGAAATAAGAATGCAGGAAGGAAAAAAAAGATTTCCCAATGCAGATTGCAAATAGAATAATTGTTCTGGAGAGAAAGAAAGAGATGAAAACTCAACCAATACTGTCATGAATGGGCATGAAACATGAACATATGACCAAGAAATTAGAGACCTACGGAGAGGGGCATGTATTTGTATCAGTTCCGGACTCCAGCCTTATATCTTGGCCTGGTAAGACGTGTGTCACACGAATAACAGGTGGACCTGAAGCCTCAACGTCAAGTGACAAAGTATCAGAGAATTTATTACAGTAAAAGCTCGTTATGTCGAACTTCAAAAATTAGAATTTGTGGATAATTCCAACTGTACGATTTCGTCTGGCCGGGCTCCCATGCCTCTATACTGAAAAGGCCAATAATTCGAACGCGAGTGGCACCTGCCACACATAAGTCGAACTACGTTCCGCCGCCCCGACATCTTGGAGCCTGGGCCACGGCTAGAGAAACCCATCTGCTGCGTACGCGCGAGGATGCGTTGATTCCGGAAAGGAGATAAAACGAAAGAGAAGTCAAATTGGAAAAAAAAATGAAACCGAAACGTTCACGGGGTACATTTTGGAAGAGCTTTGAGGACTACGTCGATGTGAAAACGACTTCAGGGTGTGCGGCCTGCTGACAGATGGCATTATTTCTCCGTTTCGATGCGTAGTAAATAGCTGTCGTCGGCAAACACCACGATGAGGGGGCGTCGAAGCGCCGGTACGGCCGTTGCTCGGAAGTAAGAGAGTTTTGGCATTCTGTACGCTCCGTCCTTTCCGTGCTTACCGTGAGTACGGGGACCCGACTGCGTTTGCGCGTGCGGGCACGGCGAGGAGGAGCACCTGCCCCAACGTGATGAACGCGCGGTCATGGCGAGGGCCGGCCGCTCAACTCATCCACCCAACCTGAACTAATTCGGAAGTGCCCAGTCGGGTCCCGGTCAACACGGTACGAACGGAACGGACGGAAAAGACGGAATGCTAAAGGCACTAATGAGTGGATGGAATGCCGTCCGTCTCTGCCCGATGTTGTAGTATATGTGAGGAGGAGGAAACTCGCCCATTAGAAAAAAAAAAGTACTGTCTTTTGCCATCAAGGATAAACAGCAGGCTTCAGTCGCGGAAATTTTCAAGCAAATATTTGCTGACATGAAATACTGCTTCTCAATCGCAATGAACAGCTTTTGTTCTTCGCTTTCATGAGTTCAAACTGTAATTAATTTTAACTGAGGCAGCGTTTTCTTTCAATTAGAATTAAACAGATTTTAATGTATCTCCTGTGAGTTTTTCTTGGGGTCACGACGAGGCTCCTGAACAGCACAAATTAGTGACCTATACCGACCGGAACGCCATTATTGTTCACAGTACCAACGAACCTTCAGTCACGAGCGCCTGCTCCGCTGCACGATATTCAATGCAACTGGGGGTCACCTGCGCCGCGTTATCATGTAGTACACACGGAGCTGATCTTGGCGCCTTACTAAGCAAACGAAAAGGAAACTTGGATCGGCTTAACGGGAAATGCAACGTATAATGATAGGAGTAAGAGAGAAAAGGGAAACTAGCTTCCTGGATGAGGGAACAAACTCGAGTAGAAGATATCAGAGTGCAAATAAAGAAAAGAAAAGGGACTTGGGCTGGCTATCTAGTGAGACGAACCGACAACACGTGGATGATTAGGGTGACACAGGGGAAACGAAAAGGCGGGTCTAGGAAAAGGGAAAGGCCAATAGCACGATGGAGGAAAGAAATATGAAAATTCGGTGGCCAACACTGGACTTGAGCGGCGCAGTAGAGGAGTGGCTGGGAGCTAGTTTGAAGAGGCCTTCGCCCAGCAGTGGGCCTAGTCAGGCTGTTGTTGATGCTAATGTTGATATTGTATGGCGTGATCTTAGGTATATTCTTCCCGTAAAACCTACCCTTCGCGTTACCAATCGCTACCGCTTAATCAGGAAAGATTACTGCGTGCCCTGAAGGTCAACACCTTCCCACATCCCACCTGACTTCACCTCTTTGACTGCGCACACTTTTCTCCCCGTTGCCGTTTCTGTGGAGAGCCTGGGACTCTCAGACGCATAATGGGCGGCTGCGATAAGTCTACCCTAGACCCCCCCAACATCCACCTTTCCACGGAGCTTTGGGATAGAGCCCTGGACAGCTCCGGCCTCGAAAATCAGCTGCGCCTCATCGAAAGGGCTGTCGACGCGGCCCGAGCTCAAGGCATCCTGGAATGAAGACACCTCTCTGAAGCATTTCCTTGATTCCATTTAATTGAAGTTTATTCTCTCTCTCCACCTCAACTGAGGGTTTCGCATGCCGCTTGTCGCGCAACTTATGGTCAAGAATCACTTTTGTATTAGAATTACTTAAAGGAGCCATGAAGACAAAATACAAGTTGGGTTTATTAGAAAGACTGCTTAGTCCCGATAACAATGATACCAATATCATCGCAATCTTCGAACAAATCACGGAGATATTAAAGAAAACGTGTGAAGCAGTCGCGACCCCCTAGCCAATTTCCCGCAACTTTTCTATGACGTCACGGAACCTTGTTTGTGCGATTGGCGGCCGCCTAACTGACCTGTCGCGACGACACATGACTGGACGTCTGTAATGGGGCCTCTAGTTCCATTTTACCGCATCACTTGAATGCTAACGTGCAGTTAACGTACTGAAAATTATGTTTTATTGTTGGCCCGTATGACGTCATTCTTGCTCATAACACGTCACCGTGGCGCAAAATTTCAAAGTTTTTAAATACTTCTTTCTTTTTTGCGTTAAAAAACATCTTTTGTGGCTGTAATCGAGCTGAGTGAGATACTGAATCCTAGTTCTTTCAAAGTAAACGAAGTTGTATTTTCTCTTCATGGCTCCTTTAAACAGTGCAAAGCAGACAAATACTTACCACCGGGAGAGGCTGCGTCAAAAAAAAAAAAAAAAACACCACCGAAATGAGAGCAAACGGAAGCACACACCAATACTCTTTACACAAATGTGCTCAGGTTAGGGATTACCAAAATATCGACAGCTGTGCCGATATTCCGGATCCGCTTGTCGGCCCAATGTACTCAATCCGCGCGTTGGGCAGTGCGATTCACTTAAGCTCCGGAATATAACATAGAAAACCTTATTGTCGGCCAGAACTCTGGAAAAGAAGAAGAAAGCTCGCCAAAAACCAATTGAGTGCCTGGTATTAAAACCTTAGTAATGCTAAATCTAGAAGCATCTGTGGCGGACGTCGCATGCCACCGGCGTGCATACTTAGGTACAGCCCCTTTCGCGCAAACGCACTTGGGTCTCGTCGTCTACCATAACACTACCAAGCGGAAATGTACCTGACCATAACTGAGTTCTATTGGCACGTTTTCGGTGCGTGCTTGGGATATGAAACAGGAGTCAGTTTTAAGCAGTACCATCTTACTGTATAAGTAGCCGGAGTGTGACGTGAACGGCCCCAGTGGCTGAGTGGCCGTGACCATCTGTGGATTAGGCACAAGTTTGCGCACACAGCAGCGGCCCCGGGTCATTTCGGGATGAAGGCGAACAACGAGAGGCATGTGCGCCAAGATTCACAAATACCAACATGAACGTCAAAATGGCCATCCATCGTAGCCATGTTTTTAAAATCTCTCCGGAGTGTCTCGCTGCTCGCTATTCGATGCAGCCGACCGCTATCTGCGCCTCTTAGCGCACGCCTTTCTATTGTATGGCTTCATACTAAGTGACTGCTGCCACCTCATCTGGCGCCCTCATATTCCCGGGAGTGTTCGTTTATCGAAGTCACGAACTGTTTGTGTAAAAGTAGCCTAGAAACTAAAATAAATACTTACCACCGTAATATGGATCTTGAAAGGGAAATACGAGAGGGAGATTAAATGGAACACATGACAACTAGTTTTTGTGGTCATCGTACTACAGTTAACGATTACTAAAGGGCCAAGAATTCAACCCAAACTTAACACTGACTACTCTACCGCGGAGCCTATTACAAGCTCCCTGGGAATTCGGTCAGCTCATCTCAGCGATTGTGAACGCTTGGTGTAAAACTCCCTGTAATCCTGTTTACATTAGCATAGGCTGCTAAACTACAGACAAACTTTGGGCAGAAAAACACTAAACTAGCTACTCGGGCACCTAAAGCTATCCAGAAAGCCTCACACTGTGAACTTTAACGGTAGACGTCGGCGGACCCAACCCAATATTCCACGTGCCTTTTTGGGAGTAATGTAAACAGTACGACTGTTTTTGCAAATCACTATGATGAGGCTTTGAAATATAAGCTTCCAAAAATCATATCGTCGGCCAGGACTATACGCAAGAAAAAAGAAACTCCTAAAAGAGCGATGAAGGCTGTGGTATTGGAAGCACAATATTGCCGCGAGCCACGCATTGAGTTTGTTTATTTATGTTTTGTTTTTGCCGACCGGCAGCGGCGGGCTGTGTTATCTTCGTCCTTTAATAGGAAGAGTTTTTCGAAGTAACGTCACCCGCTTAGAATAATCTTTTGATCTAAAGTGTTCTGGGTGTACTCCGACCACTCGAGAAACGCTCGTGTCGAAAGGTAAATGCCCGCAGAACAGACGCCGCGGTATTCAATACCCGTCACTCGCCTGCGCACGTCACTTTGTTGACTGCTACTTCGCCACCTCTGTATTCTTTCAGTTGTTAGGGGAGCAGAAGTTCGTTCCAATAAACTCGATTTTCTTTAGAGACAACTGCGTCGTCTTTGGCTTCATGACAATATGGGTAAATCTAAAAGCATTTTACAGCGAAGCTGTATACCTGTACCCCACAACGATTTCATCTCCGTGTACAAAAACGCCAAGGCCTAAGACTTCAAGCGCGCGCGTCAGGCTAATGATGCGTACAGCATGAAGCTCAGAATTTGTTTACGGAAACCACGAAACAAGCATGGAAACCGCATTATGGATGATAAGGCGCCTGTCAACAATGCCCCCCCCCCTTCCAACCAAGCGTTCCAGGTAAAGGTTATGTTTGCAGATTATCTTCGAAGGCTCGGCAGGACTAGTACCACTACATATAGCAGTTGTTGCCCTAGACGCCAAGCGCATGTGTCAGGCTAGGCAGAACCCATTTGTCGCCAGAGAAGTCGAGCGTATCGTCAATACATAAGGTATTCGCGTACCGCCACTCAGGCACGCAAGTCTGCAACGGCGGCCATTTTGGCGTTTACCAGTGTTGCGACATTGCCGCATCTAAGGCATCGCTGTTAACTTCGACCGCGTCATTTGTTAACAACACTACCGAAAATACAGAAAAACGTCACCTTCGAACACACTTCTGCTGCTAAAATGCTGTCACGCGCGTTATCTCTGATTCACATTCGGAACGACGTCAGTCGCGCGCAGCCGCAGAGCAGGGCGGAAAGCTACGCCTACCAGAGTTGACCTACTAAACCATGAACCGCCGCAGTGTAAGCAAATGTCACTTAATGCGGAATGACCAATGATTATGGCGGCTGCACGGAACAACAGGAGAAGAGCGCCGCTACAATATACCCTAATCTAGTGACATTAGCCGAGAGCAAGGACAAGCCCACCGACACGACGAGAAATATTCCATACCTTCCGCCATCCCCATTTGTAGTGGTTTACAACTGCTTTGCTGAACATTCACTATAGCAAGGTGGGATGGCGACCAATTGTTTTGACCGCTTGCCTGCTTAGGTACAGGTGAACTTCAGTCACAATAATACGCAACTGCACCAGCACAGGTTACTATAAAAACGCTTTTATCGGCTCTTATTACGCGCGCTTCGGTGCGATCTAGGAGTAGTCGAGGGTCTGACGGCATGCCGTTTTGTAAGAAAACTTCGTTGAAGCAGGTTACTGGTCACTAAACAAAGTCAAAAATATACAAATGACGCTTGGAGAGCGTTACGGCTCCCTTGTTTCCACTGATGTAACCACATGGACCTCCCTGTTTTGTAGTACTTAAAAGGGACACTGAAGTGAATTTGTCAAGCTCTCGTTTTTGCTTTCGCTGTGTAGACTGGCTCAAATTAGCACACTTTTCATCGTTTATCCCGGTTGACAAATCGGTAATTATTTTACAAAGCGCGAAAGAAGAAAAACTACCATGCGCGGTTTGCGGCGGCCGCACCAACTAAAGCTGTGACGTTGGGAGGAGGGGGCGCCGTGATTGGACGATGCCCAAGGTTAGCAATCAAACAAGTTTCGGTTTCGGTTTCGGTCTGTAAAACAACATGTTTGACATTCCATAGCGTCGTTGGATGGGCATTCGCAATATCCCAATTATCGTAGTACCGCGCTTCTGCCATGTTGTCGGCTGTAAAATGCATAAGATAAGCCTCCCAGGACGGCTTGGAATTGTAGCATTCACAACCTGAGGCCTACGCAGTGCATGAACGCCCTCCGCGTCCCCGCAGACGCTCAAATGCATGCGCTTTTCCCCCATATTTGGAGCTTGCCTCGCTCATGCCTGTATCGTAAAAAACGTGTTCGCACCAGGCCAAGGGTCTGTTGATTCTGGTCTGTGCCCACTGCCCGCAAGCAGTCGGTGCTTATGGCAACAGCACACCAACGAGAACTCGCTAGCGCGGCAGTGCCAGCCTGCGCGAGTTGTGTGGACTAGTTCGTGGAGCAATGAACGTTGCGGCCCAAAAAAAGGTGAACTCAGTATAGAAAACATCGGCGAAAAACGAAAAAGTTAACTCATAAAAAAAAGCACGTACCCGCGGCGATTCGAACTCGTGACTGGCAAAACACTCGCGATGACATACCTAGCACCCCAGTCGACGAGGCCAAAAGGGACCGCTGGCGGTGATGGACAAGATAAGGTATATAATGTATAACCAGTTTACACTTTTATTTATTTTTAGTATTTCAAGCAGCTTAGGTGACTATTTGTTGTATTGCGCTCGTGCAGTAAGCGTCCCCCGAGTTTCCACAATAGCTCACGTCTAGCAATTGCATTTCGTACACGGGAAAGCGTTCGCAGATGCGTAGTCGTGCTCCTGACCTCTCTGCTTGTTCGCCCAGCGCAAAAAAGTGCTTGCCGCACCCTAGTTTTACGCTGTACGGTAAAAATATCAGTTGATTTTATTTCCTTAGTACCTATATTGACTTCGCTCACTCTTCTCCCCCTTCAAGAGGCCTTATATTTTCCTACTGGCGTACCAGTCAGCGAAGCGTCGCATGTGCGCTTGTGCAGCGCTTGTGTGAAGCGACCTTGACTTGAAGCTAGATACAGTGTACAAACTAACGAAGTAAAGAAACGCCCATTCTTCAATTCCCAAACGTGTTGTGGCTTAGTTTCAACTGATCGAACGAATTGCGACGACCCGTCGGCGGCCGGCGGACTATACGGTGGGCCGACAGACTCGGTCGCGGAAGGTCGGCGAGCCGTGCAGTAGCGCAGCCAATTGTCAGCTCCTCTCCTGCTGACGTCACACGAAAACGTCACAGAAAATGGGCGAGCGTAAAGAGAGGAGGACAGCATTTTCGAATTGATTTTTCTACTAAATAAATTCGCGTAAACGCGCACAGAGTGGTCGAAACAGGGCCCAGGGACTCCGGACTACAGTTTGCGCTCGTAATCCCGCATTGTTTACAAATCACTTCAGTGTCCCTTTAAACCCGTGCCACACGGACACGAAAAATGACATTATGTGCTGAATGCCTTAACTTTAATGCCATTAATTCGCTGCTACACGCAAAAATCCAATTCCATTTGCTGTAATGTCATTTTGGTTTAAGGAGTTCGCACAACTCATTTACCCTCACGAACACCTTAAATCTGCCTACCCTCGAACGCGATGAGCACCAAATGAAACAAACGAAACTCTCAGCACCAGAGTGTTGACGGGGAAACGTAGCTGAACTTCGAAATAAGGCGATTTGTTGTGCACCCTTGGTGCCGAAGTTTTGAAGAAGACGAAGATCACAAAACAGCGGTAAAAGGCAAAACATCGCGTCACTCGTCATGCTAAATTTTTCGGATTCGGCTACCACTGGCAGGCGATGGCAGCTGATGAAGCCACTTTTAGAAATGGCTCACACCATTTTTAAGAAAACACTTTTTCTCATAACGTTTTCTTTCACATAGAAACCTTTGTAACCCTTGTAAGATGTTTTCCTTTACGTTGAAGACTTCTAAAATATGAGTGAATTTCTCTTTTTGATCATGATAACCATCATGCCTAACACATTTATTGCCTTTGCGGTTTCGCGTGTAGCACGGCCCGACCAGTTAATGTCATTTGCCATCTTAAGGCCTTCAGCACTTAATGCCTTTTTTTGTGTACGCGTGGCACGGGTATAAGCAGCGTTTTTAGTCATTTCGCATAGGTTGGATCCAAAATGCCGTTGTTCCTGATTAGCCGGATAGGCGCTGTGTGGATGGTGCGCAGCTCACAACTTCGGCGAGTCGATACACTCATCTGTTATCATTATCTTTGGTTCAGCCCAGTTATTCTCATGGCTGTGTTTCTTTGCATGCTCTGCGACTGGGTTTGTTGATAGCTTTTTCGTCCGTAGTCAGTCTGGTGTTATTTAAAGGGACCATGCAGACAAAATACAAGTTTGTTATATTCGAAAGATTTCGTGTTTTATTGTGCCCCCACCGCTTGTCCGGAAACAAAGGATGCTTTATTCACTGAGAAATTATTCAATTTTAGTTAAAATTTTGCTTCTCCCGCCAAATCGTGTGTTTTCGCGACGTATGCAGTGACATCACAGGAACCGCTCTCTAGCCGATTGCGGAGCCTCGTTTAGCGTTAGTCAACCTATATGGTGCCACCACACCGCGAAGGGCCATTTTCTGCCTTTGAGTTGTTTGTGAGAGCATTTGTACCTGGCTTGTTTTTCTTAAGGTAGAAAATAATCGATTCGTGAAACATGGTGTTCGCTGGGCAAATATGGTCACGTACCACGCCATCCCTTACGCCTATCGGCCAGTGTCGCCTGAGACAACCCAAAAGCGCCGCAGTGCTGTTCAGCTGAAACAAGCATTGTACGCGCAGTTTGCATGTACTTTCGTAACGTCCATTGTTTACCCCACCATTCTTACTGCTTTAAAAAGAATGTTCCATCAATTTATGCACAAATAGCTCATTCGACAAGCTTGAGAGCCCTGTCTACTTCGCGTTTTCTTTTGGCCACCTCAGTAAATCGCAGAGTGGCCGCATATGACATCATAGGTTCTGTTGCGGGAAATGAGCCAGTGGGTCGCATGGATATTCCCTTTTTCCCAATTATAAAGCTTATTTGAGGGAAGTTTACGTTAAAAGTGGTGTCAGTATGACTTTTTTTAGGCAACCTTTCGAATTAAACGTGTTTTTTTTTTCTGCATGGCCTCTTTAAGACGCCTAGAGAAGTCCAACCTTTTCATTATGTGCACTGATTAACCGTCGGCGCAGTAAATTTCGCAAACAACGTCCGGAAACTTTTCAATGTGATGCTGATCTGTCAAGTTCACAAGCTGAGTCCGTATCTTGCTCGTTCAGACATGCACAATAATCGCGCCGTATTCGACGCCGTGTTTCCGTAAATACGGCATCAATACTGCGCGTGTCCCAACGAGCAAGATACGGACTGAGCTTGTGAGCGAGACAGATCAGCTTTCTCTTGAAAAGTCCTCGGGCGTTGTTTAGGGAATTGCCTGCGCCCGCTGATCACCAGTGCACATAGTCGAAACGTTGTAATTCTCGAGACGCCTGATGTAACACCAAAATGACGTACGGAAGAAAAATATATCAAGAAACGCAATCGCCGAGCATGCCAAGAACACTGGTTATGAGATTAACTTGGGCTAACAAGATATAATGATAACAGAAACGAGTGTATCAACTCGCCGAAACTTTGAGTCACGCACCATCCGA